>CM052541.1:105178952-105271905 GCA_028533065.1 Trachops cirrhosus
ACAAATATAGAGGACACATGGACAAAACTAGGGGTGTTGGAAAGGGGAGGGAGGAGGGGAGGAATGGGTGGGTGGGCTGGAATGGGAATAAAGGATAGAAACTGTACTGAATAAACTAAAATAAAAATTATAAAAAAAAAGAGAAAAAAGAAAAAAAATGGTATAGGAAACAGAAAACTCGAAGAACTTATATGTACAACCCATAGACATGAACTGGCAGGGTGGGGAAGCTGGAGGGTGTACGGGTACAGGGTGGAGGAGGGACAAAGGGGGAAAAATTAGGAAAACTGTATAGCATAATCAATAAAATATACTTTTAAAGAAGAACAGAGTGAAAAAAACATCTGTCAAATCACAACTACAAATTAATCAGAAATAAAAACCCAAATCTCTTGTCCCAGGTTCCAATGAAAACTTTTTTGTGAAATAAACAATTTCAACGGTACATCTTCAAAATGGTACAACATACTATCTTAAAGTACTTCCTAGAATATATTCTTAGTGATGAGATACTATTAAGTTATCTAGGGTAGCTTCTGAGTTCACATATACATACACATATATACTTATATGTAACACATCTCTTTCTTTATTTTTATTATTGACACTATTTCAGATGTCCCCATTTCCCATCCCCTTAGCTGTTATCTTTTCGTTGAGTTAAATTTGATGTCTTTTCAATATAAAATAATTATAACAAGTGTGAGATGACATCCTACTGTGGTATAAATTGGTAGTTCCCTTATGATTAGTGATGGTGAGCATCTTTTTATGTACATATTGGCAATTTATACATCTTCTCTGAAAAAGTATTCAGTTCCTCTGACCATTTTTTAACTTTTTCTTTTTTGCTATTGAGTTGTATGAGTTCTTTATATACTTTGGATATTTTAACCCTTATCAGATATATGATTCAGAAATGTTTTCTCCCATTAGGTAGGCTGCATTTTCATTTTGTTGATGATTTCCTTTGCTGTATAAAAGCTGTTTAGATTGACATAGTGCCACCTGTTTCTTTTTGCTTTTTGATACCTTTTCTTTTGTTGTCAAGTGTAAAAAATCACCACAAGGACTGATGTAAAAGAACTTAATGTCTATGTTTTCTTCTAGAAATTGTAGATCAAAGTTTTACATCAATGCTTTGAACCATTTTGAGTTTGTTTCTGCATACAGTGGAACCTCCATTCTCTTTGAGAAGCAATTTGTTCAAAAACCAAATCTCTTTGTCACCCGAGAGGTGTGTGACATGAAATCATACAGGTATAGGTAACAGTATGAAAGGATTATCAGGTCAAGAACAGAAATTTTGTTTGACAACCAAGACATTTTTTTGTGAACAACCTGGTCAAGAACTGAACTGTTCCGGATAGGAGATACTCGAGAACTGAGGTTTGACTGTATGTGTAAGACAGTGATCCATTTTCACTCTATTGCTTATGCCTATCTAGTTTTCCTAATTCCATTTATTGAAAAATTATCCTTTCCCCACTGTATATTTTTGGCTCCTTTGTCATAAATTTGTTACAATTAGGTCTCATTGACTTATGTGTCTTTTTTAATGATAATACCATACTGTTTTGATTACTATAAATCTGTAATATAGTTAGAAATCAGAAAGTGTTATGCTTCCAACTTTTTCTTTCTCAAGACTGCTTTGGCTATTTGGAGTCTTTCATAATTCCATATAAACATTTTGTTTTTCAATTCTGTGAAAAATACCACTGAAATTTTGACATAGATTTCATTGAGTCTAGATAAATTTGGGTAGCATAAACATTTCAACAAAATTAATTCTTCTAGTCCTTGACAACAGAATATTTTTCAATTTATTTGTGTCTTCTACAGTATCTTTCATAAATGTCTTATACTTCTGGGTGTAGAGGTATTTCATCTCCTTGGTTAATTTTGTTCCCAAACATTTTATTTTGTGATACTATTGTAAAAGAGATTATTGTCTTAATTTCTCTTGCTCACATTTGTCAGTATAGAAACAGAACTTCTTTTTATATTGATTTTGTATCCTGCAACTCACTAAATTTCTTAAATGTTTTTTGAAGTTTTTTGTATCTTTAAGGTTTTCTATATAATGTCATTTGCAATTAGAGACAATTTTACTTCTTCATTTCTGATATATATATGTCTTTTCTTTCTTTCTCCTCCATAATTGTTCTGGCTAGGACTATCAGCACTATTTTAAGTAAAAGTAGCAAGGTTAAGCATCCTTGTCTTCTTCCTATATTTACATTAAAAACTTTTGTCATTTCTACATTGAGCATGTAATGTTTACTGTAGGCTTGTCACATGATTGTGTGCTAAGCTAAGGTCATTTTATATCCAGCTTGTTGAGGTCTTACCATGAAATAATGTTGAATTTTGTTAAATTATTTTTTGCACATAAATTGAGATTATAGAATTTATACTTTGTTAATGTGTTGCATCACACTGCTTTGCAGGGGTTGAACCATCCTAGCATCTCTGAAATAAATCCCACTTGATCATAGCATATGGTTCTTTTAATATACTGTTCAATTTGGTTTGCTATTACTTGGTTAAGAATTTTTATATCTATGTTCATCAGGGATAGTCATCTATAATTTTTTTCTCTTGTAGTGTCCTTCTCTAGTTAAGGTATCAGGGTAATGCTGGTCTCCAAAAATGAGTTTGGAAATGTTCCCTTCTCATGAATTTTTTGATATAGTTTGAGGACAACTAACAATTCTTCTTTAAATATTTGGTGGAAATCACCAGTAAAGCCATCTGATCCTGTAATATTCTTTGCTAGATGTTTTTGAATACCAGTTCAATCTTCTTACTTGATGCTGGTTTGTTCATACATTCTATTTCTTCTTCAGTTTTGGGAGAATGAATGCTTTTAAATTGT
The DNA here is from genome assembly GCA_028533065.1 of Trachops cirrhosus. Lineage (NCBI taxonomy): Eukaryota > Metazoa > Chordata > Mammalia > Chiroptera > Phyllostomidae > Trachops > Trachops cirrhosus. The sequence continues at coordinate 105,181,834 of CM052541.1, forward strand.
TATCCTTTTCTTCTAGACTGTGCAAATTATAGGAATATAACTGATGATAGAAATCTCTTATGATCCTTTGTATTATCAGTTGTAATGATTCCACTTGTTTTTAATTTTATACTTCTGTCCTCTTATTTTTCTTGGTTAGTCTACCCAAAGGTTTGTCTGCTTTCAACACTAGGTCTTGGTTTGATTGACCTTTTCTATTGTCTTTAATCACTCTTCCATTTCTTACTTCCTTCCATCCACTTTGTGCTTAGTTTGTTCTTTTTCTGTTTCCTTGAGGTATAAAGTTAGGTTTACTTGAGATCTTGCTTGGTTCTTAATGTAGGCATTCATTACTATAAACTTCTTAGAACTGTTTTTGTTGTATCCAGTACATTATGTTGCTTCCATTTTCCTTTGTCTCAAGATATTTTCTTATTTTTATTTCTATTTCTTCTTTGACTCATTGGTTGTTAAAGGCAATGTTACTTAATTTCCACATATTTTCTTCTTGAAACTGAATTCTAGTTTTATACCATTGTGGTTATTAGAAAAGATAAATGATAAGATTTCATTCTTCCTAAATTTACTAAGATATTTAGTAGTCTAGTAGTTTAGTGTTTTGTAGTCTAATATATGATCTATCCTGGAGAATGTTTCATGTGTGCTTGAGAATATGTATTTTGCCACCGTTGAGTGGAATATTCTGTGAAAATCTGTTAAAACATATGGGATAAGATGTAGTTTAAAAGTTTCCTAACACATCTGGACAATCTATTGCTGAAAATGGGGTACTGCAGTTTCCTATTATAATTGTATTATTGTCTATTTTCTCCCTACAGATCTGTTAATACTTTCTTTATATATTTAAGTGTTCCTGTGTTGACTGCATCAACCAATGTCAGGTTGGACAAAAAGAACTTATGGTCTTTTCCATAAAATAAAACCTACTTTTATTTTCACCAATAACTTTACTGATTTAGATATTTTCAGTATGTCAGCTATCCCCCACATGGAATGACATCAATTTTACTCAGTATCTCAATTTGATCACTAACAACCTCAACTGGTCTACCCAACTGGGGAGCATTGTCCAGTGAGAAATCTCCAGCACAAAACTTTGCAAACCACTTTTGACACGTCCCATTGATCAGAGCACCTTCTCCATACAACGCACAAATCTCTTTTTTGCACTTCAGCTGCGTTTTTACTTTTCTTGAAATAAAAAAGCATAATATGCCAAAATTACTGCATATTTTCTTACATTTTCAGTATTAAAATGGCTACAAAAGAATTCACCAATGTTGATGTTTTTTTTTAATTCATGCTGATATGACAGCTGTCACAATAAAATATAACAAAATTGTTTTTAAATGAAGTTAAAGACAACTAAGTACTACTAGAGCCATCTTACTGAAAGAAACCAAATGAACTTTTTGGCCACCCACTATTTTACCTTTGATGAGTTGATCCCTTTGTCATTATATAATGATCTCCATCTCTGTTACAGTTTTTTTGTGTTAAGTCCATTTTGTCTTGTATACCTACCTGCTTACTTTTTATTTGTTTGCACAGAACATCTTTTTGCATCCCTGCACTTACAATCTATGTGTGTCCTTAAAGGTAAAGTAAAGGTAGGCAACATATAATAGGCTCTTGTGTTTTTCTTTTTTTCTTTTGGAGAGGGAGAGAAACATCAATGTATGACAGGTACATCGATTGGTTGCCTCTCGCACACCCCCAAATGGGGACCTGGCCTACATCCCAGACATATGCCCTGATTAGGAATCAAACCAGTGACCTTTCCTTTCACAGGCCAACATTCAATCCACTGAGCCATACCAGCCAAGGCTCTTTTTCTATTTTTTTAAAGTCATTCGCCAATCTGTCTTTTGGAGAATTTAGTCCATTTACATTTAAGGAAATTATTCGTAATTATGAATTTACCCTTGCCATTTTGCTATTTCCTGGTTATTTTATAATTTCTTTGTTTCTTTCTTCCTTATTTCCTTTTTGATGTGATGATTTTCTATACTGAAATTCTTAGATCCCCCTTTCTTTATCTTTCCTGTATCTACTATAGGTTCTTGTTTGGGTTTACAATGAGCCTTATGTAAAACACAATAGTCTATTTTAAGCTGATACCCTAACATTAAACGCATACAGAAGCTCTACAATTCTACATTTCTCACATATTTTGTTTTTATATCACTATTTACAAGTCTTTACCATTATATCCATTGACAAATTATTAGTCATTTTAATACAACCTTCATACTAGAGTTCTAAGTGCCTCATTAACCACCATCACATTAGAATGATCTGAATTTAACCTCTCACACACACACCTTTATCAGTGATATTTGTACTTTCAAATGTTTTCCTGTATTACTTAGCATTCCTTCATGTCAGATCAAAGAACCCCGTTTAACATTTCTTGTAAGGAAAATACAGTGGTGATAAAATCCTTCAGATCTTGCTTGTCTGGAAAACTCCTTACCTCTCCTTTAATTCTGAGTGACCACCTTACAGAGTATTCTTGGTTGGAATTTTGGTTCTTTTTTTTTTTTCCAGCACTTTAAATGCTATATATTGTACCACTCCATTTCATCCTGCAAACTTTCTGTTGAAAATACTTGTGGATAGTCTCATGGGCCTTCCCTTGTACAAAACAAGTTTTTTTGACTACTGCTGAATTTAAGTCACTCCTTGTCTTTAACTTTTGATAATTTATATTGTCTTAGTGTGTGTCTCTTTAGAGTCACCTTTTTGATATTTTTCATTCCTGGATTTGGGTGCCTTATTTCCCTAGGTTAGGGATGCTTTCAGCCATCATCTCTTTGAAAAAGCTTTCTATCCCTTTCTTTCACTCACCTCCTACTGGGATTCCTGTAATGTACATATTGGTCTACTCAATGCTATCCCTTAAGCAATCTCTACTTTTGTTCATTCTTTTCACTTTTTACTCCTCCAATTAGCTCAATTCCACTGCCCTATCTTCAAGTTCACTGATTCTTTATTCCACTTGATCCAGTGTAAAACTGAAGCCTTGTATTACATTTTTCAGTTCAGGTATTGTATTCTTCTGTGATTTTTTTGGTATTTTTTAATATTTTCTATCTCTGTTGAAATTATCACTTTGTTCAAAGTTGTTTTATTTGCCTCAGTGACCATCTACCTGTAGGATCATTATTTTGAACTATCAGGTTCACTTATCTCCATTTCATTAAGATCTATTGTTGCAGTCTTATTTTATTCTTTTGTTTCAATAATATTCTTCAGTTTATGCATTTTCCTCAATTCTCTGTGTTGGTTTCTGCACGATAGAGATAACAGCCACCTCTCCCAGTGTACCTCATGAGGAAGCTCGGCCCTAACTCTTGGTTGACTCTTAAATTTTTTTGACTGTCAAAGCTGCATTCTTTGTTCATATTTAATGCCAATAGTTGAAGTTATGTCAAGACCCATCAGTGTCCTAGAAGGTAATATTGCAGTCAACACCTAGATACAATATGGATGAAAAATGAACTTTAAGATGGCAGCTAGTTAGTAGTTATGTAGTTAGAATCCTTCCAAGGGGAAACTGGGGAGGGGAAATTTTTGCCTGCTACATCTTCAATGGATCTGTGTATATTGTCATGAAGAATGGGGGTTGGTGGGACTGGAGGTCCTTAGTCTGTTGAGAACTTCTTCATTTGATGCTGTCCTGTGACACTCCTTCATACACACCCCTTGACCATCAGCTCCAGGTGATCCAGAGGCCTGTCCCTCTAGCAGTAGTTGCAAAAGCTAAGGCACCAGATATGTCTCCAACCAGGGAGATACTGGTGATCTTCAGTAGGCTGGAAGGAAAGGGCACAGGAGGTGTCAGGCAGCTTCCCTCATCTCTGGGGAGGATGAATACCATTTTGAGTGGGTATCCCCTCTTTCACCAATGCGTAAGAGTCACTCAGCTAGTTTCTGGATTTCTTTCAGAAGGAGTTGTTCAGTGTGTAGCCATACATTAGGTATGTCTGAGAGAAGAAGTTTCAATAGCCATGTCACCCTCTTTGTAGCCAATTTCCTGATTTTTCCTCTCAAGTGGAAGATCTAGGAATTGCAAAAGAATAGGAACCTAAAATGCTAGGCTACTTAAAGTATACCAAAATTCACACTTAGGTCCAGGGAGAAATGTAAATACATTTGCTCATCACAAAGAGTCTTCTCTATCTCCTCAAACATAACTGGGAAGCCTTGACATGATAAAGGACCAAGCTGGGAAATGGGGAAGGTGACATTAGATTGGCTACCAACTCATCTGGCAGCTGTCTGAGGACCTGAGATTTTTGAAAAGTTCCTCCTGAGCCTTCTAACACAAACTTCCCGTGTTGAATTTTAAGAATATGACCTTCACCTTTTATTCATAAACAAACAGCAATTCACACATGAGCAAAGAATAAACAAATCTGTTAAACCACTATTAAGTAAATACATTTAAAAAATAATAAAAATAATAAAACATACATTTATATAAAAGCTGTATTTACTGATTTCCTTTTGCCAGCTTCCTAAATACAATAAATGAAATGGTAACTTGATATAAAACATAAAACTAAAAGAAGCAGGACAGAAACCTAAAATGTTAGAAATTATGTACTTCTACCCATTTATTTTACAAGTAATAAAATTAAGATCCAGCAGTTAATGACTTTCACAGTCACCAACCTATATGACAAATTTTAAAAAAATTACCTAGATATCCTGTATAAGACTTCTGTGTTTTCAGTTACATTAAGCTTTTCAGGGTAAGTAGGAAAATGTAACATCTACCTAAAACCCATTACTCACTACCAGTATGTCAGATCCATCTATATAGTACTTACAGAAATATTCTGTGAACAGTAGGATAACTGAATCTATCTTTTTAAAAGATCATTTGCATTGTAATTTTGTATCAAGATGGTAAGAAGGGAATAATTTCTAAATTAGAAAAAGTATGTTATTTAAATACAAAATCCCTACACAAAGGAAAAGTATTAACATGTTTTTTGAGAATCTATTATGTACCAATCACTGAATTCAGTTCTTGATAAATATTATCTTCTTTATATTCATATCAGAAGCCTGTAATGGAAGTATTAAATCTTGATTACAGTCTAGTTCAGCCATTTTACTAGCTGTTACCTTGCACAAGTTATTTAACCTCTTACTATATCCACTTCCATGTCTGTAAAATGAAATGTGACATCTTCATACCTCATAGGATTATTATGAAAATTAAGTGAATATAAAGTACACAGAACAGTTATGTGCTCACTTGGAAATATTTAGTGAGTCTCGATACAATGACAATGACCAAGGTATTTTCTCAAATTTATAGATAAGCAAACTAACTTTCAAAAAAAGAAAAGCTGCTTGTCCATAATCATGTAACTAATGAGGAACCAGATTTGAACCTAGGTGTGCTTGACACCCAAGTTATTAAGAAAAACACAGGTATGTGTTTGTGTGTATATTTACAGATTTATGTCAAATATACTTTACTGTAATTCTTTGAATATTAGATATCCAGTGTATGGTAAGTCTTTGTTAACCAGAATATTTAACCTCTTGATCTTGCCAGATAATGAGATCCAAAACAAAACAGGCACACAATATGCAAGGTTGCATACTGGATGCCAAAAACAAGTAAGACACACTAGAGAAAGCTACGATATATTAGAGCAAAAGATATAAACTTAATCACAGTAAAATAAATTACTGCTTAGTCCATTAAAATAAGTTACCCACCTGGTATATAGGAAAGAACAAAAGATGTCATACATGAAATGGAAGGGAACAGAGGAATTTAATCACATATTTTAGAGATAAGAAAACTTCAGCTTTAGAAGGTACATGATTTATCAAAACTCATGAATTACTCAAAAAATTTTACATACTAGGTAACCTTCTGGCACTGAACTCTTAGCTTACATTCTAACAAAAAAAACAAAAGAGCAAAAAACTAATTACAATATATGACATAGGTAGGAAGAGGTGCAATGAAGTAAAGGCAGAGTACAAAAGAGACTAGAGAATGACAAGTATTGTTTTAGATAAGGTGGTGGCCAGGGTAGTAATTTCAGACAGGGTAATATTAGGAGAGACCTGAGTAAAATAATGTAAATAATGGGAGTAGTGGGCTAGGAAGGGGATCTAGGAAAAAAATGCAGCCAGTGTACAGGGTCCTTTGGGGCAGTACGCTAGATGTATCTGAGGATCTAGTAACCAGCTTTCTTGCATTCAGGTTCATATTTCTTTCCACTGTAGCACACCCAATACATACCTCAATGATTACCACCATTAAAACATGCTACTTATTCTTACAAGTAATTTGAATCACTTCATAGTAATCTAACCTATTATATAAGTAGAGAAGTTATTCACTGTATAATACATCCTCTTTGAAGTGACTAATATCACTGGCACTTTCTTAGGAAGAACTTTTTAAAAAAAATAAATGGCAGAAATAATCTGTCTTATTTCCCAAACAAGTAAAATTAAATTGGGCAAAAGCAAATTTTGTATGTTTAAAACACTGAAAGGAAAAAAAATTATTTAGATAATTACTGTATCCTCAGAGCTCTACATAATAATTATAACAGCCATTCTTTGTTATAAAATAGATTGAAATAGTTTTCTCCATTTCCTCCTTTCTTTACTTTTAAGATAACATTTTCAGAAAGCCCATTATATACTCCCTCCTTAACTGTCTTCTGTAACTTGAAAATAATTAAATACATAATGTATACACTGAAAATTTTATGCAGCAAAATTGAAATATTCAAAGAAACGTATGACAAAGTGTACAGAACACTAGGCAGAAATTTAATCTGTAAGTTTCAAAAGCAAAAAACAGTTTAAAAATAATTCAAAGTGAAAAGGAAGATATTCTTTCTCTCCTTGCCATGTTCATTAATCATAACTTGGTATTAAAACTCAGAGTCTTAAATCAGAAACAAAAACTCTGAAATATCAGTCTCAAAATAAAAGATATTTTAATGTGGATATATTTCAGGTTCATTTCATTCAACTAATTAAAAAAATGTTAAGGTTCTCATCAGTCCAAGATTCCAGAGAAACATGGCTCCCTTTTAAAAATTAAGCTTCAGAGAAGTTCGTGTGCCAGTCTATTCATTTGGCCGGATCTATAGAGGAAACCATAAAAAAGGATCTGAATAAGAGGACTGCAGTGGTTATTTATCAGAAAAGGTAAATTAAGATTTTTAAATCAATTCCCAGGCTACAAGACCACCCAAAGACATTTGCACTGGTCAAATCATACCAAATGACAGAGGAAGTCCTCCTCACCACCAAAGAAAACAATATTCTTTCCAGGAAAATTTATTTGTGAGACATATCAAACCCGTAGGTTTGAGATCCCCCTTTTTAACACAAGAATAGTAAAATAATTTTATTTTGATTGGAAAGCCATTAAGTAGTAACCTTATGTTACCTGTTGTCACAACTATATGTAACACAATTGATCACTTTTAATAAGTACAGGATTTGAAACATTTTTTGAAAGTCATCACAGAAAAATCCCTTTGTACTGATAGTAAAAATTGAACATTGTAACTTTTCATTTTCCCTTCAGCACTAGGACAAGGGAATTTCCCATTGCGTGCAGCTTCAGGGCATCATTTTCCTCACTACTGCTCTGCAGAGTGGCCTTCTGAAAGCTGTCTGAGATGTTCCAAAAGAAAAGGTTCCATCAGGAAAGATTTTTGCAACAATTGCACTGAACATACAAAATAAGTTTCTTTACTATAAAAATTTGAAAAGATGAAATGCTGCCATTTGCAACAATGATGGATCTTGAGAATATCATGCTAGCAAAGTCAGTCAGAAAAAGTTAAGAAAATATGATTTCACTCCTATGTGGGACATAAAACTGAAAGCAACAACTGAATAAGAAAAATAAACAAAAACTCATTGATACAGACAACAGGATGGTGTTTTCCAGAAAGAAGGGGGTGGGGGTTAGTAAAGAGGAAAAGGGGTCAAATACATGGAGACAGAAGATTTGACTTTGGGTGATGGCACACAATACACTGTACATATGATGTATCCTAGAAGTGTACACTTGAAACCCATATAATCTTATTAATCACTGTCACTCCAATAAATTTTATGAACTTATTTTTAAAGCATTAATATGCACTGTACAACTCCAAATGATGGCATGCAGTATGAAATATTTCAAAAAAATCTGTGACTAAGAAATAAAATTTGATGGGTAAAAGAATCTATATGCATCTTGAAAATTTTTCAAATTCCATGTAACATGGTTTGAGAAATGCTATTGGAAGTTTAAGTTAAGATGGATGAGAAATTGTAATTGACCCACAGAAATCAGTAGGTTCAATGCAAAGCTTCCCTATGCATGACAGAACACATGCATAGAACAAACCACCTCTTGTGGTTTCTAACCTGACATTAAACTTTTATGAATGTGTTTGCTTATTTAAATTCCTTAACCATAGCAATTTTTGTATTGAAACTGTGTGAAAAAATACTTCGCTATTTAATTATGTAGAAGAAGACTTGGCAGACATAATAATGTATCAATATTGGCTTATTGCTTGTAATATAAACAGGAGGGAGGGAGAGCAACAGTGGTAGAAGGAGAATGTGGGAACCCTCTTTCAGCTCAATTGTCCCTAAACCTAGTACTGCTCTTAAAAATATAAAGACTATAAATTTTAAAATAACACAATAAAATAAAAGTAGGCATTTTAAGACAGAAAAATATATACAAATTTTCTAAAACTTTTTTTTACTGAATCACGAATTCCACGGTAAGACCAATTTGAAAATATTTATATCATATATTCTAGCAGAAGAGGATACTGTATCAGGACTCCCAGTGTCCATGGCTTAAAACAATTCAGTTCTTGAGAGTAAAAAATATTAATATATCTAGTCCTTTAATTGATGGCATCAAATTTTACACTTGCTATATGTCTGACATTTTACTTCGGTCACCTCACGTTCACTCATTTTACTAGCACACTGATGTCAGAGAAACTGCTGTCCGAGAGGCAACAGTAGCCCATGGGAAAGCTATACATGGAAGTAAGTGTCCTTAGTCCAGTACTCCCATTCTTCAAATCACTTTAATTCAGATTTCTTAGAAATTGCTATAACCAAGATATTTCTAATTATCTTTTCAAGGCAGTCAGGTGAACTCTTAGTCAATTTAAATTCTTAGTCTTGTGGTAAAAGAAATCAAGGTTCTAATTCTGTTATTATAGATCGTGATTTTGATAGTTTGTTTAAAAAATGTATACACACACACGGGTTTAGGAAAAAATAAAATGACAGTAATAATAAAACATTCCCACTAACATAGCACTAAAACAAAATTGTTTGAAATCTAAAAATATGACAAAATACAAGAATTATTTGCTTTCAGATGAGAATGGAGAACTGAAATCATGTGAACCTCAGTTACTTCAAAGAATACTGGTAAATCTGTTGTCTTCATTTAATTTCATTTTTTTATAAAGGACATATTTAACTATATCTCAAATCATCTTACAAAGGCAAGTAATTGGGCAATTTTCTGTTTCTCACTTAGATAGTTTATATTAATAAACTAATGCTGCTTAAATGATTGTTCTCAGGTCTCAGGAAAGGAATATTTTGCACATTTTATAAGCTTTTATCACACAAGAAAGCAAAACTTATTCAATATTTTTGACAACATTTCTAATCCAAGCAAAATGGTTAGCCATGAGAATAAAAGGTACAATGAATATAATGACTTGACTATGACTCATCACATCACATTAAGTTAGGTATCTACTAAAGAAATTTTAGCAACTCTGGATGTTGTAAGTATGAAACATAAAATTCCATAAGGCTTAAGACAAAAACAAAATTGTTAAAAAATCCTCTTACTTCTAGTGTCCTAGATAGAGCACAGGTGGCAAACAAAAGGCCCATGGGCCAAATCCAACCCTCCACCTTGTTTTATCCGGCCCAGCACTTTGTTTCTACCCAGCGGCAGCACTGAGCTCCTTGCCGGCAGTTAAGGAGTAGTTACATTTACACAGTGCTGAAATTACATTCAGTCCTTCGAAGACAAATAAGAGGCTGATATGGCCCCCAGTGAAAATGAGTTTGACATTCCTGTATAGGCACATAGGAGAAATGTAAAATTTTAAGAAAATGCGCCTTACTCTTTCACTCTTTAAACTACATCAGGAGGTGTTGTGACCAACTCTATTAGTCTAGACTTGATGAGGGTATTTACCATAGAAACCATGGCAAAAACAGAAACAACACAAATAGGATTCTAAAGAACATTCCTTGACAGTATTCTTCAAACACTGCAGATTAGGGAATTATGACCAACACTTTTTAAAAAATGAAATATTAAAATGTGTGAATTTCTGTAGTAAGAAATAAGTGTTGCTCTCACACACACCCCAAAAAATCAAAATATTTGTGTATAAATATAGGTTCCTAAGTTTTTAAAAAGCTGTTTTTTCTAAATAGGTCATGATCAGAAAAGACTGATCCTAAACAAAATGTTTTAAAATGCAGTTCCAAATTATAAAACGAATTATTTTCATTAAGAATATCCGGTATTCTTATCAAAGATATTTTAATATTTCAAGGTTATATCATGAAAAATAAGACTATAATATCAAATATAATATTGAGATACTGTATCAAATATTCCCAAGGCTCACCAAAGAGTAAAAGTTCAATTAAAAACTTATTTGTTGAATAAAATTTAATAATGTAAGTATTCCTATTAGCTTTCATATCAACAAGTCACAGAAGGCCATAACCTATAGTAGGACTTCAATCCAAAAATTATGTAGAATTCTTACAGAAAGTAAGTCCTCATATATACTAAAACTCTGACAACCATTAAAGATTAATTTTAGTTCTTTGAGCTAACATACAGCTTTTGAAATTTTAATTATTTTATCTATATATTTTATATGTATATTATTTTACTTATATATGTATTATGTATATAGATAAAAGATATCTGCTCCATATTCGAAATTTAAAATATCAAACATGTCACCTTCTTTTACCAGTTCATTCATACACTAGAAATCAAAGACAAATTCCTGTTGGTCTTACACAGCCTGTGTCAGTGTTTCACAGTCACATGACTTGATGATCAGAAAAATTCTGTCATATTTTACATTTTGTATTTGTATTACAAATATAATATACATAGTTTTTCCATCTTCTAAATAAACCATATTCTGATATTAACTATATTTTGCACACTACATATGAACCCCTCTCAAGGAGAATCATGTTTCATGACTTTGGTTGACGAGAAAAAAAATCAACTCTGAATGGTATTTAAAAATCTTGTCAGTGATGCAGGGGCATAAAGCCTCTATTATTTATTCATCTATGTATAAAAATGTACTTGTTTCACTAAACCAATTCTTTATTTAAAATAAAATCCAAAAATCTAAGTGTAAAGTGTTTACGGTATTGGTGATAGTTGTTTTCCACCAAAAAGATCAGAGTAAAATTGTCATTCAAACCTCTATAACAAAATCGTTAAAAGAAAACTTGGTTCATGTCCTTTTTTGTTTAATGCCTTCTTAAGTACATGTAGCAAAACATTTTAGTTAGGTATACATTACATATACAATTACAATCAAAAGCAGTTCTCCAAATTGGCATCAAAGCTACTGTGAACACATATTTGGTTCTAGAGAAAATATACCATGGTTGTATGCAATAAAAAGAAATTCAGTTGCAACAGAAAGTTAAACTGAATCTATGATACATTTCTTATTACAGTGAATTAAATCAACCCAATTTTAACCCAATCTTATCCTGAGAAGTATTCACCTCATCTCATACTGCTTAAAACTATTAGCTTAAAACGATTCTAAAGAGGATGACTATTCATTTAGCAAATGCAAGTTTTCGGTAATATTTTTGTATGATTAAATTTTGGTGTCAAAAAACAATGAATTGGCAGCCAAAGCCTCTTTAATTGTGACAGGATGATGAAAAGTCAGGGAGGAGGGAACATGGAATGATGCCAACTTTCTGTAAAAATAATGACCAAATAATGCCAGAATACACTATATGTAGATTTAATAATTAGAATAGACAGAAGTCACAGGAAATTGAGTTGATCACACTAACAAAAAAAAAAGAGCAATGATCAGGGCTTTCCAACCCATATTCCTTGAAAAACAAGGCACCAACTGGGTACAGGTGCAAGATTTCAATGCCCTCAGCCTGTGGGGTGACAGGATGGGGGGCAGGGGTAGTCTGAATCTCCCTGGCCTAGTGTCTCCTGTAAAGCTATCTTGTGCTTTGACAACCTGTGGCCCTATGAATACTATCATTTTTACTTGTGCCATGATGTGAAAAAAGAATGCAAACCACTGGAAAGATGTTAACAGACTCTTACGTCACAGCAGTCACACTGAGGAAGAGAGTCAAAAGTCTGTCACATTAAGTTAAGATGACTAATTTGATTGTTACTGATATTAGGAATTTGTTTTTTTAATTTCTAAATGTTTTGATTTTAGTTTTCCTTAGATTTAAATGCAATCAAAAGTTGCCATCTAGGTTTTTATGTTTTTACATATTTCAGTAACGTTAACATAACAATGATTTAAGTTAAAATAGGTCTACAAGAATTTTTTCCCCTTTCAATGTGATGCGTGCAAAACACAAGGTTGAAAAACACTGAGTATCAGTGGATCTGGAATTAGAGTACTCACTTGAAGCTCAGGGCTACCACTCGGAAACTTTGTGATCCTGGAAGAGCTACTTGCCTTCTCTTTAAGCCTCTTTGCTCATTTGGAAGATAAGGATAATAACAGCTCTTATCCATAAAGGGACCTTTGTGAGGATTCAAGTGTATGAAGTGATTAAGCTCAAAACAGTATTAAACATCTGCAGGTTAGCAAAAAGAGCCGATTCTAGGACGCTAAAATTATGTTTCATATCTAACAAAGGCATGCTTTTAGTTTCATTTATTTAATCACTCATAGATAAAAGACAATGGAAACCTGACTTTATAAATGTGACCATATTCCATTTTTAAAGAAGGTGGGAGACAGTTCTATTACTTGAGAAAGAGGACTCCTACCATTCTAAAAATACTGTCCTGCAGCTGCTTAAAATTTATTTTTTTAGACCATAGCACCACTGTTTGGTTGTTTCCAATTTCTAAAACCACAAATAGTAAAAGTGTACTCAGTCTACTGCAAACATAAATAGCAAATGCACGCTTCAGCACTTTTTAAAGGATATGGAAATTGGCAACAAAAATGCAGTTCATGTTGAAAATTTATGACAGCCTTGCCATATTTCTTCAGAAATACAATCAGGTAAAAATTAGGAAGATCTCTACCAGCTGGGTGGTATTTTTATGTGTTTTTACTTATATTTTCACTAACTGAAAGACTTTCATTATGCAACTTCTGGCACTTGATAAAATAGAGCAATAGTACCTTTGCTAAAACCACAGTTTTTTGGTTATGTTTAGCATTACACAAACATCTTTCACCTTAGATATCCTTTTGCATTAGAGTGTTTAATTTTAAATTGACTAAAGGGAATTTATTTTTCAGAATATTATGCTTTCTGGATATCATTAAGCAGAAGAATTGTATTTTCCTAACTTCTCAAAAGATTGTGTGTGGTGTGCTATAATTATTAGGCATTTGGTTCCATAAAAATATTGTGAAAGCTACTGCTTAAAAATGAGAAATATGAAAGTGATTCAGGAGAACATTGAGAAGATTGATTTACTGTGATCCTATAAATCAAAATCTTTAAAAACCCTGTTTTATAAAATATGTAAAAAGGAACAACATGGATTTAGTGTGCCTTCCCTGATGCAGTTTATCTAAAAGAACACATCCTCATCTTCTGGGGAGAACAAAGAAAAGGAAAACATCCTGGTACAAAAGGCAGAAATAAATGATACTTACTATTAAACTTAACAATGGAGGAAAAAGTTTTGTCGTTAGGAATAATTCTTCAATACTTTGTCATTACAGTGTTAAAAGTTCTACTGCTACTTATTTAAACTGGATTTTAAGAACCAGTACTATAAATATTGAAAGATTATTTGTTAATCTTTGATGTAATCAACTGAAAAGTTGTTGAATTAATACTGAGTAAACAACTGATTAAATAAATGGGGGAGCAAACAGCACTTGGTCAATTCAGATTTTTGCTTTTAATGACATTTTTTAAATGAATGATTCAAAAGTTGATGAACAATTAGTCCATACTATCTTCTGAATACCAAAATGGTGTGAAACCAAAATAAAACTACCACAGAATTTTTTAATGGATCCTGTTTTTCATAGTGGTTCCTCTTTACATGCATTTTTACCAAGCACGCTTAACTAATAAACATTTTCACTAAATATATCCTTATTGAACTGGATGAAAATTTTATACATCCCTTACATGTTTTTATAAACTAATAAAAATAATACAGAAAAATCCATATAAAAATACACAATGTGACAAAATTAAGGTAACTAAATGACAAAATTTCTGGGGTACTTGCAGAAAAATAAACTGGATGCTATTTTTTTAGTTTACTGAAAAGAGTAAGAAAGTCAAGACTATAAAACTATTATGCTTTGTATTTTTAAGCCCCTGTATGTGTTATATAAAACTCGGTTTTTCCCCATGTCTTTTAACAGGCATCTGCTTTTTGCCACTTAACCGCTTTGCTTTGAATTTACAAACTGAAAAGTAAACCTACTAAACAAAATCTCAAAAAACACTCAAAATACCTCATAAATTAAGAAATATAAAGATACATTTGTCTCAACTACAGTTAACATCTATTCAGAATGCAAACTTATAAAACCATTCGGACTACTTTGAAGGTTGTTTCAATAATAAAACTTGATAACACTGCACCGCTGCATTCTACAAATTATCTAAAAATCTCTCCAAGTTCTGAATTTATCTTTTATCTTGTCTGCTGACCAAGATCTCATCTGAAAGATCAGCTGCTTTGAATTGCCTATTACTTTAAAATGTTCATCACATTTTCCTAAAATAAGAGATGATTTAATCAATATAAAAGCTAGAAACAAAGTATTTTTAAAATAGCTTTTAAAAACAGGAATATGTATTCTAGTGATGCAGTTTTCTGATTTGAAATAGGATCACTTTTACAAAAACTGAGTGTCATTTTCTATTCAGCAACAGTAGAATAAAAGTGCAAATGTCTGCTTCATTTGCTATAATCACACATTCTGAGATGGGAAGAAGTTAAGAATTAAACATTAGGAAGCTTTTGAGCGTATAAACCCTGCATTTTAAAACTAGAAAATGTTCTCCTAGAACTTTATAATAGTTTTTAGTTAAAATAGTTTTAAAAAATTAACCATAAGAAAATGGGGAGAAAAAAGAATTAGTCTCTAATATATTACAATAATTTACTGAAAATTTCACTTGTGAAAAAGAAACCAAGCTTCAGAATTTGGGAATAAATCACATACAATGAATAAATATGCCATCTATAATAACACTGACATACCTAAAAGAACTAATCTTTTTTTTAGTTGCAAAATGACTAATATTTTAAAGAAATTAGTTTGATCCTAACTTAATTATTAATAGCTGACATGAATGGTTTTTGACTAAGAGCTGTAACTTTTTAATTCTACACAGTCTGTGAGTTCTGACGTACACCATACTGTTGTTGAAACAGTTACCTATTGTGTTTCAGTAGACACATTAACTTCAAATCATATCTGCTATTTTAAGCTCTGAATAACATGAGACTAAATCATGTGATTGAGGGTATAGAAAATTGTAAGAAAATAGCTACAAAAAGACCAATTATAACACTTTAGTTCCCATACTGTTACTTCCTTTGCAAGTATTTGTTATTTTATACCATTTTAAAATCTTAAGAAAGAAATAGTCACACTTCTATTAGTGCTTATAAAGGCTGTTGTCATCTTCAGGGACAGATTCTCCTTAAATTAGTAATGCATACAATTTTATGTTTCAAAATTTATTAACCCAAAGATAATAACATGCATTGATTTTTTAAAAAACTTTAAAAATACTGTTATATTGGATAAATTTATGTACCTAGTTAATGAATACCTCTAATATAAAGTCTACTTTTCTTGCCAGAAAAAAAAATCAGCTTAATTTTAAACTATTTTATCATACCATTACCATCTGAAATTATGTACAATTAATATAACCTGAGACCTACTCTGATCACCTGAGGAATTACCAGTTAAAGTAGGAATCTCCACAGCTCGGCAGCACTTTAAATAATTTGATGAAAAAAAGGTATTTTTGCACATTTATTCCTTAACCACATCAAAATCATTTCCTGGGCTTCTTACAGAGAAAAACTCACTTGTTTTGGAGCAAAGTATATACCAAAAATACTTGGTAATCCAATAGACTATTTTTCCTACATTATGGTCAGGCAACAAACCCTACAAAATACTGAAGATTGACATTTGTAGGTAATTCAATAGTAGGATGATGAGTCTTCAATAGTTTCACAGTAGCATAACTTTTCACATTACTTGAAACCACTGTTAAACCTGTAACACATTTTCTGTTTTGCTATGGGTGTTTTTCTCTCTCTTTAACCCTAAAAGAAATATCTTTTATCTACTTGCAGTACAAAAAACATTCACAATTCAGTAATGTTTTCCCTTTTTTGCAATGCATGTCTTTGAACTTTTGAATTTTCAAAGATCAGTTAAACATTATGTTTCTTTAAAACCAGAGCCTTACTTATGTGAATCTATGGCTTAACTGACAAGAATTTTTCTGTTCCAGGGAAACTGAGTCAGTTTATATCTTAAACACCATAATCTAGCTTCAATCCATATAGACAATCTACATGGAGGGGCACTCAGCCATGTTACATCCCCCATCACAGACTTTAAGAATCATTTCTCCATGCGACGAGAAAAATGAAAAGTAAAATAAAGGAAATAAAACATTTATAATTTAAAATATTAATTAGCAACAACACATTTCTACATTTATGTAACATTTATACAACATTTTAATCAATTCCATAAATATTTAATAAAGCCCTAATATGTGAACACAGTGAGTACAATGTCTGATCAGATGCCAGGGGCCACCATATGATAAGCATCTAGAAATTTATTCTCCAACTATATTACTGTATGAAGTGTTGTCCACATAACTGCCACGTAATTTTACTATATATTTCTAAAAAGTTACCAATATTATCAGTTAAACTTCCCAACATTAAATGAAAATAAGTATAAATAAAAAATGAATATACAATCAAAATGTTCAGTAAAACAGTTGAAGTAGAAAACTTTTTGACTTGTAATTTTTAATTAACAAACTTTCAAGATTTTAACATCACATATTTAAGTGTAGCTACTATAAAAATCTCACATATATGCTAATCAGCACTTACTACATGCAAGGTACTCTTGGTAAGCACTTCACATTGTTTAACTTAATGCTGAAAACTCCTTTCATTTTACAGATGATGAAAATAAATGCTCAGAGGAGTTAAGGAACTTCCTAGAAGTCACAGTTATTAATTGGCAGACATTTGGTTCCAAAGTCCATGCTCTTAAGGTCTATCCTTACAAGCATCAGAGTAAAATATGATTTTTTAAAATTTTGGGGCAAAAACAGTGTGACATTTACTGACATAATGCCTGGATGAAATATGTAAAAGATTGGTATTTAAGCACACATGAATACTTTAAGCCTTACATAAAATTATTTTTCTTCTAACAAATGGTTATTCTATATTTTACTTATAGTCTACTTTCAAGAAACAAAATTAATATTTACATATTCTAAAATCTGAATACGATTGATTTGAATTAAATAGTCATAAGCACATGCATACTATCCTTCCTTATGAGAACAATATGAGTTCAACATAAGTAAACTCACTCAAATCAAGCATAAAAATATTTTCTGATGCTTAATAAACTATATAATAAAATAATTATATACATTAAACGGAATTTTATGTCCTGAAATTTTAATATTTAAGTTTAAATAAATAATAATATATCATTTATTTCACTTTTAATATGAACAAAAAGCTACCCCTTTAAAACTGGCTCAATTATCTCTCATTTTAAAAAAACTGAAGACCATTCTAGAGTTTAATATAGGAACTGGTAAACACAAATAATTTCATTCAACAACTTCCCATTTTAAAATACAAGAATTATTTCTAATTGCTTCATTTATTGTTCACTCAGGTTAGTTTCTTAGTTCTCTTTCAGTGAATAATGTTTTGTGTTTGGTTAAATATAGGAAGTTACACCATGAATAGAATGTAATTATCTATCATGAGAGTAAGTTATTCCATATTTCCATTTTCAAAAATAAATATATCAACACACTCTATAATAACGTTTATATAAACTTTAAAATACTAGCTAGCTGAAAGTGAAAAGAACATAATCAGGATAATTTCATGCCATGCATAATCATTCATCACAAAATTTTTATTATGCAGTATGGAATGGATTATAGTAAATGTATTTCACACATGCTATTTCTTATTTAAAAGGAAATACAGAATAGGATATAGAAAAGTTCTAGCCAAATCTTCATTCAAATCCAACATTCATGGACGCCACTGTAATTGAAAGACATTTCCAAACAGATAGCTGTGGACTTCATTTTCCTTTAAAATAATATGTCTTTCACATGTGTTCCAACTAAAACATTCATGTTCTTAAACTTTACCAAACTGCCTTGTGCTCAGTTTTTAAAATACTGTAGTTTTATTTTGCTTTACTTTAACTTACAACTAGTTAAGCTCATAAAATATAGTTCAAATTTTCAAATTATGTTAACATGTTAAAAATAGTATAGTATACATACCTAATCATAATTTTATATCAGTTATTTCCAAAGTTTCATAAATTTCACTTGTTTTTAACTGACCTCATACAACTTCCTAAAATGAGATTTTATATTTTATCATTTTAAGATTAATGTTAATTCGCTTTTAATTTCATTTTTAACATAGTTTCCCAACTAGTTGAAGTTCTCAAACTCAGACATCAAAATGAATATTATTAAATTTTCAATATTTCATTTTTCTTTTGACCTACTCAGTAATTATAAATTAAAAGTAAACATACACTCTTAAAATATCACATAAGGATCTTCAAATTAACAATGACATTCCTTGGAACAGCTACAAAATTATAAGACTTCAGATAATTTTGAAATGAGTTTAAAAGAAGTTTCAGATCTAGGATGTATTAAAAACAAAATAATTATAAAAAAATGAATAAAGAGAGGAAAAAGATAAGAAAGGAAAATAGTAAAGTCCTTATGTGTTTCTCAATGAAATGTTTTAAAAAGCAAAAATCTACAGTAACAAAAATATAGATTAGTATTCATCTAACAATAAATTCAAAGCATTTACAAAGTTAATGGAAACTTAATCAGATTCTTTTAACCAATGATCTTTTGCATAGTCAAATGTTCAATTTAAAAACAACTCCTGAATAATTTTATTCATAAGCCTTTCTCAATAGCTAACTTTTAAAAATCTTGTACACTTGTCACCACTCTTCCCATCAAAATCCCTATTTTAAAATATCTTTGCTATTCAACTTAAGAGTATTTACCTAGAACAGGCAATCAATGTTTCCCATCAGTAGAAATGCAACATTTTTAGTAATGTAAATTCTATCAGATGTACTGAAGAATGAATTAACAGAGGGGTACTCATATTCTTTACTCTGATTTTCAGGTGCAAACATTCATAATGTACAACAAAATTACAAATTGGGAACATCGCATAAACGTAAAAACATGTATACAAAAATAGCTAGAAAATAATACAAAGCAACATCGAATATAAGACAATATGGTACAGACTACACACAAATAGTGATAAACTATAAAGATAACAAAATCAAGTATCAGATTATTGATGGGAGACTCCAAGGAGGAAGTTTTGCACCATGGTTAGGAGGAAATTTTCAATTTGAATTAAAACACAGAAAGAAGCAGTCATTTTAAAGGTGTAGAGAGAACATGAAGGCATGGAGGAGATGGTGATCAAAAAAGAAAATGACATGTGAAGGCAACATGAAAAACTAAAATGAAGATGATACAAGCCACAACATGAATAAATGTCATTAACATTTATCCAACTATTCAGTGCAAAATCTTAGGTGTCATCAGTGATACTCTCTCTCCTTTATACTCTGGAGCTATATAATCATCAATTGTTGTTAACTCTACCTTCTAAATATATCTTGAATCAATTTCATTTCTAGTTCCCCAGTAAAATCATCCATTATTCATACTATGTCTCATCTGAACTACTTCTCTGGTCTCCTAGGTAGTCACCCTGTATCCTCTTATCCCCATCTCCACCTCACCCTTACTTGAAACCTACTATCTGCCAGATTGGTCTGTTTAAAATGTAAATGAGGTCTTTACCTGTTTACTAAAAAAGCCTTTCAGTGGTTTACCAACGATCTCAAAATAAAGCCCAGAATCTTTAACATGGCATGCATTGATTTGGTCCTTACCTGTATTTCCTGTTTCACCTTGCCTAGTATGGAGCCTTCTTCCCTGGCCATGAAGAAACCTGCTCTTCTCTCTTCAATTCCAGGCTATCTCAATTTTGACTTTCCCAAGGAAACCCTCTTTGAATCTTTCTCCAATCCCTCAGCCTAGGCACTTTATGGATTACACTTGCAAGTATTTGATGATTTTTAATTATCTTTTAAATGATGGTTTCTAAAATGACCTGTAAGTTCCATTGAGCAGGGGTGTCCAACTCGCAGCCCAGGATGGCTATGAATGTAGCCCAACACAAAATTGTAAATTTACTAAAAACCTTACTTTCTAGCTCATTAGTTTTCATTAGTGTTTCTGTATTTAATGTGTGGCACAAGACAACTCTTCTTCTTCCAGTGTGGCCCAGAGATGCCAAAGGTCAGACACCCCTGGATATCTTTTTGTATTCTACCTTTCCCCTTAGCCCAGACAAGAGTCTGAAACAATAAATAACTGCTAAGCCAAGAAGACAGATGTTGCCACCCAGAAGACTCACAGGATATAAGGAATTCTTGTGTCACCAAATAGTTAATCTAGGAAAACAAAGATGATCTGCTTCAGTGGTTTCTGACTATGCTCATCAGAGCCCTCAGATTCAAAGTGCTACAGAGAATAGAAGAACCAGCCAGCAAGAGATGTTGGTACCACCTACCACACAAATCTGCCCTTGCTCCAAGCACATAAGCATCATTTATTTTCTTTTTTTTTTAAGTGGACACCTCTACGATACATAGTGAGAATATTGCACCACATGCTCACCACCCAAGTCAAATCATCTTCTATCACCACTTTATCCTTTACTACCACCCCCTTCCCTCTGGTAACCACCATACTGTTGTTTGCGTCCACGAGTTTCAGGTTTATATCCCACATATGAATGAAATCATATGGTTCTTCACTTTTTCTAACTGATTTATTTCACTTAGCATAATATCCTCAAGATCCTGAAGTATCCTTCCATAGATGACTGGATAAAGAAGATGTAGTATATATATGAGTATACTAATGGAATACTATTCAGCCATAAGAAAAGATGAAAAACTGCTATTTGTAACAACATGGTTGGACTTTGAGAATAAGCTTCATTTTTATGTGTTTTTCTATAGAATCCTCACATAACATTTCATTTGAAGGGAAAAAAAGTTTGAAAACCTCTATGCTGAGAAATTTCCAAATCCTGATTTGCATTCTATCCATTCATAAAAGATCTTTTCCTCCAGCTATCACTCCTCACATACAGACAGAGACCACCCTATTAACCCTGGCTAAAACCCCAATCTTAATTCTCCGATTCCTTGATTCATCCCTTCTAACTTCTGTCTTTCTTCCCTCACTTCCACTGCTGTCAGGATAAAACAGATTCAGGTCTTTTTGTTCCTAAAATTACTACAGCAGCTTTTTTACATGGCTTACTTAACTCCAATCTCTCCTTCCTTAAAACACCCAATTTGAATTCATCTTTTTTAAACAGAACTTTCATTTTTTCCATAATAAAAATCTTTGGTAAATTCCAGTTTAATATCATAAAAAAATTAAATGCCTCTCTCTGGCTTTTAAAATCCTCCTCCACAAGCGCCCAAACCAAACCACCATTCAACCTATTAGACTGCTTCCTTCTTTGATCAGTTTTCTCAAAAATACATCATATTCACTCAAGCAGGATGTTCTCCATGTCTCTCCTCTTGGGTTATCTAAACCAAAGATCCAAAGTTGTATGGCCCAAGTTACGGAAGTACATCAAACACAGTAGAGTAGAACTCCATATTCCCAATTTGACAAGTTTAAACTATAAGAACCATCTTTATTTCTCTTGCATACTCTGCACTTCTTCAGTTTATTAAGTCTTGGCATAAAATCTCACAATAACACAATATAAAATTACTAAGCTTATAAAGACCTTAGATAACAGGTAGTCTACATTCTATCTGCATTTTATATTAGATGAGAAAATGAAACAAAAAAGCAAGCAACTTGTTCAAGGTGACAGAGATAAATTAATGGTAGGCCAGAAACTAGACTATTAATTTAGCTCAGTTTACCCCTTTTTCTTCTAGTCAATCTCTATTCCAGCTATCTTCCCAGGAGGGCTTCTAGTATAAAAATTATGAGACAAGACTGTGTAGATCAGACTGCTGGAGTTTGAGTTTAGGTCACAACTCTTACTTAAAAAAAAATGGTTAACTATTACATTAATTTTTAGCCATTTGTCTGTTTTTACAGAATGTTAAGAGTCATTCATTTAACAATGATTTATTGAGCACGTACCATATTCTGGGAATACAGTGTTGAACAAAACTAAAATATCCATCTGTGTGAAGAATATACTTTAATAGGTGAAAGTTATAATGTATGAATAAATACATACATTAAATATTTACAGTGTCAGAGAGTGAGAAGGCCTTTGGAGAAAAACAAGATAGGGAAGGGTACCCTCCATTTGTCAGAGACCCAGGAGATGAGAAGCAACCAGCATCTTAGAAATGAGTGGAAGGAACTAATGAAGTAAAAGAAAAAACAGAAGAATGAGGTCTCGAAGGCAAGTGAATGAAAATCTTTTAAGAAGGAAGTGATTAACTGTGTGAAATGTCACTGACAAGTCAAGAAAGATGGGTATTGAAAAATAACCTGTAGATTCAGCAATATAAAGCTCACTGGTGACCCTGAGAAGAGTGATTTTGTGTAATGATAGAAGCAAAAATCTGAATAAAATGAATTCCAGACAAAAAGGGAAGATAACTGGAGAAAGTGAGAAGAGACAACTCTTTTGAGGTGTTCTGCTAAAAAGGGAGCACTGTAATGGGATGGTAAATGAAGAGTGATGGAAAATCAAAGACGTGCTTGTTGCTGCTGCTTGTTGTTTAAGATGGAAAAAATTTATCCAACTCTGTATGCTGTTGATCAAGTAGAAAGAGAAAACACAAAGAAATTCTGGAGTGATGTTCTTAAAGAGGTGATATAAAATGGAATCAAATGCATATGTACAGGGATTGGCCTTATACATAAGTACAGGTATTTCATCCATAGTAACAGTCAGGAATTAAGCACAGATTGATACAGATGCGAACGTACATTTAGGCATGGAAACGTATGCAAACTTTCTGTGAATATTCATATCCTGTCAATGAAAAAGGAGCAAACTCAGCAACTGAGAATGAGGGTATAGAAGAAGATGCTAAAGGTTTGAGGAGAAAGGAAAATGTATGAAATAGTGGTCTAAAATAATGAAAGAGTTAAATAAACTAAGATAGTGAAAGTCTGCAATGAAGAGCAATACAAGTAGAAGCTAGGGGCCATGATTTAAATCACAAGTCAGTATAGCATGTTTTCTTCAGGCATGTTGACTTCTGTCTATGCAAGCACAAAGTAGGCAGAAAGTAGAATTTAACCAAGGGAGGGAGAGAGAGGGAGAAAAGCAAAATCATTGAGAAAGAAATGATAAAGAGAAAAAGAAGCTAAAGAGTTGAAGATATTTTTACTGTGATGATTATAATAATGAACTACAGACTGTAGATGGGGAAATAGGGAAGGTAACAATTCTATAATTACAAAAAAAGTGTCAAATCAATGTATTTCTTGGAATAATAAAGAAGTACAATATAAAGAGAAATTGTGGGGATCAAGAAGAGTGGAAGTCATAAAATTGAGATTATAAAATGTTTGCTGGTATTGATAACAAGATTAAAAGTAAAACAAGGAGAATTAGTAGTTAAGGTAAGGTGCAGAAAATATCCCTTCCCCCTGAGAACACCATCTACGGCTATGGCTTCAATTGTTATTAAGTTCATGATTCTAAAACATCTATCTTCAGTCCCAAAATCTTCTTGACCCATATTTGACTGACAACTGGACTATCAAATTTGAAGTCCTAAAATATATCAAATTTCACTTGTCTCAAACAAAAGACACCAATTCATGCACTAAATCTTAAACTACTTTTACATTCCTTGTTTAACTAATAGAATCACCATCTCGCAAGCCCAAAATTCATTCTAAACTGAGCTCACATGCACTCTTGTCCCACAAATTCTACTTCTTTAGTGTGTTTCAACATTTTTTGTACTTTTCTTCAATACAAGTGATGCCAATTTAGTACAAGCCAATGGCATGTCTCACCTAGACTTTTGAGTAGAGTCTCGTGACTGGTCTTCCTGCCTCAAAACTCGTTCCAGTGCTTCCCAACCTTTATGGCTTTCCTATTTATTTCATTAACAGCTGATATGATGAGGATCTTGGCACCAGTTACTCTTTCACATGCTCCAGGATGGTTGGGAATATTGATTAGGAAGCTCAGACCTACAAATGAAGTCCACATTCTACGAAGTTATTCCACATTTGGCTTCTGTTTACTGTACTCTACTTATTTCTCTCTACACCTTACAATCCAGCCTCTATCAAACAATATGCCTTTATAACATGCATTTCCCCATGTCTAAAATACCCCTGCTCACACTGTCTACAGAGCAAACATGGTATACCTCTTCTGTCATTGCATATCACCATTTTGAGTAACCTTCCCCACATAATGATGAGCTTCTTAAGGGAAGGGCCATGTTTCATTCTCCATAACAAAGGAGGATTTTCATTAATAACAGGTAAATAAAAATTAGAATGAAATTCCTGTGTCCTATATATTATTCCATTTAATCACAACACCAAAAAGCAGTAATGTGAAATATTAAGATTGAAAACAGGAACATAATTGTACACATGAAAAATGAAAACATATCTATTTGTATATTACTCAACTACACATAGAATTATAACCTCACAAGACTTTAAAACCCAAAAGGGAACAATAATTATCTTATTAGTGGAATAAAGTAACATTGAGGGAAGTTAGGTAATTTGATAAGGTCACATATGTAAGTGGATAACATAACAACCTCATTCTGTAATGGAAATGTGATTAATTTTGAAACAAATAAAATGTACTCTAAACTCATAAATGTTCAGAAATTTAAAATATAATGCCCAATAAATGTCTCAAAGAAATTATAATATATTAGAAAATATTTAGAATTGGATGACAATGAAAGCTGACATAACAAATGTAATATTGTAAATTATAAGCAATATATATTTGATTTTAATCCCAGTTCCTGGCTCACAGCTACTAAAACTCTTAAATTCCCTAAGCAATTACATAAATATAGCTGTCTTTTGTTATGTTAATGAGGTGAATTTTGGAAAGCCCCTAGGTTACCTAAGGACAGGAGCTGGCTGCCAGAGTAACTAACCATTTGACAGGAGAGTTCGAACTCTGTCCCATCCCTTTATCTCCCCACCTCTCGGGGGATGGTAGAGGGTCTGAAAATTGAGTTTAATCACCAATGGCTAATGATTTCATTGCCTACATAATAAAGCCTCAAAAAAAAAGAACCTTACAAGGACTAGGTTCTGAGAGCATCCTAGTTGGTGACCATATGGAGATTCAGGGAGAGTGACTCACTCAGAGAACATGGAAAGTTGCACTTCCCAATACTTTGCCTTGCGCATGTGACTATCCCTAAGTTATGCCATTTTATAAAAAACAGGTAATCTAGTAAGTAAAATGTTTCTCTGAGTTCTGTGAGCCACCCTAGTAACCGAATCCAGGGAGGGGGAATTACAGGAACCACATATAACTGGTCAGTCAGAAGCATAGGTGACCTGGACTTGCCACTGGCATATGAAGTGGAGGAGGGGGCCAGTCTTACAGGACTGTGCCATTAACCTATGGGATCTGGCTTGGTGGTGTGGAGTGGGAGGGTGGGGGGAAACACATGGAAATTGGTATTGGAATCACACAAAAACATGGAGGGAAAGCTAAAGCTATAGGGGGAAAAAAGCATAATTTAGATGACGAAATATCAATGTATTTTGTTGTTTAGCTCAGATGTTGCAGGGGCAGAGAGTGAGTACAAAGAAAGGGAAAGAAGAGAAAACAATAAAAAAATAGGATAAACAAATGTAAGTCTTATACACTTCTTTTACACAGTTTACAAAAGCATGTTCAAAGAAAAGAAACATACAATATTAGGGATGAAAAGGGCAATATAACCACACTTGCAGAAAATACTATGAATATTTTATTGAGGTAAATTTGAAAATGAGATTATAGGGACAATTTCATAATATAATAAAATGAATCAAAAAAATAGTAAACCTAACTAAATAGACCCATGGTTGTTAAAGAAATTCAACCTGCAGTTTAAAAAAAAACCCTCATTTTACTAAAAACATGCCGCAGGTGTGTGCGCGCGCGCGCGCGCGCACACACACACACACACACACACTTTCCAACCCAGGTACATGATTTTACAGGTGAATTAAATAAAACCATCTACAAACAGATAAACCATTGTCCTAATATCAATGGTTCTAGAGGACAAATAAAGGTAGAAATTCCTCTTATCCACTAGGAATTATAAATAGTTGCTTGTAACAGAACCAACAAAGACGACAAATACAGGTTTTGGTTGGCTTGTTTTCTTATAATGAAAAGTCCAGATATAGGTGATTGTTGATATTGGTTTAATGACTGTCTTAGTTTCCTATTGCTACTGAAAAAAATTACCACAAACTGGGAAGCTTAAAGAACACAACTGTATTATCTTATAGTTTTAGATATCAGAAGTTTGAAATGGGTTTCACTGGGCTGAAATCAAGGTGTCCACAGGCCTGCATTTGTTCTAGAGGTTCCAGTTATCTTTTACAGGTTACTCTAAAACTGCCTGTGGTACAATGAGGGTTGTTGAACACAATATGGCAGTTCCCCCCAAAATTAAAAATTTAATTATAGCTAATTATAGCTAAGATGGCTTATAGCTAAGATGGTGACATAGGCAGACATGGCTCACCTTTTCACACAACCACATCAAAATTACTACTAAAATATAGAACCACCATCACTCAGGAACATCAGAAATTGAGTTGAACGGAAGTCTGACAACTACGGAATTGAAGAAACCACATCCATTCACACTGGTAGGAGGGGCACACACATGGAAGGGGCTGGCCCCACACCCACATGGATTAAAATTCAAGAGGGATATCTCAGGAGCAAGGGGTCCCAGACCCACACCAGGCACCCCCCAGCTCAGGATTCCAGTGCCAGGAAGTTAAGTCCCCACAACTTCTGGCTGCAAAACCAGTGAGGATCGAGTCGGTGGAGGAGGCTGCTGGAGCCCTAAGCAGTTTCTCTTGGGGAACCCACACAAGGACTCACCTACTCAGACTCACTCCCTCTGGGCGTGAGGTGACGGCATGAAGGGCACTAGTAGTATACAGGGAGACACTGAAGTGTCTGGTATTGGCGTGAGCAGAGGCCACAGTCTCTTTGCTGAACGCCCCCCCACATAGCTGGTAGGCTGGTGCCATATCTGAGACTCCATCAACCTGGCTAACACTGTGTGCCCCACCTGGGAGTTCCATAGAAGCCCCACCCCACCCAACTTACAGGCACACACAAGCTGCTTTTCTGTAAATCCTATCAAAGAAGCAATAGTTGGCTTCAGAGAGGCCTAGTGGCAGCCAGATTAGAGTCACAGCTGGGCTCCACCTGGGAATCCCCAAGCCCAGCACAAGCAGCAGTCATCTAAGATTGCTTTACAGCTCAGGCAGGATTCCCCGGGTGAAACACCGGTGGGGGCTGACCTTGGCCTGCACCACCTAGTAAACCCTAGGGCCAATGTACTCTGTAGAGAGTGAAGCACCACTGCCCTGTCCCTGAACCACTGATCTTCCACGGACGATGAAGGTTGGTAGTCATTGGTCATAACCAGTCTTTGCAGCTGACTGGCCTGGGCAAATCCCTCCTAATGATCTGCCAACAGTAATCAAGGATCAACTACAAGAGAAGGTGTACTCAGCGCACACAGAGGGCACGCCTCAAGTACCCAGCTTGGGTGATAGGGAAGGCTGTGCACTTGGACCCTACAGGCCACCTACTATATTAGGCCATGCTACCAACACAGGGAGTCAAAGCAGCTCTATCTAATACATAAAAACAAACACAGGAAGGCTGCCAGAACAAGGAGACAAAGAAACATGGCGCAAATGAAAGAACTGTTCAAAACACCAGAAAAAGAGCTAAACAAAATGGAGATAAGCAATTTATCAGATACAGAGTTCAAAACACTGTTTATAAGGATGCTCAAGGAACTTAATAAGGACCTCAGCAGCATAAAAAAGACTGAGTCAGAAAGGAAGGATACACTAACTGAAATGAATAATTTACAGGGAAATAACAGTAGAATGGATGAAGCCTAGAATCAAATCAATGATTTGGAATATAAGGAAGCAAAAAAACAACCATGCAGAGTAACAAGAAAAAAAAATCCAAAATAAAAGAGGATAGTATAACAGCCTCTGGGACAACTTTAAAAGGTCCAACATTCGCCTCGTAGGGGTGCCAGAAGAGGACAAAGAGCAAGAAACTGGAAATGTATCTGGAAAAATAGTGAAAGAAAACTTCCCTAATTTGGTGAACGAAATAGACATGCAAGTCCAGGCAGTGGAGAGAGTCCTAATTATGGTGGATGCAAAGAGGCCCACTCCAAGACACATCATTATTTAAAAGGCCAAAAAGATAGAAACTCTTAAAAGCAAGAAAAAAGAAGTTAGTTACCAGAAGGTTGCCAGATGGAAGCTGGAGGGGGAGAGTGGGTGAAGAGGTGAGGAGATTGAGAAATACAAACAGGTAGTTACAGAACAGCCATGGGGATGTAAAGTACAGCATAGGAAATGGGGTCACCAAAAAACTTATATGCATGACCCACAGACATGAACAATGGTGGGGGAATTGCCTGAGGGAGTGGGATGCTGGGTAAATGGGAGCCAAGGGAGAAATACTGGGACAACTGTAATAGCATAATCAATAAATTATAATTTTTTTAAAATTAAAAATAAATGTGTCAGGTGATGCAGCAATTTCACTTCTGGATATATACCTAAAAGAACTGAAAGCTGGGACCAAACAGATATTTTACAGCCATGTTCACAGCTGCATTGTTCATAAAAGTTAAATTGTGGAAGCAACCCAGGTATCTATCTGAGGATAAATGGAAAAGCAAAATGTGAAATATACATACAATGAAATATTATTTAACCTTAAAAAGATGGAAATTCTGACATATGCTATAACATGTTTAAACTTTGAGACCATTATGCTAAGTAAAATAAGCCAGTCACAAAAAGATAAATACTGTATGACTCTACTTACATGAAGTACTTAGAGAGCTAAAATCCATAGAGACAGAAAACAAAATGGTGATTGTCATGTGCTGGGAAACGGGGGGAACTGGAAATTACCTTTTATATGGGTCTAGAGTTTCAGTTTCACAAGATGAAAACGATTACGTAGATGGATGGTAGTGATAGTTACACAACTTTATGAATGTATTTAATAACACTGAACTGAACACTTAAAATTAAGATAGTAAATTTTATGCTATGTATATTTTACCATCAAAAATATCTGGGAAAACATTTAAAATATATGTATCAGTTGAGCTATATAAGTGCTACTCTCACATTACAAAACAGAGTCAGAAACAAAACACAAATCTGCTTGCCACACAACTCAATTAGTATAGGCCCCGAAAAGAGAAATGAATATATTTATTGCTTCGATCTGACTCAGTTCTCTCATGTTTCATTCACCTTGAGCATCTCACCACACTTAATGTCTCTACAGAGTTTGGGTATCATTGTTCAAACAATGCAGCCGCTAAACACAAGCATTCAGGTACTCAATTTAATCTAAAGTAAACTGCTGAATGAAGAATACAACAAATATTTATTACAAAATCAGTTAATATCTGAAACATATAAAAAGCCATTTAAATTTAATATAAAAAAGATCAATTCCTCAAAAACAGAATGAACAGAAAAACAAATGCAAATGGCCAAAAAATTGGAAAAAAATGTTCAAGTTCACTAAGAGAAATGTAAATTAAATAAGCTATCATTGTACACTGGTAATGATAAAAGAGGTAAGTACTAGTGTTGGTAAAGCTGTTGGATAAACAAACATTCATAGCCACTTTTATAGTAAGAGTGTCAGTACATTCATAAAATAATTTGTTGCTACTTATAACTGTAAATGATCAATCCTGTTGAAGCAGCAGTTTCACTTCTAGGTAGATATTCTAACAATAAGTTGAACAAATTATTAGAAATAAATAAGTCCATTAAGTTTAGCTAAATATTTAAATACTAGAAACAATCTAAATGTCTACCAATAGCAATTGCCAAAATAAATCGTAGAATAGATGAAGGAGATCTGTAGGTACTGACATAGGAAAATATCCACAACATAGCACATGGTTTAAAAAAAATTTTGTCTTTCTTTCCAAATAAAAAGTTTGATGCATCTTTCTGAATATAAAGATAATTCTGAATTGACATCAAATATGTCTTTAAAACAGAAAAGATAATAAGAAAAATCATCCTGAATCCTTTTAGCAAAAAATCTTCCTAAGTCACCAGAAAGATTTTTAGACTGAGCAATACAAACATTACTCCAAATTCACAGTTAAAAAATAGTCTTCAGTACAAACTTTTATCATTTTAACCTAATCTATTAAATTCTCATACAGGAATAAATATACCAGAGAACACTGAAGCTGGAACTAAATAAGATTTATTTCAAAGTTTCTAGAGCTCATTTAAATTTACATAATTTACCACTCAATGGTAGACAACCAAGTAAATAATGTAAACAATCATGTCAACACAACAGCATTCAAAAAACTTGAGATTGTGGAGGGGGGGAGTCAATAGACTGTAAGCAATTAACTCCAGGAAGAAATTTTAAACAATACAGCAATATATAAATGAGTAAGCATAGCTCACAGTATACAGTATCAAATGATTCAGTGACCACCCAAGTACATAACAGCTCAAAAGGAAGAAATGGGTTTTCTATAACACCTTATGAAAAAAATTTAAATATCTGACCACACACATTCTGAATCCATGCAGTTATAGAGGAGCAAAAATAACAAGAAAAATGATATAAAAATGAAGAAAAAGTAAAACTTATACCAAATAAAAAAGTGATTTGATTGACAGCATTGAAAAAAACTGATGATAGTAAAAGCTAGTGAAAGGAAATCAGCACTATTAGAAAGAAACACAAAAACTTTGGTCTCATGAGTAATTAATGCTATTCATTTAAAACTATTATATATAAACCTTTAAATTTGTACCATAAAAAATACACTAGTTTAAAATGAAGACTAAACATTATTTCCACTGCAAACATTTGTGAACATGCATGAAAAAAACACATTTGTGAGAATATTAAGGGTAGTCAATAGTATCTAGAGTTTACAAAACTAAGAAGAAACCCAATGCTTTTGAGACAGGATAGTAACAAGCTAGGAAATTCCTTGCCAAGTGGAACAGAAAAACTGAGACAGATGGCTGATTCAAACTGGCAAAAGCCAGCATCTTGACTCACCTGCCTCCTTCTCTCTTGCAAGACCACTCCCTTAAGCATTAAGCCCTCAGGACAAAGAGGCTCCAATCAGCACGATATAATCCTAGGAACAAAGCCTCAGATCTACTGACCACACACACAGTGTTTTGGTAAAACTAGAGATAACATCTAGGCCTCAGTTATTTCAGCTCCAGGCCTAGGGCAAAAAAAAAAAAAAAAACAGACAAAGCAATACACCTTGATGACCCACATTAGGACCAGATGCAATGATACTCTACCCTAGCAGGCCAATCAGTAGAGACCAGAACCCTAAAAGACACACCTGGAAAGCTGATGAATATTCTAAGGAGATTCCTCCCCTGAGATCTCCCCTAAAATTCCTGCCTTTAGAAAACAGATAAAAACTCTTAAAGCAAAGGATGCAGCTTGTCTTCTCTCTCTCTCTCTGCATGCCATGCAATCCTGCCCCTCTTCTTTTCTAAAATGTGTATCTTTGCTTTCTCTGAGGACCCTTCTTTGGCCTTGGTAACTTGTTTCCAGAGTCCACACACCCAGCTGGCTCACTTCTAACTCTGACTTTCTGTCTGAAGGACCAAGGCAACTATGCCTAGACACCTACTCTGAGGCATGACTCTTTCTCAAGTTTCCAGAGGAGCAAAGCAGCTCCACCTAGGCACATTCCTGTTGCCATCATCTTGAAACTTCTATCTTAAGCCCTTGCTTTGTTTCACTGTCCCGAGCTTTAATAAATGGAATCTCAAAATCACCTAGACTCATGTTGTGAAAGATTTCCTGCATAAAGTCAAGAACTGAGAGACCACATTTTTTAGTTACTAACACTGTCACATAAATAATTTATATAATCCTGAGAAATTCAAATGTGACTATACAAAATTAATAGCCATCACCTTATATAGGTATATTTTCAAAGTAACAGGGCTCCAGTTAATCTAAGAAACCCCAAAACCTTTATTACAAATCACACTAGTAGTGGGAGTTCCAGCCAAGATGGAGGTGTAGGTAGAAACCCTTTGCTTCCTCACACAACCAAAAGGAGGACAACAACCAATCTAAAATCAATAAACCACCAAAAGCACCAGAAAATCAAACTGCATGGAACTCCAACAACCAAAGAATTAGAGGGAAAAAATCAATAGAACAACCAGACCAGTAAGGCAGAGGACTCAGAAAAACACTGGCGAAGAGGAAAAGAATGGGGGCAGGGCTGGGTGCCACTGGGTAGGCTGCCCAGGAGGGGCTGACTTATGGGGAAAACTGAGACTCAGAGCTGACTGTGGGCTATGGCTAGGGTTGCCACAGTGGGAGAAACCCCCAATCTGACAAGAGAGTCTGTTGAAGAGTGCACTGGAGACTACCACGCGAGCTGCACTGTTCCCTCTCTGGCACCTCCTACACAGGTAGCACTACAGAGCAGCCAGGAGGGTTGCCTTGCCCCGGTGACTACGTAATGCACTGCCCCCTTACAACCTATCAGCTGTGCCAAGACAAAGGAATATGGCCCAAATGAAAGAACAGAGCAAAACTCCAGAAAGAGAGCTAAGTGATGAGGAGATAGCCATCCTATCTGATGGAGAATTTAAAGCCCTGGTAATCAAAATGCTCACAGATCTGATCAAGCTAGGTAGAAAAATGAAAACACAAATGAAGGATACCCAAAGTGAAATAAAGCAAAATATTCAGGGAACCAACAGTGACAGGAAGGAAACCAGGACTCAAAGCAACGATTTGGGAAAAAAGAAAGAAAGAAACATTCATCCAGAAGAAAAGGAAGAAATAAGAAACAAAAAAAATGAAGAGAGACTTAGGAACCCCTGGGACAACTTGAAACATTCCAATATCCAAATTATAGGGGTGCCAGAAGGAGAAGAACAAAAGCAGGAAATTGAAAACTTATTTGAACAAATAAGGAAGGAAAACTTCCCCAATCTGCCAAAAGAAATAGACTTCCAGGAAGTCCAGAAAGCCAAGAGTCCCAAAGAAGGTGGACCCAAAGAGGAACACACCAAGGCACATCATCATTAAGTTACCCAAGATTAAAGATAAAGAGAGAATCCTAAGAGAAGCAAGGGGAAAGAGGACAGTTATCTACAAAGGAGTGCCCATTAGACTATCAGCTGATTTCTCAAAAGAAACCTTATTACAGGCAAGAAGGGGCTGGAAAGAAGTATTTGAAGTCATGAAAGGCAAGGACCTACATCCCAGATTGCTCTATCCAGCAAAGCTTTCATTTAGAATGGAAGGGCAGATAAGGTCAAGGTCAAGTTAAAGGAGTTCATCATCACCAAGCCCTTGTTATATGAAATGTTAAAGGGACTTATGTAAGAAAAAGAAGATCAAAAACATGAACAGTAAATGACAACAAACTCACAACTATCAACAAATGAACCTAAAAGAAAAGAAAAACAACAAAAACAAAAACTGAGCACACAACTAGAACAGGAACAGAATCAGAGAAATGGACATCACCCGGAGGGGTTTCAGTGGGGAGTGGGAAGGGTGGAGTAGCGGGGGAAAGGTACAGGGAAGAAGCATAATTACTAGGCATAAATAGATAAGAGATAAAAATGGTATAGGAAACAGAGGACTCAACGAACTTATATATACAACCCATGGACATGAACTAAGATGGGAGAATGCTGGAGAATTAGGGGGGCAGGGTGGAGGGAGGATAAGGGGGGAAAATTGGGAAAACTGTAATAGCGTAATCAATAAAAATACTTAAAAAAAGAGCAGCATGCAATTTAAAATTAAAAAAAAATCACACTAGTAGTTTTTTACATCAAAAATATTTCTATCATTCAATTACAAAAATAATTAGTGGGGATGTTATAGAGTATAAAATGTCAGTATTAGTATTATTTTTATTAGGGTAGAAATCAGCACAGTATTTATAAACTAATCTGCAAATTAATTACTCTTTCATCTATTCTTTAAGAGATTCATTTTATTTTATTTTTATGTTTTTAACCTCACCAAAGACATTGTTTCATTACCTTTAGAGAGAGGGGAGGGAGAAAGAAACATCAACACGATAGAAAAACATCTATCTGCTACTTCCCACACACGCTGAGACAGGATCATAAACTCCCAGACCGAGAATCAAACCCGCAACCCTTTGGTCATGGGACAACGCTCCAACCAACTGAGCCTCACTGGCCAGGGTTTGATCTATTCTTAAGATTTAAAAAATTTGGCCAACAGCTCTTATTATTTCAAAGCTAAGGAAGTTCTTACAGAATGTTCTGTAAAGAATTTTATTGCATTCCAAAAACATTTTTGTTAATTCTCACAAAGTACAACATACCTGATTTGTATAAGAAAATGTTTTAACATTCCTCATGCTACTAAAACATATGTCTTTAGTATATATAATACATTTGTATTTACTTAAAAAATGTAATCTTATGTATAAAAACAAAGAATGAAGAAATTTATCTTTGAAGACCGACTAAAGAAAATCCATCACAAATAAAAGAAATGAACAGAAGAAATCTCAAAACACAAGTGAGGAAAAAACAAAAAAAAAGGATATATACAGACATACAATAGACAATCACTCCCTCAAGTTTATCAAATCATAGTTCATAATTAGAACAAAACCTGTAACACCATCTGATATTAACATAATGATATTTAAAAGCGGGGACGGTAAACGGACCTAAATAGAAAAAAGCCTATGTTACTTGAAGTGAAAAAAGGTTGATGCAAGTAGCTTAAGATAACTTATATATGTATATTGTAATACTGAGAGCAGCCACTATGAAAATTACATAAAATTACACAAAATACACTCAAAAGCACTATAAAAAAATCAAGATACAATCCTAAAAAATTTTCAAGTATCCACAGGAAGTCAAGAATAAAAGAAACATGCCCTGGCCAGTGTAGCTCAGTTGGTTGGAGCGATATCCTCTAAACCAAAAGACTGCTGATTCAATTCCTGGTCAGTGCACAAGGCTGGGGCACATAAGAAAAGCAACTGATCAATGTTTTTTTCCCTCCTTTCAACTCTCTCTAAGATCAATGAGCATGTCCTTCAATAAGGATTTAAAAAAAAAAAAAAAAAAAAAAAAGCGGAAGCAGCAGCCTGGGCCAGGTAGCTCAGTTGGTTAGAGCATCATCCCAATATGCCAAGGTTGTGTGTTCAATCCCCAGTCAGAGCACATACAAGAATCAACCAATGAATGAATGAATAAGTAAAACAACACTTCAGTGTTTTTCTTTAAAAAGTTTTCAAAACAGAGAAATAATAACAAAAACAAAAAAATGGGAGATAAGCACATACAGCACAATTTCACAGACTGGATAAACACAAATGAAAGTAATTATGTGAAAGGAAAACCTTGGCAAAGACTTATCAAGAAACATTAGTCAGTAAGGGCAAGAGTGGCTATAGTAATATCAACAACTGGATTTTAGAGCAAAGAAAATTACTAGAGGGAAAAAAATGTTACCTTATGATAAATGGGTCAGTTCACTAGGAAGACATAACAATTCTACAAAGGTTCACATACCAAAAAAATAATAAAATCAAAATACATAAAGCAAAAAGAGATAAAACTGGAAAGAGAAATAAACAAATACACAATTCTAATCGGGGACTTAAAAATCATTTCTGAGCAAATGATAGAAGTATTTTTCAGAAAATTATCAAGGATAGATGAAATCAGAATAGCACAACCACTAGGATTAAAGTGAAACACCCTCCACTCAACAACAGTGCCCACAGAACACTCACCAAGACAGACTATCTCCAATGCCATAAAACAAATATCAACATATTTTCAAAAACTGAAATTATACAGATCACGTCATCTAATCATAATGAAATCAAACTAGCATTCAGTAGTAGAAAGACAATGAGAAAATCTCCAAACACTTGTGAATTAAATAGCTCACTTCCAAATAATACATGTGTCAAAGAGGAAGTCACAAAGAAAATGTTAAACTACATAAAACTGAAACAAAATAAAAATAAAGCATAGCAAAATTTGTTTGATGCACCTCTAGTAGTATAAAGAAACTGATAGCATTATAAATATTAGAAAAAAGGATTTTTTCAAATGAATGATCTAAGTTCTTATCTCAAAAACCTACAAAAAATGAGAGGAAGTAAACCCAAAGCATGCAAAGTGAAGAAAATAATAAAAATAAGAAAAAATTAAAAATTAAAAATTAATAAAAGCTGTTTCTTAGGGACAGAATGCATAAAGTTGATAACTCCCTAGGGAGACCGACAAAACAGATAAAAGACATCACAAACTGGGATGAAAAGGAGGACATCAACCACTAAAGACCATGCAAAATGATAATAAGGGAATACTACAAATAACTTATGCTTATAACTTTGACAATTTAGAAGAAAAGAAATAATTCCTTAAAAACAAGACACACCAAAACATAACCAAGATGAAAGAAATAATAAAAAGTTTTCTATAGAACTTCTGGCCAAGATGGAGGTGTAGGCAGACACACTTTGCCTCCTCCCATAAGCAAAAGGACAGCAACAAATTTAAAAACAAAAAACAACCAAAGCTGACAGAAAATTAAACTGTATGGAAGTGTGACAACCAAGGAGTTAAAGAAGAAACATTCACCCAGACCAGTAGGAGGGGCGGAGTCAGGCAGCAGGTGGAGAGGGCTCGCGGCAATGCAGTGGCTGGTGGACCTGACAAGGCCGAGGCTGGCAGACTGGGTGGTTCCACATTCGCCAGCAGATAAACCGGGAGGAACAATGGGGGAGTGAGACAGACCCTACAACACAGGGTTCCAGTATCAAGAAATAAAACCTCAAAGCCTGTGACTGAAAACACCTGTGGGGGTTGAGGTGGTGGGGGAAACTCCCAGCCTCACAGGAAAGTTCTTTAGAGAGACCCACAGGGTCCTAGAAGATACACAAACCCACCCACCCAGGAATCAACACCAGAAGAGCCCAATTTGATTGTGGGTAGCGGGCTAAGTGACTGAAAACCAGGAGACAGCAGAGCAAGCAGACAGCGGAGCAAGCCATTGCTCCCTCTCCAACCCCTCCCCCACATACAGCCTCACAACACAGCAATGTGGGTTGCCCCGCCCCGGTGAACACCTACGGATCCGCCCCTTATACTTAACAGGTATGCCAGAGACAAAAAAAAAAAAAGACCCACATGAAACAGCAGATCAAAGCTTCAAAAAAAAATACAAGCAAGCAACAAAGAGCTAGCCAACTTATCAGATGAATAGTTCAAAACACTGGTAATCAGAATGCTCTCAGAATTAGATGAATAGGGTCGCAAATTAGATGAAAAAATGAAGGCTATGAAAAGTGAAATACAGGAAAATATACAGGGAACAAATAGTGAAGGGAATAAAAGCAGGACTCAAATCAACAGTTTGGAGCAGAAGGAAGAAAGAAACATTCAACAAGAACAGAATGAAAAAACAAACACTGAAAAAATAAATGAGGAGAGGCTTAACAACCTCCAGGACTTCTCTAAACATTCCAATATCTGAATCATAGGGGTGCCAGAAGGAGAAGAGGAAGAGCAAGACATTCAAAACTTATTTGAACAAATAATAAAGGAGAACTTCCCCAACCTGGCAAAGGAAATACACTTTCAGGATGTCCAGGAAGCTCAGAGGCCTAATGAAGTTGGACCAAAGGAGGAACACACCAAGGCACATCATCATTAAGTTACCCAAGATTAAAGGTAAGGAGAGAATCTTAAAAGCAGCAAGAGACAAGGAGTTACCTACAAAGGAGTTCCAATTAGACTATCAACTGATTCCTTAAAAGAAACCTTACAGGCAAGAAGGGGCTGGAAATAAGTATTCCAAGTCATGAAAGGCAAGGACCTACATTCAAGATGACTCTATCCAGCAAAGCTCTCATTTAGAATGGAAGGGCAGAAAAAGTGCTTCCCAGATAAGGTCAAGTTAAAGGAGTTCATCATCGCCTGTCCTTTATTATATGAAATATAAAGGGACTTAAGAAAAAGAGGGTAAAAATACAAACAGTAAAATGACAAGAAACTCATAGCTATTAACAATGCACCCTAAAACAACAACAATAAAAAAAACTCCACAAAAACAAACCAAGTACACAACTAGAACAGAAACAGAATCACAGAAATGGAGATCACATGGAGGGTTATCAGTGGGAGAGAGGGGGAAACGGTACAGAGAATAAGTAGCATAAAT
This sequence comes from Trachops cirrhosus, assembly GCA_028533065.1. Classification (NCBI taxonomy): domain Eukaryota; kingdom Metazoa; phylum Chordata; class Mammalia; order Chiroptera; family Phyllostomidae; genus Trachops; species Trachops cirrhosus. The sequence goes on from CM052541.1 coordinate 105,221,027, forward strand.
GGTAGATAGAAAATAGATAGGGAGAGGTTAAGATTAGTATGGGAAATGTAGAAGCCAAAGAACTTATATATATGACCCATGGACAAGAACTAAAGGGGTGGAATATGGGTGGGAGGGGATGTGCAGGTCGGAGGGAAATAAAGGAGGAAAATGGGACAACTGTAATAGCATAATCAATAGAATACATTTTTAAAAAATTGTTGTATAACAATGAAAAAATTTGAATTTGTAATTTAAAAACTGTCCTCCTCACATAAAAAACACCAGGCTCAATTGGTTTTAGTGTAGAATTCAAGCAAACATGAGAGAAAGAAGTAACACCAGTTTTCACAATCTGTTCAAGAAAAAAGAGGAGGAAATGATTCTCTTTTTATAAAATTAATATTATCCTGATACTAAAACCAAAGATAATACCAAAAAAGAAGAAAGATAGTTACAGATCATTTTCTCTAATGAACATTAAAAAATCAACAAATTATTTTTAAATCCATTCCAACCATATATATAAATAATTATACATCATGATAACATGAGATTCATTCCAAGTATCTAAGGGTAGTTCAAAATTCAAAAAATAAAAAATCAGTGCAATCCATCATGTCAAAGACTGCAGAAGAAATATATCAATTGGGGCAGAAAAAAATTTGATACAATCCTACATTATTTCATGATTAAAAACAGCAAGTTAGGAATAGAGAGAAACTTCTTTAGCATGATAGAATATCTACAAAAACTTGGAGCTAACATTGTAGCTAATGGTGAAAGACTAAAAACTTTCTTCCTAAAATCAGGAACAAAACAAAGATGTGCACTTTCATCACTCTTTATTCAATATACTATTGGACATTCTAGCTATTGCAATAAAGCAAGGAAAAAAAAGGCATGTAGATTGGAAAGGAAAAATTGTCCCTATTTGCAAACAATATTATTTTCTACAAAGGAAATCCCAAGAAATCTACCAAAAAAAAAAAAAAAGATCCTAGAACTAATAAATGAATTGAGGTCAGAGAATACAATATAAATACACAAAAATCAAGCTACTAAATAGTAAAAATAAACATGAGACCGAAATTAAAATGCTACAAATTATAATCCAAAAAATGAAATATTTAAACAGAACATAAACAATAGCTGTACCCTGGAAAGTATAAAATGTTCACGAAGAAAACCAAGGAAAACCTACATAATACAGAGATATACTGTGTTTCATGGATTGAAACACTCACCATAATAAAGGTGTCAATTATCCCCCAAATGATTTATATGTTTCACATAACACCTATTGAAATCTAAGCAAGATGGTTTGTAGACATAGGGGATCTCATTATATATTGTAGCACTAGAATAGATAAAACCATCTTTAAAATGATTTAAAATCGCGGAAAGACTCTACATAATATTAAGAGGTATATATAGCTATAGTAAGCAAAACAGTATGGTATTGGAAGATGGATAGATTCATCAATCAGCTGAATCAAACAGAGACCCCAGATATAGACACAAATAAATATGGTCTACTGATTTTTGACATAGTTACAAATGCAATTCAACACACTGAAAAAAGTGCATGTATAGCCTTTTCAAGAACTGGTAATGGAGCATTTGGACATGCTAGGCAAAAAACCATACCTCCACCTAAACCTAAAACCTTACACAAAATTTAACTAAAATGGATGATAGGATCAAATGTAAAACATCAAGATTTTAGAGGGAAAAAGAGAGAGAGAAGAAAACCTTCAGGATCTAGGACTAGGCTTGATACCAAAAGCACAATCCACAAAAGGAAACACTGATAAACTACCTCGTGAAAATTAAACTGTTTGCTCTATAAAAGATCCTGTGCCAAAGGATGAAAAGACAAGCTACAAAAAAATGGAAGAAAAGTATTTGTGAACCACACATCTGACAAAGGACTAATATTATATATCTAAAAGAACTCTCAAAAGTTCAACAGTAAAACAACAAATAACCAATTAAAAATTGCATATGGCATGAGTGGACACTTCACAAAAGATAAACAGATGGAAAATCAGCACATGGAAAGATGTTCAACACATTACCCATTAGGAAAACAAATGAAAACCTACACATTATCACTACACAACTATCAGAATGGCTCTAAAATGCAGTGGCAAAACCAAAAGCTGGCAAGGACAGAGAAAACAGGTCACTCATACACTGTCAGTGGTAATGTAAAATAGCACAGATATTCTGAAAATGGTTTAGCAATTTATTAAAAAACTAGATATGCAACTACCACATCACCTAGCAATTTTGCTCTCGTGTTTTGTTCCAGATAAATTGTAACTAATGTTCCAAAAACAATCCTGTATACAGATGTTCACAGAAGTTTTATTTGCAACAGCCAAAAACTAAAAACCCATATGTCCTTCAGTGGATGAATATTAAACTGTCAGCAGCCACACCATGGAATTGTGAATTACGTATCAATTATGAATTACTGATACATGCAACAACTGGAGTGAATCTCCAAGGTATTATGGTGCATGAAAAAGCCAATTCCATAAGATTACATACTGTAGAAATCTACCTAACTTTCTTAGAATGGCAAAATCGTAGAAATAAGAGATTTGTAGCTGCCAGAGGATAGGGACAGGGGTAGAAGACATGAAAGGTGGCTATAAAAGGCAACACAAGAAATCATATGGTAATAGAACTGTTCTGTATTTTTTTTAATTTAAATCAATTTTTTAGTTTTCAATTACAGTTGATATACAATATATTAGTTTCATGTGTGCACCCCAATGATTAGACACTATATAACTTACTAAATGATGATCCTGATGAATCTCACACCCATCTGACACCATATATAGCTATTAGAACATTACTAACTATATTCCCTATGCTGCAATTTGTATCTTGACTGTAGTAACAGATACATGAATTACATGTAATGAAAATGTACACATAAGTAAAATACATGTGATAAAAATAAATACACAGGAACACAAATGAGTACAAGTAAAACTGTAAAAACAATGAAGAATCAATTCATTGATTCTTATTCTGAATAAAATCAATGAATGTTATCAGTCAATATCCTAATCATGAGAGTATACTACACTTTTTAATGTACTATAGTTTTGTAAGATATAGCCACTGGGTAAAATGAGTTAAGTATAACTAGCATCTCTCTGTATTATTTTTTACAACTACAACTATTATTTGAACCAGAAATTACCTCAAAATAAAGTTTAATTAAAATAACTATAAACCAGAAAGGATATAATATACTATTATTAAAATCTAATAAGTTCGATTCACTAAATTCATGTATGTCTAGCAAATCTGATCAAAATATCAGAATCACAGAATTAGAACACGTTATAGAACTTAAGTTTTTCTTAGTTACAAAACCATGCCATATAATACTCCTATAATTTACATTAAATATTTATAATTAAACATTTTCTAAATTTGAAATCATAGCTCTTGAATTTATCTTACCTTTGTAACAGATAATTAAAGCTAAGTATTGGCTACATCAAAATTAACAAATTCTAAATAAATGGAGTCTAAAATTAACAAATATTTTAAACTTAACTGATGATGGTTTTACTACAACTATCACACAAATATATTAACATTGAAAATATAATCAAATTTAGAATTCTATTGAAGAACTTACTATGAAGCTCAAAATTTCAAGTTTATGTTAAATTTCTTAATCAAAAACATTCCTATAGCTCGGGCTGGTGTAGCTCAGTGGATTAAGTGCCAGCCTGCAAACCAAGGGGTCACTAGATCAATTCCCACTCAGGGCACATGCCTGGGTTGCAGGCCAGGTCCCCAGTGGGGGCATGTAAAAGGCAACTACACACTGACGGTTCTCTCTCTTCTCTCTTCTATCCCCTCTGTCTAAAAATAAGTAAATAAAATCTTTAAAAAAATTTTTTCCAAAACATTCCTATAACTTTAATGATATTAAATTACTAGTTACAGTCCATAAAATATTAAATACCAACATTATGAATAAATCATAATGAATTACATCTAAGTATCCGAGTTGAAATATACATTATCTAAACATATTAAATTTAAAATATATAGCTGATAATCTACTAAAAACATATTTTTTCAACCAAGTTCCACAAAGAATCAAAGACAGTATCTTTTTAGTTAGAATTCATTTATAGGACTCAAAGTCAAACATAATATATTGTCATATAAAGTGTAAATATGTCATTTTAGATTGATCATCATCATCCTTACTTGTTTTCATTGCACAGTCTAAGTAAGGAGTACTTACCCGTATGTAAATATGCCCCTAAAGTGGCATAAGATTCTTTCAGCAGGATTATTAAAAGTTTGTCAGCACATCATGGTGTGAACAGAACAAATGATGACATACTGAAAGAATGTTTCTCCCTATGTATTTCTGCCCCCGCCCACATGCAGAGATTACTGTTAAATGAAAAAATAGTATTGATATTTCCTACTGTCACACTGCACAGCATCTTAGTGTTTATCTGTTACCATTACTTGACAAAAGGAAAAATGGGGATACAACAGTTTATTTAAAACTGTAACAAACAGATTTTAGAGTATTAATAAAAGCAGAAGTTCCTTATTATAATATCTACCATTAATATTACAATAAACTTGAATGAGAAAACAAATTATTAAAATTATGTACCATTTTGAACATATACAACTTCCCACCTAAATATTAAAATTTTTTAATAACCCACATCAGAAAGGAATTTTTATATTCTTTACTAACAAGGCCAAAAGATCACTTAGGCAAAAAGCTACACCATTTTATCAGTATTTCATGAAATATCTTATATACCTTAAATTTTTAGGGTTCAGGTTCAATACCAAGGTATACAGATGGCTATCCTATCACATTGCCAATAATATTCCCAGCTGTGAGCTCTGCTAAATTTGTTAGCACTTATTAAAATTAAGACTTAGAAATGTTTCTATCCATTTCACATAGGGAGAGAGATTAGCTGGTTGGAATGTACTGCTTCTTTTCTTCCTCTATTTTCTTCCTCCTTATCACTAAATAGGTAGTTATCCAGTATATTTTCTTTCAACCTTGAAAATATCTTGAAAGTTTGTCTCAGGCCCTTCATTAAAAAATGTGAGATAAAAATCAACTTTTTCATTTAGAAAAATGAAATGCTCTTAAAATGTGCTGAGATGAATACTAACATTTTTTAAAATCACATGTAAAATCAAAGTATGACCTGTTTCATAAAAGTTGTGAATTTTAAAAAGAGTAAGTCATTTTAAATGGTACTAGTTTGTTTTTAATATTTTTATTGTTCACTTCTTTTTTATTTTTACTTATTATTATTGCAATAATCATTTTCACTGAAGTACCTTTTCTTAATGAATTTCTTGGGACTGTTGTGTGTTATCACAGCAGGATAAAAAGCCTTTAAACTTACTTTTTTCTCCTAGGAGAACTAGAAATCAGCTTACACTGAGAGAACAGTTTTCTGATTTAGCTGGATTTTTTATTCTGAGAGGTGATACTGTCTACTTAGCATGTAATACACAGAATGAAATATAAATATAAGCCATGAATTCTGCCACACCAAAATACCATAACAAAAGTAACAGCATTTGACATGTACCGAGTATTCACTATGTTCCAGACATATATGGCATTCCAAATACTTTATATGTATTATGCCATTTCATCTCCCCAAACATGCTCTTTGGTTGATAAATTCTCAGCAACATTTTGAATATGAGAAAACTGAGGCCCACACATCTCAAGTATTCCATGAACATACAAACAAGTAAGAGGCTATCCCTCTATCCAAATCCAGTTGGACTCTAAACCTCTTTACCACTGCACTGTCCAACAGCTACTCTAAAGGGAAATGGTTTACTTTCCAATAGTAAATCCTTCAGAACAGTTTCACTCAATCTATAAATTACATTCAGAATAGTTGCTCTATTGTGATACTCAAACATATTACTAAAAAAAAATATGCTCATAATCTCAAATTCTTACTATTCAAAAAAAATGGTTCAGCATTTCTTGAAAGATATTCAATATACTGTATATTAACCAAATTTTAAATTAACTATGATGTTCTAAGTTATTCTTTTTTAAAGCTATAAAACCCTAAACATTTTTTAAATGTTACTTATGTATATTCAACTGTTAGATAAACTACATTACTGATTAAAAGTGATGTTCTGTTCCATTATGTAAAGTTCTTTAATCCTTCAGTAAGCTAGGGTCAACTTTATTGAAAACCAGGTATAAGACTTCAAGTTTCTAATCCCTAGCTGGCGAGAATAAATACTTATTTTCAAATTAAACAATGAGACAGCTTAAATCTTTGGTGGAGATACATATATTTTATATTTTCTTTGTTTACCTAATTTAATCACTATCCCTGTAGCAAAACAACTTAAAATTATTATACTTCAAGACTTTGAAAGTGTAAAAAAATGTAACTGGATATCAAGTTACTAATTTTATACCTAATTTATAATTCTCTTCACTTATATAGCAATTTTCCAAGGAGATCTCTGCTTATTAAAGCTCCTCTAGGTTACAATGGATTTGTATAGAGGTGCACAGTCTTATGTTCTTAAAACTCCTAGAAATAATTCAATATGATACAAAACCCTTCTTAATAAAATATGACCACTAAATAAACTAGACATTTTGCCAAATTCTGTCCTAATCTCCTTTGGGAAAAAAAAAATATATATATATATATTTTATACAGAAATTAGATTAGAAAGCATGAAGGGGGAGAAATTAAAATTAACCCTAGGAAGAAAACCCCTAACAGAGATCAACAAAGGCTTTATATAAAATTGAGTAAAATGTTTTAATTATTGTTAAGGGGAAAAATAATATATATAGTTCAAACAAGTTTTCTTGAGTCAATATAAAAATTTTACTGAGGTTACATTGTAAGCTTCATAAATAATTAAAAACTCCTCCTTAGATTTATAAATAGTTGTAATATCTTAAAAGTTTAAACTATTGGTAAACTACAAACTGCATTACATCTTCTATATAAATGTCTTCCTTTTTACCAAAAGTATCAAAATCCAGAATAAATTCTTTTCTGAACTCTGGAAGGTTCAAGTAGCATTACTGAGAAACAAGTTTGTAGTGAGGGTGGGGAACAGAGAGCTAACGGGGATAAAATGGGCACATCTGTATTAGTGTAAACAATAAATTTTTTAAAAAGTAATATATTTGTAGATACTAATCCAAATATTACTGGGGCAAAGAGCAGCCTCTTACAAACAGTAGTTCACCTGTAATGTTTGAAGAACCATCACAGTTTTCCACAGCAACTGCATTATCCTAATTTCTATCAGCAATGCACAAGCATTCCAATTTCTCCACATCTCACCAAGGTTTTTTATCTTCTGATTTGTTTGAAGGTTTTTCGCCAATAACAGACATTCTAATGGGTTTGAAGTGGTAATTCATTGTGGTTTTGATTTCTATTTCTCTGATTAATGACATTAATCATCTTTTAATATTCTTAATGGTCACCTGTATATCTTCTTCAGAGAAATTTATATTCAAGCCCTCTGCCCATTTTTAATTGGGTTGTTTTTTTGTTGGTCACTTGTAGAAACTCTTGACATATTCTGGAAATTAACTCCTTTATCATAATTATGACTTGCAAATATTTTCTTCCCTTCAGTGGGTTTTCTTTTCATTTTCTTGAAGTGTCCCTTGGTGCATTCAAGTTTAATTTTGATGAAGTCCAATTTACCTATTTTTTCTTGTTCCCTTAGCTCTTGTGGTCATATCCAAGAAATTGTTGCCAAATTTAATGTCATGAAGGTTCTTCCTTATATTAAGTAGTTTTATTGTTTTCGTTCTTACGTTTATCTTTGATTGATAGAAGTTAAATGTGAAACATTACCATTCACAAGTAGGAAACTATAATTAACTTCCAAACTAATGATTAGCTTTTATATTAACCTAAACTATAAAGCTTTTCACATGGAAACCCCTTTTGCTATGAAATACAGTATTTCATTGTGAGGTCAAGGCTGAAAATAAAAGACATTAACCTTTTAGAAAACATTAAGGATAAGGTCCAGGCAAGAATACAGATCATGAGGAAATCTTCACTTCTCATCAAGTGTCAATCTGTATGGTTCAATGGCTCCAAATCACTGTCCTATATGGGAGGCCAGGAAGCACAGTATTCGAATTGTGCTTTTCTTGATCATAAGAATGACAACTAAGATAGGGTAAGACAGACCTTCAAGAAGGTCAAGATGGTCTTGAATCAGCAAAAATATAAACTTTTCTTTTAAGAAATTTCAAACAAAGTTCTTTGAAAACTATTCCATCACCAAGCAATGAGCAATGATTGAAACTAACAAGTTGACATGAAAATATTACCTAAATAAAATTTTCTTTGTGTATATAATAGATATACATATCTATTATATAAGATATAATATATAATAAATATTAATATATAAATATTAATATATGATATATAATAGAACAGTAAATACAGTATAATTTTGCAACTAAGTTGAAATTACTAGACCCATGTTTAATTTCCTCTAAATTATGAAAGGCATTTACTGTGAAGAATAAAGAATATTTACTTTAACTCTTACTAGGATTTAAAAATAAAAAGTAATGCAGATTTAAAATAAGAAAGCAAGATGCTATTATTTTCTATAAAATGAAAACACTGTATTGGGGTCTCATCCTCCATTACTACCATCACCACATGGTTTAGGAATGAGATGTGTTACAGTAAAAAGAACAAATACTCACAGGCTGTCCGTTCCTTTCCTAACTCTGTCTTTACTCATTCTCTTTAATTTAAAAGGAATAAAATGTGATGACCTCAAATGTCCCCACCAATTCTAATTATATATGATTATTTTAAAGAGACAATGAGTAAAACTTCATATTTCCAAGACTATACTGTTTAGGGAATAAATGTGGAAAATTGATTTTATTTTATTTAATTCATCAGTTAATTATTAGTAAGTATTTAATGAACTTCTACTATGTGCCAAGCACTGTTTTAAGCACTAGGGATTACATCCAAAGACATAGACAGTCCCTGCACTCAGGAAGTTTACATCCTAGTGAAAAAGATATTAAATAAACCAAAGAACAAAAAACATGTCACTAAATTATCATTCTGTATAATGACAACTGTTGTGAAGAAAAATAAAAAAGATATGAGAATAATGAGTTGTGAGGGAGGGGATATTTTAGATGGTATGAGGTAGGTATGTGACTATTATGTGAAAAACAATAAACAAGTGTGGCTGGAGTGGTATGAGCACAGGGGAGACAGACAAGAGTTAGATCTGAGAGATGACTAGGACATGCAGTTAGAATATTAAAGGATATTTTAAGAAGTTTGATTTTTACTGAGTGGAATAGAAAGCCACTAAAATATTTTTGAGCACAGGGATGATAAAGTATGGTTTATATGTTTTTAAATAAAACATGACTTCTTCTTAGAAAACAGACTGAGGGAGATAAGCATATTTTTTAATTAACAAATATATAGCACTATTCTAAGAATATTATAAATATTAATTCTTTAATTCTGATGGCAACTCTATGAAGTAAGTACTATATCCATATTTTGAAGTAAGGAAACTGAGACACACAGAGGTTAGAAAACATGCCAAACATCACACAACTAAAATACTGTAAAGCTAGAATTTTACCCTAAGTAGTTTGGCTTCCTTGTCTAGGATCATAACCACTATCCTCTGCTGAATCTTAAAAAAGTAGTAAAAATATTTATAAGTAGAAACTCCTTAAGTTAAAGAATAGCGGCCCAATTTAAGCACATCCTAAAGACACAGGTGAGAGGATCTGCAGATAAAGTAGATCCAGTGTAGAAAAGAAAGAGAACAGTTAAGAATTATGCTAAGTTTGACACCAAACTGAGGTGGAAAAATGGGGGAAAAAAAAAGAATGTTTGGTAGAGGGAACCAAAGATGTTGTTTTAAACTATTAAACACCCAAATGAGGATGTCTAGCAGGCAACTTTAAATATAACAGTCTGGAAATCAGGAAAAAACTGTGGACTAAAGATATAAATTTGCCATTAGTATATCTATGGTATTTAAAGCCATTTGAAAAGATGAGGTAATATAATGAAAGATTGTAAGTAATTTACTTTGTAGATGGCCTTCATAAAGATTCTAGACAAAGTAAAAATCAGGGAAATGATTTCCCTGTATAATTAGTGTACAATCACTGAGATCTGCAGTTGAAAGTCTAAAGTTCCATTTTCAAAAAACAAAGGAGTATGTTTATTACAATATATTTTTGTGATGTTTGTATATTCCCCCAAAAATTAATTCCATAAAACTATACAAAATATATGGGAGTAGAGATGGAAGAGAACATATACCAAGGCAGACACAGGCTCTGAGCTAGACCTAATATGGTTATTTTAATGGGAATGTAAAAGAAATGACAAATTACAGAGCACGAAGAGAAAAAGAAAGTCATCAGTTTCATGCAACCTTTATTTACCACCAAAAACCATACCCTGCAAATATCTAGATATTGTTCATCGTCAGTGATCAAAACAGTCCTGAACCTGAGAACCAACAGTACTTACTGAATTAGGGACCTAATCCGGTACTAAAAGGGGTGTTACCCAGAGTCTGAAACCAAGGCTAAGAATAGACAAGCTGGTAACTGCTCCCAGAGGAGTTTTCTGATTCTTTTTATTACTTTCCTGGGCACTGTGGTCCAGTGGTGCAATCCAATTACAACCACATATTAAAATAAAAATCTAGTAACAACCTCAATCCTAGTTAATCCCAAAATGTCTTTTTTACTTCATTTATGGTTACAAAAAGACAAGTTTCCTCTTAATCCATTTAAGAAGATGGAGGCATCAAAAAAGAAAGGCTTAACTTACCTTAACTGAAGTGACAGAGAGACAGATTAAAAGGATGAAACAGACAAAACATGCAAAGACTAATCAGAAGAAAGGAGTGACTAAATTAATATCATACATAGTAGACTTCAAAACAAACAAAATTACAAGGAATAAAGACTACTTGATCAGAAACACATAATTCTAAAAGTATATGCACCTACCAACAGAGCATCAAAACACATAAAGCAAATATTGATTGAACTGATAGGAGAAGTAGACAAATCTGTATGTAGAGATGGACAATTCAACATACTTTTACTAACTGATTAGTAGAACAAATTCAGAGAAAACTAGCTAGATGTGTGATGCAGACCCCGGCTCGTGAGGTCCACGACATTGTAGATGGGGGAGAGACATTCACAGGGACTACTAAGTCCTGTGGAGGAAAAGGACGAGTGACTTCACTCTCAAAAGGAGCCAAAAGCCACAGCCTCCGCCATGACAGGCCTTTATTTTCTTTCTCTTGGCACATTACATTACAGTCCTCATTTACTATGCACAGGTTGGCTTTAGGTGGCTACCTTCCACAGAAAACAAAGGAGCCCATGCAGCTAATCACATGACAGAAGAAGGATATTTGCGAATGAAAAGGGAAAAGTAGTTGAACCAGTTACACTCCATACTGGGAAGTTTTAGCATGGATTTTAGGAAGTCACAGTAAGCACTTGCTGTCTCCATTCAGAGTGAGGGAGCTTTAGCAAAAGCAAGTCTCAAAGTGGCCGAGGTACAATGCAGGCCTGAGTCCCCACGGGAGAATGTATGGGCGTGCATCCTGTGCATCTCTGAGTGGGAGCTGGGCCCACACCACGCAGAACAGTCTCCTACACATGTGTATGTCCTGAACAATACCACTAAACAACGTGACCTAAAAGACATTTATAGAACCCTATACTAAACAGCACAATTTTTTTCAAGTGCATATAAAATTCACCCATATGGACCACATTCAAGGTCATAAAACAAATCTTAAAAGATACAAAATTAAAATTGCACAAAGTGTGTTTTCTGATAAATTGAACCAGAAATCAATAAAAGAAAGATAACTAGAAAATCTTCCCAAATAACAAGATGTTATAAAACACACTTCTAAACAATCCATAGGTCAAATAGGATGTCTTAAGAGAATTAAGAAATATTTTAACTAAATGAAAATGTAAATACAACAAACCAAAGTTTGTTTGATACACCTAAAACAGCAATAAGAGGGAAATTTATGCCATTAAATGCTTATATTATAAAGTCTTAAATCAATAAGCATTCCATCGTAAGAAATGAGAACTGAAAGCCAGAAAATAAAAAATATGTAAGAGCAAAAATCAATGAAATTAAAAACAGAAAAGCAATAGAGAAAAATCAATGAAACCAAAAACTATTACTTTGAAAAAATAAAATTGATAATGCTGTAGCCAGTTTGAGCAAGTAGAAATGCAACAAGTATCACAACAGACCTCACAGCCATTGAAAGGATTGTAAGGGAATGCTACACACAAATCCATGAACATAACTCTGACAAATTAGAAGAGATGAACCATTTCCTTAAAACACAAAAACTACCAAAATTTACTCAACAGGAACAGACAATTATAACAGTCCTATATTGTACAGAAAAGAATTAACAAAATCAGCCTGAAGCTTCTACCATTAAGAGGCCCTGATTGCAGAGCTGGCCTTTGGTTAACATATCAAAACTCTGCTTTTGGCATGATACCCATAGAGCAAGGCTGCTTGCCTACTTGGGGCACTGAGCCCTACTGTACCAGACTGTATAAATTGTTTGTACAAATACTGCGATTTATGGTAAATATCTCCTTTCCTTTGTGGAGTTTGAAAATTGGGTAGTTGTGGCCAATCAGGCAGGCACAGGGTGTGCCTACATGACCAGGACTCAATACAACCCCTGAAATTTGAGTCTTAAACAGGCTTGTGTGGGTAGGAACACTGCACATTCATTACTGTAATTCACTGCTGGGAGAGTAGTTCTTTGTGCCCACTGCCTTCAGTAGGGAGAACTTTGAAGCTTGAGTGTGGATGCGTCCAGATTCTCCTTGAATTCTTTTCCCTTGCTGACCTGTAACAAATCATAGTTGTTAGTACAACTAACTATATGTTGATGCTGAGTCCTAGTGAATCACTGAATGTGTAGGTTGTCACTGAAACCCTGGAATGTATAGCTATTAAATACATTACATGTGTACTTCAAAATCTTCCCCCAAAAAGGAAAATTCCAGGCTCATATGGTTTTACTGGTGAACTCTACCCAACATTCAAGGAAGGCATAACCCCGAATCTACACAATTTCTCCCTATCAAAAGAGGAAAACTTTCCGATTTATTTTTGGGCCAGCATTATTTACCCTGATACCAAAACCAGAAAAGAACAGTACAAAAAAAATGACAGATCAATAACACTCATAAACATAGATGAAAAATCCTCAACAAAATATCAGCAAATTGAATTCCGCAATACACATAAAAACCAGTACATCACAACCAGGTGTGAGTTACTCCAGGAATACAAGGCTAGTTCAACATTTAAATATTAGTGAATATAATATACCATGTGAACCACTATGGAAGAAAATATCACATGATCTTTATCAGCTGACACAAAATTTTTTTTACAAAATTCAATACTGTTTCATAGTAAAATCTCTCAACAACCCAGGCAGTCAAAAGGAAATTCCTAAATGAAATAAAGCACATCTACAAAAAAACCTATACCTAACATCACATTTGATAATGAAAGACAATGCTTTCCATACAAAACTGGGAATGGGGCAAAATATCTCTTCCTACCATTCATATTCAACACTGTACAAAAAATCCTAGCTACTTAATAAATCTAAGGATGAGTCAAGAGGATGGAAAGGAAGGACATACAACTGAAAAAATAATACAATTCTCTACAAAGAAAATCCCAAGTAGTATAAAAAAGCTCCTAAAATTAATGTGAGTTTACCGAAGTCACAAGATACATCTCCCAGACAAATGCCAACAGGATTTCTACATATTAGCATTGAGCATTTGGAAACAAAAACTCTTTAAACACCATCTACAACAGCTCCAGAAAAACACAATACATAAGAATATATCAAACAAAATATGTGAATTGGTACACTGAGAACTATAAAATTCTGAAGAGCTTAAAAATGAACTTAAAAAGACATGAAGAGACCATGTTCATGGATTGGAAGACTCAATATAGCTAAGATGTCAATTCTCCCAAACTGACTACAGATTTAAGTCAAATCAAAATCTCAGCAGGATTTTTTAATAGACATAGACAAGCCAATTGTAAATTTCATATAGAAAGGTAAGGAAACTAGAACAACCAAAACAATTTCGTCAAAGAACAAAGCTGGAGCCCCTGGACTGTGTAGCTCAGTGGACTGAGCATGGGTCTGAGAATCAAAGGATGGTGGTTTGATTCCCAGCCAGAGCACATGCCAGGGTTGCAGGCCAGTTCCCAGCAGGAGACACACGAGAGGCAACCATACACTGATATTTCTCTCTCTCTCTCCTTCCCTTCCCCTGTAAAAGTAAATAAATAAAATCTTAAAAAAAAGAAAGAACAAAGCTGAGATTTTCAGAATTATTATAAAGCTAAAGTAAACAAGATAGTATGGTAATGGGAAAAGGCTAGATTCAAAGATCAATGGAACAGAAAAAAGTGTCCAGCAATAAACTCAAACAAGTATGGTCAATTGATTGTTCACAAAGGTGCAAAGTCAATTCAATGGAGAAATGACAGACTTGTAAACAAATAGTGTCAAAATAATGGACATCCACATACAAAAAAAAAAGTGAATCTTAACTGACACTTCACAACCTAGTCATTCAGAATCGACTTAAATATAAAACATGAAAAGTATCAAACTCTCAGAACAAAAAAGGAAAAGAACTTTGTGACTTTCAGATAGCCAGCGCTCTTAGATACAATACTATATGCATAATACATAAAAAAGGAAAAAGTAATAAATTGAACTTCATCAAAATTAAAAACTTGCTCTACAAAAGCTGTTAAGAAAAGACAAGCTATATACTCAAAATATTTTCAAATAACACATCAGACAAAAGATTTATGAAGGATTAGTAGCCAGAATATATAATTAACCTCCAAAAATAAAAGCAAATAATCCATTAAAAGATAAAAAAAATCTGAACAGATATTACATTTATGAATGGCAAATGACCATTGAAAAGATGCTCAACATATTAATCATTAGGGAAATACAAAATAAAATCGCAGTAAGATACCACACACCTATTAGAATGGTAAAATTAAAAACACACGCACACACACACTCTAGCATGCTAAGTACCAATGATGATGAACAGGGACTACAATTCTTATGCACTGCTGATGGGAATGTAAAACTGCATTTTACATTGTGGTCAGCTACTCTGTGAAACAACTTGGCAGTTTCTAATAAACTAAGAATATACTTACGATTTGATCTGACAATTCTACTCTTAGGTAGTTACCACTTAAAAACCATACAATATCCTTACAGCAATAAGACAGGAGATGAACAGTAGATATTCTTCCCCAGTTATAGGAATAGTTTATTTAAATAACTGGTTTCTTGACTAATATGCTAATGTTCTTTCCTCATTCTCTGATTTTGCTAACTCATTCTTTAGAGATATTTATCTCCGCTCATTATTATTCTTTTATTTTGCTTTTAATTTCTCCATATTTCATTTTCCTCTATCATGTAGAGAAAACTATATGCAAACATTACATGATCCACCTTAAAAAGTAATTGGCACATCTACTTTAATATGATACTTACCTCTGGTCTATTTTGAAAACTAATATGGTAAAAAATGTCAGTCTTTGACTATAATAAAAATAAATGAACGAAGAAAAAGGGAAAGAAGATGACAGCTGACAAGAATGTTAATAATACTTTGGAAGCTATAAAGGAGGCAATAAAGTGGAGTCCAAAGCCATCCTAAAAATGAATCAATAAAAACCAATCAGTTTTGTGCCACAGACCATGACAAAGTTTGGGAAATGAAAGCAGGAATGCACAGAGGCACTGAAAGCCAGAATACACTGTAGTTTCTTCACAGAGCAATTAGAACTCCAGATCCCTTTTCCAACCTCATTCAAGTCATGCCACTATTCATACACCCACTCTTGCCAAAGAATGAAGATTTCATCTTTAGAGAAATTACAACAGAGAAATTCTGTGCTTCTGAACACCAAGAATTGGGGTTCGGGGGAGTGCACAGGGGGTTGTGGGACATGTCAGACGCATCCTTCTGAAAAAAGGAAGATTAATGAAAAGTCTACAGACTAAATTACAAAACACACACACACACTCATTCCAGGCCCTTCCTCCTATTCAGCTAACAAAATGCTCACAGCCAGGTTTAAAAACTGTAGGCAGAAGACTAAAAGGTTCCTCTTTGCAAAACTTTTCAGTCCAAAAGAACAGACATCTGAGTGATGCCCCCACAAAAATGGCCAGAACAACATCTGATCATCATACAATAAAAATAAACCTGACATACATTTCAGTGCCTCAGTCTTAAATTAAAAAAGAAAAATCACCAGAAAATAAGAAAAGTGTCTAAACATAAAAGATGGTAACCAAACCAAAGAGAATAAAAAGGAAATCAAATGAAGCAGAGAAAATAAAGGAAATTAAAAAAACAGCTTCATATAATCATAAATATTTTTATGGAGATGAGTTATTTCATCCATAAAAAGACACAGGAGGACTTTTTAAAAAATCAATAAGTAAAAGGAACACCCAGAGAACAAACAGAAAAGCTTCTAGAAATTAAATTATGATTAGAAAAGTAAAAAATTAGATGAAAAGTTTAAAAGTTAAGAATTATCTCCTAGGATTTAGACCAAAACTGTAAAAAATGAGAAATGGGATAGAAAGGTAACAAATTTAAAGGACCATTTCAAGAGGCCCAACAGCTGAACAACAGCAATTTAAGCAAGAGTGAGAGCTAGAGCAAGAGTAAGAGAGCCCAAGGGAGAAAAAAGGAAGAAGAGACAAACAGAAACAGAGTAAGAAACAGAGGGAGAGACATGGAGAGGAAGAGAAACAAAAAAAGAGGGAGTGAGAATGTAAGAAATTATCAACGAAGTAATTCAAGAAAATTTCAAGAACTGAAAGACAAAAAGCACACAGCAAGACCCAAATCACAAAATATTCAAAATCAGAACATACAAAAGACCTTAAAAGTGTGAAGAGTAAGGGGGGGAAATGGTCACATATAAAGGCCCAGATATCAGAGTGGAATGGGATTTGTCAACAGCAACAATGGTAGCTAGAAAATGACAGGGGAAAGGCTTCAGAATTTTGAGAAAATGATTTGCAAACCAAAAACCTGTTGTCAAATCATATGGAATTCATACACAGATGAATTACATACGTGTATGTGTATGTATTCCATTCATTGCGCTTGGCTTTAGAATTCTTTCAACAACATTTAACATCTAAATTGTGTTTTTCTATATCCAATGAGGAAATCAGTCTCTTCTTTAAGAGCTCTCTAAATGACTATGAAGTAAAGCTGCCAAGAAAAGTGCTCAATGCCAGCAGAAAGTGAGAGTTAAAAATTTGCTGTGGGTAATCCTCATGTACTGTTCACTAAAAGATATTTATGCCTGTCAGTTTCAATAAGAACAAGCAGCTAGCAATAGAATTTTTGAGTCCTAAAAGGTCCTCTTAAGAAAGAGTAAACTAAAATTGAAAAATTAAAATGAAAAGATAGGCATGATAGAAAAAGTGAACTTTTTAAGCAGAAAAACATATACTTCAATAAAATATCACTTTATATTTATAAAAATTATTTCTCTAAGAAGATCAAAGTACTTTCTCATATCACATACACTGATAAAATGAAGTCAGTTCTTGCTTCATTTTACCACTGACAAAAGTGAACTGAGTGTTTTACTCTGATAAAAAAAACTTTGTTGCCTGCATTAGGCTATACAGTCTCCAAAGGTTTAATTATTAACTGTTCTTTTTTTTATTTTAGATTATTCAGTACAGCTTCTATCCTTTATTCCCATTCCAGCCCACCTACCCATCCCTCCCATTTCCAACCCCCCTAGTTTTGTCCATGTGTCCTCTATATTTGTTCCTGTAAACCCTTCCCTTATTAACTGTTCTTAAGTGTAAAACAACAGGGCCCCAAGATAATAAACGTTATCTAGAAGAGAACCTAAATCAAACCATTATCTCAAATATTATATTTCATAAATTACATTTAAATGAAGAAAAGATTATATACAGGAAGGAAGACAATGAAAATGAGGAAACAACCAGTTAACAGGAAGATGAAGGGGAATACACATATTTACTTTTTTCTCCCAAATTTTAAAAAGACTGGATGACAATAAATGTAAATATTTAATGATTCTCAACTATGTTCCACATATATTACAGAGAATCATCAACAACGGGCATTAGTTCAATTTACACAAAGGAAATTATGCTGAGAAAGGTGAAGTAATTTGCCCAAGATTACCGTTAATAGGGGGAAAAAAGTACCTGATTTAATTCTACAGTTAATGTTGTTCCAGTCCAAAACTGATTTATATACAATTTTAAATGGAATTTTAACTTTTGCTTTAATATATGATTCTGATGCCATAAAGCCCATAGCCCATATTTTTACCAAAATAATGAAACAACAGAGATTCAAGAAAAAATGGTATTTACCAGTTGTCTCTATGCTATCCTTTTACTCAGTCTGCTTATTAGTACAGTTTAATATTTACTCATTTCCTATTCTATGCCATGCACTGTTCTGGTGCCCATAGTTGTCTCCAGTAGAATTTCACACCCAGTAATGGACAAGTAGGAACCTACACATGTAAATCAGAAAGCACTGAAAGTTCTAAGGTATAATTACCAACAGAAACCCAAAAAAAAGAAAGGAGTGCTGTCAGAAAGGTACACCAAAAAAGGTGACTCCTACACCAATTCATGAAGTTTATTCATTCAAATATATTTTCAATACTTTTATTATATGTCATATTTAAAGGTAGGTAACAAGGTAGGCATTAATTAGTAGTGTTGGGGTAGTAAAGACAAGAAATCAAGGATAATATTTTAGATAGAACAAAGAAAACCAAGCCAAGACATAAAACATTCTAAATATTAAAGAGTATTCCTAGGAAAACAGGGCTAAAAGTCTAATAAGCATTAAAGGAGACCAAAAATGCAATGTGTGAGCCTACCATACTCAATGAGTTATTCATATCGGCTATAAGAGGGTGATTTAATACTAATCCTACCAAAAGTATCTACAAACCATGACACCAAAGCTAGAAAACCACAAATAAGACTGTTAGGTATGATTAATATAGACTTTAAAACTTCTGAAACCCATGACTTCCAGCCAAGATGGAGGCGTAGGTAGACACACTGTGCCTCCTCGCACTACCAAAAGAAGGACAACAACAATTTTAAAAACAAAAACAAGCAGAACTGACAGAAAATCAAACTGTATGGAAGTGCAACAACCAAGAAGTTAAAGAAAAAACATTCATCCAGACCAGTAGGAGGGGCAGAGACAGGCAGACTGGTGGAGAGGACTCACAGCAAGGCGGCAGCTGGTGGGCCAGGAGGTCCCACATTTGCCTGCAAATAAACTGGGAGGAACAACTGGGGAGCGAGACAGACACCACAACCCAGGATCCCAGTGCAGAGAAATAAAGCCTCAAAGCCTCTGAGTGAAAACATATGCGGGGGTTGAGGTGCTGGGGGAAACTCCCAGCCTCACAGGAGAGTTCTTTAGAGAGACCCACAGGGTCCTAGAAGATACACAAACCCACCCACCTGGCAATCAGCACCAGAAGGGCCCAGTTTGCTTCTGGGTAGCAGGGAAAGTGACTGAAAACCAGCAGACAGCGGAGCAAGCAGCACTGTTCCCTCTCAGACCACTCCCCCACATAAAGTGTCACAACACAGCAATGTGGGATTCCCTGCCCTGGCAAATACCTAGGGCTCTGCCCCTTATACATAACAAGTACGCCAGAGACAAGAAAAAAAAAAGGCCCACATAAAAGAACAGATCAAAGCTCCAAAAAAAATATAAGTAAGCAACAAAAAGATAGCCAACCTATCAGATGCACAATTCAAAACACTGGTAATCACGATGCTCACATAATTGGTTGAATATGGTCGAAAATTAGAGGAAAAAATGAAGGCTATGCTAAGTGAAATAAAAGTAAATGTACAGGGAACAGTGATGGGAAGGAAACTGGGACCCAAATCAATGGTGTGGACCAGAAGGAAGAAAGAAACATTCAACCAGACAGAATGAAGAAACAAGAATTCAAAAAAATGAGGAGAGGCTTAGGAACCTCCAGGACATCTTTAAATGTTCCAACACCCAAATCATAGGGGTGCCAGAAGGAGAAGAGGAAGAGCAAGAAATTGAAGACTTATTTGAACTAATAATGAAGGAGAACTTTCCTAATTTGGCAAAGGAAATAGATTTCCAGAAACTCCAGGAAGCTCAGAGAGTCCCAAAGAAGGACCCAAGGAAGAACACACCAAGGCATATCATAATTACATTAGCCAACAAAAAATAAGGAAAGAATCTTAAGAGCAGCAAGAAAAAAGGAGACAGTTACCTACAAAGGAGTGTCCATTAGACTGTCAGCTGATTTCTCAAAAGAGACCTTGCAGGCAAGAAGGGGCTGGAAAGAAGTATTCCAAGTCATGAAAGGCAAGGACCTACATCCAAGATTACTCTATCCAGCAAAACTATCATTTAGAATGGAAGGGCAGATAAAGTGCTTCCCAGATAAGGTCAAGTGAAAGGAGTTCATCATCATCCAGCCCTTATTATAGGAAATGTTAAAGGGACTTATCTAAGAAAAAGAATCAAAACTATTGACAGTAAATGACAACAAACTCACAGCTCTTAACAACAGAAC
This sequence comes from Trachops cirrhosus, assembly GCA_028533065.1. Taxonomy (NCBI): domain Eukaryota; kingdom Metazoa; phylum Chordata; class Mammalia; order Chiroptera; family Phyllostomidae; genus Trachops; species Trachops cirrhosus. Next base: position 105,241,876 of record CM052541.1, read on the forward strand.
TTAAAACAAAAACAAAAACAAACTAAGCAAACAACTAGAACAGGAACAGAACCACAGAAATGGAGATCACATGGAGGGTTATCAGTGGGGGGAGTGGGAGGGAGGGAAAAGGTGCAGAGAATAAGTAGCATAAATGGTGGGTAGAAAACAGACAGGGGGAGGTTAAGAATAGTATAGGAAATGTAGAAGCCAAAGAACTTGTATGTATGACCCATGGACATGAACTAAAAGGGGGAAATGCAGGTGGGAGTGGGTATGCGGGCATACAGAGGAATAAAGGGGGGAAATGGGACAACTGTAATAGCATAATCAATAAAATATATTTTTTAAAACATGAGAAGAGGCTTAGGTACCTCTGGGACAACTTTAAACGTTCCAGCATCTGAATCACAGGGACGCCAGAAGGAGAAGAGAAAGAGCAAGAAATAAAAAACTTATTTGAAAAAAATAGGCTGGGGTGGGGGGAGTGGAGGGGGTAAATGCAGATGACTGTAATGGAACAATAAAATAATTTTAAAATAAGAAAAATAATGAAAGAAAACTTCCCCAATCTAGAAAATGAACTAAGACTTCCAGGAAGTCCAGGAAGCTCAGAGAATCCCAAAGACATTGGACTATAAGGAAGCACACACCAAGGCACATAATTACATTAGCCAAGAATAAGAGGAGAGTATCTTAAAAGCAGCAACAGAAAAAGTTAGAGTTACCAACAAAGGCTTTCCCATAAGACTATCAGCTGATGTCTCAAAAGAAACCTTATTATAGGCAAGAAGGGGCTGGAAAGAAGTATTCCAAGTCATGAAAAGCAAGTACTATATCCAAGATTACCCTATCCAGCAAAGCTATCATTTAGAATGGAAGGGCAGATAAAGTGCTTCCCAGGCAAGCTCAAGCTAAAGGAGTTCATCATCACAAAGTCCCTAATATAAGAAATGTTAAAGGGACTTATGTAAGAAAAAGAAGAAAAATATGAACAGTAAAATGACAACAAACTCACAACTATCAACAACTGAACCTAAAACAAAAACAAACTAAGCAAACAACTAGAACAGGAACAGAATCACAGAAGTGGAGATCACGTGGAGGGTTATCAGAGGGAAGAGGGAGAATAGGGGAAAAGGTACAGGGAAAAAGCAGCATAATTGGTAGGTATAAAATAGACAGGGGGAGGTTACAAATAGTATAAAAAATGTAGAGGCCAAAGAACTTATATGTACAACCCATCAACATGAACTAAGGGAGGGGAATGGTTGTGGCAGGGGGTGCAGCGCGGAGGGGAACAAAGGGGAGGAAAATAAATGGAACAACTGTAATATCATAATCAATAAAATATATTTTAAAACACTAAAACATAGCCCATGCCTTCAAAGAAGTTATAATCTAGTAATGACATACAAACTAAAAATAAACTATAGATATTACTGTATACAAAGGCCAAAGGTTGTAAAGCCTCTAAGTATAAAAGTAATAGTGACAGCTTACATGCACTGAGAAAGATTAGGTCACAAAAGGAGTTGCATCAGTAAGATGCTTTTCATCTGCAAGAAACAAAGTCTTGAATCCACAGTTCATTTATCACACAAGTAGTCCCAAACCAAGGCAGTCTGAGTCCTTTACTACTCTAGGACCTTGCTTCTCCAGCATATTGTTTGTTTCCTGATCAGCTCTTCTCAGGGCCATAGTTAATTTTTAGCACACTTACCATTATTAGAGTGTTTGCTATGAGCCAAGAACATTACACCCAACAATGTATTTAATTTTTACAACAGCCTATAAGGTGGATACTGTTATTGGCCCAGTTTTTAAAACTTTATTTAAATCTAACATAGAATATAATCCACTCATTTAAAGTGTATAATTCAGTGGCTTATACTATAGTCACAGACATCTGCAGCCATCATTACAATTTGGAACATTTTTATCACCTGAAAAAGAAACCCTGTAAGAAACCATAAACGATCACACCCCATCCCCCATCCTATCGCCACCCACGGCTCTAACCAACCACTAATCTATTTTCTGTCTCTATAAATCCTCCCTTTTTGAGATCTTCATGTGATTGGAATAATATAACATGTGGTCTTTTGTGACTGGTTTCCTTCACTTACCATATTTTCAAGGTTCATCCATATTGTGGCATGTGTAAGTACTTCATCCCTTTTTGTGGATAAATAATACTCTGTTGTATGCTATATTATATTTTGTTTACCTATTCATCCATTAATGGACATTCAATCTGTTTCCACCTTTGGGCTATTAAGCATAATGCTGCTATAAACATTTGGGTACAAGTTTCTGTGTTGACATTATGTTTTCCGTTCTCTCAGGCATATATACTTAGGACTGGAACTGGAACTGCTGGGTCACAGTGTTAACTCTATGTTTAATCATTTGAAGAACCACCATACTATTTCCCAAAGCTGCAGGACCATTTTACATTACCACCAGCAGTGGAATTTGATTCCAGCCATCCTAGTGGGTACAATGTGGCATACCTCCTTGTGGTTTTGATCTGCATTTCCCTAGTTACTAATGATTTTTCTCTAATGACTAAGGGTACATGTGTATATTAGCCCCATTTACAACAAGAAAACTGAGGCACAGAGAGATGAAATAAACAGCGGTCACAAAGCTAGTAAGGGCAAAGCTAGTATTTTAACACAAGCAACCTGGTTCCACAGTCCAGCAGCTTACATTGTAAGTAATGCTGCAGCAGTTCCTAGCATTTCATCCAGTGAAAGAGGGCCAGCCTTTTCCAGGTAATTTGTTTTATCAGTTAAGGAACCTTCCCAGAGGCCATTTAGACTTCTCATATCTCACTAAGTTTGGGGTCATATGACTCTTCCCACACCAATTACAGATGAAAATAGAATTATCATAGTTGGCTTAGAATACTCAGGATTTCTTTGCAAAATCAGGCTCTTTCTTCCATTATGACTGATGCATGGCTCTTAATCAGTCATTATCAAAAATGTCTGTTACCGGTGTATATGAAAACAAAACTTTGATTTTCTTAGTTATACCATCCTAGAAATGAGAGAAGTGACCACGTTTAAAAAGAGTTACCATTCAGTTACTAAGTGCTACTGTTATTTGTATGAGTAAATGGATAATTCACTGACTAACACTGTAATCACGATGTTAGTCTGTCTGTGACTTAGACAACAAAGAAAGCAACCATTTCAATAAAACAAAGAAACCAAGATTTGCATTAGGCTGAAACCTGGGTATGAAAAGTTAAATAAGGAACATTTATTTGCACATTTTCAAATAGCCAAAATATAAATTAACTTCAGTTTAAAACTAAAAAATTACAAATAATCATTAATTGCAACATAGCATTTTAAATTACAAGGCTTCAAAGTGTCTCTTCCAATAAAATATTCTAACAATTTTTCATTCACTTTAAAGCTTTGTGAGGCTTAGATAAGCTTTTACATATTTTCCTAAAGAGTCTTCACAAACTTTTGTTTTCATATACACCAGTAACATTCTTTTCTTAAAAAAAGAATATAAAGTTTGAATTAAAATAAATTTACATTACTTTAACACCTGTACTAGCAATTAGATTTCACAAACCATATTTTAAGCACTCATTCATAATGAACAAATAGTTTTAATTTTCCATACTCTTTAAAATATATTACATATAAATTAGCATGTATGCTCCAAAAGTGACATAATACATATTAGCATTTGCTTGCTGGGAAGAGGTTTGAAAATAAAACGAGTTTACCAGCTCATGCAAGTGTGCGTTAGAAACACTTTCAAAGTATCTATGTTGAACCCTCATTTTAAAAAGAATTGGCGGGGGGGGGCAATTAAATAAATAATTACAAACAAGGCCTGTCTTTGGATATAGGGTTTATCATGTAATTATAATGCTGATCATTTGAAAGCATCCAAAATGTCTCCAGCATTTTAAAGAGCTAAGCAGAGTTATTTTTAAAATCAAACATATGTGCTTTTTCTGTTTATGTCTTTGGAAAGAACATTCTGTATAATGAAAAACATGACCAAATTTTTCACAGTACATCACTATAAAACCCTGTAATTGACTTTTGGGGTTGGTTTACTCTATATCTATTTTTGACCATGTAGAAAACAGCAATGATGTGGTAAAAGGCCCAAAATGTAAGTCCCATTGCAGAATAAGACTCCATCCTGATTAGTATAGAAGTATATCATATTTATGCTGGGAAATGTGCCCATTTTGAAAGAGAAAATGTCAGTGCATAGGAGCCTGGTCTTTTTTAATCAAGCTGTGTAAAAACAAGTAACTCTGGTGCCTATTCCAGACCGTGAGTGGGACCTGGACATGGGACGTGCTGATCCCCTCCAGTAAAGGCAGCATATGCTGATGTTCTAACTAGTTGTTGGAAATAGCAGGTTTATTTCTATCAGTTAATCAAATAGAATGTAACACTGGGTATTAGAGTTTAACACTGTAAATTAACCTTTAAACATACAATATAACAATGGATAGTACTTTTCTCATGTCTTAATATAGACTAAATTTAAAAAACTTAATCTCCCTCCATTCAGTGACAAAATTAGTCATCCCTAACAAAATATTTTTCTTCATTGAAGTCAAAATATCTCTGAATGAGTTCTCCTGACTTCATTAATAAAATTTACATATTAGTAAGTAAAATAAACTAAAAGAGGGAGATGGTATGTAGTTTAAAAATCAGCCCTGTAACACCTACCACAGATTTATCTCCTGTGAATTGACTCAACCATTCCTTCTTCTCAGTAAATAAACTAAATTCTATGCAGGGTACTGCGGTAGAGTTTTTCAAGGGCCAAGTGAAGGAATATGTTTTAGATGGAATCTTCCAAATTGACAGCCTGCCCACTTTTGGTAGGTATTAAAGGGTCCACAGCATTTTATGAATTAGTTGTGGCTTACCTAAAAAATTATGGTCAAAGTTGCCACAGTCACTGTACACTTAATTTATCCCTATCAGAAATCAATGTGCCTTTAAAAATTTTTAACATGTTTAGAAAAAAGAAAAGCTAAGTGACAGCTTTCTTGTAGCACTGTTTGAATGGCAATTGTAATATGTCATTTTAAAACCTACAAGTACACTTGATACATCAATATTTTTATTAATATTTAGGTCTTTCATAATGTAGATCATTATATTTTTGTCAAAAATTTGAATTAATTTTATTTTTTATTTTAATTGTTCAAGTACAGTTATCTTTTATTTCTATGTTTTAACTGATCCATTCAAACAATGAATTAATATCAACTGCCTAAGAATATTTAATAGCTTTGACAACTTCCAAGGAGCCATGCTACAAAAATGTTCACAGAATCTTCACTACTTTATGGAAAACAAAAAACTTCTGAAAATTCTTATATGGCTTACTCACATAAAAGATCATCCGAACCAGAGAAGAATTTCATACCAAGCTGACTAGATAAATAAAATATCACAATCAGATATCCGCTCTCACAGTAAGAAATATGTGAAAGTCTTAACTGAGCAACATTGGAAATCGGCAAGACGTAGTAGCAAAGGCTTGACCCAGGTGTGTCCCAGGTTTGGTACAATTTCTGACAATAAATTCCTCATCCAAACAGACGAAAATGTTCACAATGTATTACCTGCATCACTAAATGAAACAGCTTTTATAAAAAGTATATTAATATTTAATATACATTTTAAAATTGTCATGGCAAAGGAAAATGAGAAAAAGTTTACTAGCTATTTTTTTTTCTTTCACTGGCTACCTTTCTCAAGCAAATTAAGCCTATGTTAAGGAAGGAAAGAGGAATTACCTTCTCATTAAATGACTTAAGAGTAATAAGTGAAGCTAGTTTCTTAAAAATCAGTGCACTGATCCTTTTACTGGAGAAGTTTCCCAACTACATTAATGATATGTTTGATAACTAAAATTTGAATATTACGTTCAAATTATTAAGACATTAGTAAGTCTAAATTAGAGGCCTGGAAATGTCTAAATTTCAAGTGGAAAAAATAAAATCTAACTGCTGCAAATTTGTAATGATACCAAGACATCTTCACTTTCTCCATTATTCTTATATAAGTTTAAAGTACTCAAAAGATAATAGAATAAACCAGCCCAATCTGGTCTGGAAGTCCTCCCTGTTACCTCCAATTAGCTGGATATTATTCTACAGTATACTGTCTTAGGTAGAACAGAATACATTAGGCATCCAGGCACAGATGCTTACCAAATGTGAGATTTTAATTAAGTAACTCCACACCAGACTTGTCTCCTTATCTGTAAAAAGGGGACCATGATATTAATCTCAGAGGAATGTATTGTAGTGAAGCTATACTTAAACAATACATCTCATTCAATAAACTTTTATTAAGGACCTACCACTTGCCAAGCTCTGAACTAGGTACTCAGGACTAAAAGTCAAAAAGAACACCTCAAGCTTCAAATCCCGACAGCAGGGCAAAGACAATGCCTGTAATTAACTGATTAGTATTATAAGTGGTAAAACAGAGCCCAGATTCAAATGTGTGAGAAAACATACTTGGGAAGAGGTGAAGCTTGACTAAAGTTTTGAAAGTAAAGAAGAGGTTAATCCTTAAAAGAACGAGATAATTTTGCCCTGACAGGTGTGGCTCAGTCAGTTGGGCATAGTCCCACAGGGCAAAAGGTCGCCAGTTTGATCCCCAGTCAGTGCCCAGGCGGAGCATGTATAAGAAACAACCATTCGATGTTTCCCTTTCACATCGATGTTTCCTTCCCTGTCTTTCTCCCTCTCTTCCCCTCTCTCTAAAAATAAATAAATAAAATCTTAAAAAAATAAATAATTTTGATAGCTGGAGCAAAGAATACATACTGGGAGTATATGATAAAGCCAAAGGGGGGTATGTAGGAACAAAAATATTAACATACTTTGCAAGCTGTAATCAAAATAACTTATACAAATATAAGGTACTATTATAGTTCAAATAAACCATTACTCATGTCATATTATACTGGTATGTTTCTATATCTGTTTCCTGAACTAAGACAGTAAGCTCAGAGGAAGAGGTGGTATTAAGGTGATCCATGAAGTATTTATCTTTGTATCTCTTTATTGTCCTCAAATAAGTACTTTTTTAATTAAGAAAAAAATCTTAAAGTAAAACCTATCAGTAATAATTTTTACCACAAAGTAACTAGGAGGAAACCTACTTCTCAGCACATTTAATTTACTCTTTCATTTCTGCTTTTGAGTTTGGGTCTAACTGCTCTCTCCTAAACTTGAAAATCAGAAGACCTCAGCAAGGATTCAGGTCTTACTTAATAGCAAAAATACACTAAATAAAGTACTAAATATTAATTTCAATTTTTCTATTCCACAAAATGTATTTATTGCCATCTACTGTGTCTGTCTCATAGGGTTTTGATAAGGTTCAAATTAAAAATCAAGTTAGATATGTACATAAACACTTAGTTTATAAACTATGAAGGACCTTACCAATATAAGATGTAATCCTCCAGAATGATGCCTCAGAGGTTTCTCCTCTCTCACTCCAGATTTAAAAAGATGAACTATTTCCCCTCTCCAAATTATCCCTAATCTCCCAGGTGAAATGAATAAAGATACCAATGTGGCAACACAGGTGACAATCTGTGCTCCCCTGGGAGCATGACATTCAAAGTCTTTCACAACATCAAGGTAGACAAAATGACATCACTTCTCATTTCAGCTTCTCCAGGAGCTTCTAAAACACATTGCCCTGCAGTTATCCCTAGTGTGGTTTAGCCTCCATCTACCCAAGTAGTTTTCTTCCAAAACCACAAAACTTAGTCAGTCACCTGCTTAAGATCCACATTAGCTCACTAAAGTCTATGCTCCCCATAAGCTAACCACAATCCTTAATTACATAACCTCCATCTACTTCTCTATTGACATCTTTTTATATTCTCCCACTTCCCACTCAACGTCACCCACAATAAAATCACTATTTTATTAGTGATTTTAGACACGGACACTTTCACAATTCTTTCCTTGTCTCCCTTTACCTCCCAAAAGATTTCCACAATTCTTTGGCCTAGCTCAAAGACTCTCCCAGAGTGAAACATTTCTAGACTTCTGCAAGCAAAATTATGCCAAATCCATCCTTGAAAACATAACATTAGGTATATATCTCTAATACTGCACCTTCCACCTTATAATTATCTCTGACTATGTATGCAAACTATAAAAGGGTTGTGTCCTAGGCATTTTCCTTCCAGGTTTTGCTCTCTGAAATGAAAAGCCATAATGCAGACAACTTATGCCCATCCATTCATTTAATAAGTAAGTAATGATTGCCTATTTTAGGAAAACACAGTTTTGACACTGGAAATATAGAAAACAATATAAGCAAACTCTCTACGCCATTAAAAGCTTATATTATTATGGGGTAGGCAGGCAATAAAGAAACAAGTCAATATGTTATAAAGTACTATGGAGAAATATTAAGTAGTGATATTTGGCATATGTGACAAAAATGTTGTTTGGAAACTTATTAGGTGGTAAGGGAAGGCATCACTAACAAGGTCACATTTCAGCAGAGGCTTAAGGCACTGAAGATGAGAGTTGACATAAATCCAAAGGAAAGGCAGTCCTCCAGACAGAGCAGAAAGTGCAAGGGGCCTGGCACAGTAATACACTTGGCATTTTTCTGCAAAGAAACTACTATAGTAAGAACAGTTAAATGAGGAGACAAAAAGTCAAAAAGTAACAAAAAAGATCATGAAAGGCCTCAATGGCCACTGCAAGTCTTTTTACTTTCTACTATGAGTGAAACATGAAGACACTGAAGACTTCAAGCAAAAACATCACCTCACTTGTGTTTTAAAACATTTAAACATTCAAAGCATTATTGCTACATGCAGAAGAGAATATAGGGACAGCAAGAATGAAATCTGGGAGAGAGGTTAGAAAATGTGTAAAAAGATCAGGCAAGAGAGAATGAGACCAGAAATTCACATTAGACATGAGAGCGAGGTCAACAAATCCTCTTACGAACTAGACAGAACTATCAAAATACAACTATTTTAGCACTGTGGAAATCAAGCAAAAGAATATAACAAACACAAGCATTTTTTTGTTAAAAATATAGAACTTCAATGGAAAATACCATGTGTCTGTGGTATTTTACCCAGGTAGGCTCTCATTCACCAAAGCCCTATCATCAGAGAAATTAGAGCAGGGCAAAAGAGATTATAAAAATCACCAACTTTTCTGCTGTTGCTAAATGACTTTGGATGCTAAGCATACAATGCCATACACAGATCATGTAGCACTGAAATGTGCACTATAAACCTATACAATCTTATTAACCAGTGTCACCCCAAATAAATTTAATTAAAAATAAAAATAAGAAATAAAGTGGGTTCACTTAATTTGGAGCATTGTCAAACAATGTGGCAATCCCAGTGAGACTAGAACAGGAATGACCGGAAGCTTTGACACACCTCAGGCTGTGATCATCTTTAAAACAAACAATAAAGAGAGGGACTAGTGAGGGATTTAACAGAAAGTTCCAGGTGGTGAGACAGACAAATCAGGCTGACAAGCTCTTCACATATCCTAGAGGTTGTCCAGAGGTTGTGTCCATGCACGACAGAAACTGGAGTAGGAAAAAGTTACCTACACATCCATGACCTATAGTGCCTACATATATGCAAAGAAGAGACACAAAATATGACAAAAGAAAAAACAAGACAGACTTAAAAACAGCCAGAACAGGAAATGCCTACAAGCACAAACAGATTCATCAACAATGAGTAGAAGTCTTACTACGTCAAAATGTTTAATCATGACCTCTATTGAAATAGTGACTAAACAATAAGCAATGTAGATAAAGGGATAACACCTAGTCTTTTAATTATAAAAACAAGAAAAAAATGAGAAGAGATATAAGCATTCCCACATTTTGAAGGAAACAGACTTCACAAACAATAAGAATGCAGACTTGTTATAGTAACTAAACTGTCTAGTATTCAAAAAGCTAGTAGTACTAGACATGTGAAGAATGAGAACAAATGACCAATACAAAAAGGGGGTGTGGGGTGCAGTCAGTAGTAACTCTCTCTCAGTGTGCCAGATATTAGATTTAGTAGGCAAAGACTTCAAAGCAGCAACTATAAATACATGCAAGGAACTAAAAGAAACCACATTTTTAAAATTGAGTAAAGTATGCTAATAAAGAGGTAGAAATTATAAAAAGGGGAAAATGTAAATACTTGAGTTTAAAAGCACAATAACTAAATTAAAAAATTCACTAGTCACCTAACTTCACATTTGAGATGGCAGAATAAAGAATTACTGAACTGAATATAGTGAAAATAAAAATTACTCAATCTGAAGAGAGAAAAAATAATAAACGCTGTCCCAAAGGTTTGTGGGACAAAACAAATGTACAAAATGTATATGATAGGAGTCTCGGAAAAAGGTAAGAATAAAAAAAGGGAAAGACAAGTATCTGAAGAAATGGCTGAAACTTCTTAAGACAATAATTGAAGCAAAGGATATCAATGAATGCAGATGAACATTATTTAATATTTACTTATTCTTGTTTTGTAATCCTTACATTAAATTCTTAAATGCACTGAGTGTAGTTTGGGGCTCTCTATTTTACCCCACCAATCTTGAATTAATTATTATTTTAAAGATAACTTTTAATGTCTCATAGAAATAGTTTTTGCTATTAGAGGCATCTTTATAAATTATGTAACTTTTATATTATTGTATAACACTACATTAACTATCTTTCCTTTACAAAATGACACTTGAATGAAATAGTTATTAAGTATCTACAATTAGCCTTTCTGATATGTCTGGAATCCTAAGGCTAAAATAAATGTATAGGTTATATGGGATACAACTTACAGGAAAAGATAATTTAGGCACCAGTAAAAATAGAAGTGATTAGGGTAGTTAGTCCCTATCCCTACTCCCCATAAAGTTTCAATCACAAGTGAATGTGGAGGGCCAGAGAAGAGAATACAGAGTGATACACAGTATGCAACAGGAATTCAAGCAGGTAGAGTCCACACTGCCCTGATTATACCATCAGCCTACAGGGCCTAGGGAGAACACAGACCTTAATAAATTCATATTCTGTGTGCTGAGATATACACAAAGAATGGCACGCACTACTTGGCTCTCCCATTATGAAATATAAAGTAATGATGTTTCAGCTCTACAGAGGTCTTTTTCTAATGACGGTATAAAATATAATACTGATCATATTAAGTATAAACTGTTTCCTTCAAAAAGTTCCAAGCACTATCTTATTTCATTATAGTATTAGCAACTATGAAAATAAGTGAGGGGAGAGTGTAGTTTGAAAATATTTGGTCAAAGAAAAAGTCCACTATGACTAAACAAGATGGCAAATGACTTCATTTTCTTTTGGAAAATGACCTCATTATGACAATTAGCTTGCCAACTAGCTTCCAAAGCCATTGACAGTAGCTTACAAAGTCATAGCTGTTGCTTTTTCTAACTGAAAGTTAATTTCATTTTAAATGTCATTCCACAAGAACTGAATGATTTCTTCAAAGTACTACAACTTATGAGCAAGAATTACATTGAAGAGAGTACAATGATAAGTCTGTGGCGTGTTCAATAAAGATAATTATGAAGAATGGCGGAATAATCAGTTAAAGAACACTTGACTGTGGCATTCTTGGACAACACCAGATATATTCAGAATTGTAAATCATTCATGAATAGAACAGTTAACACAAAAGTGCTTATTTTGACCTTTAAGCAATATAAAAGTCATTTCATTGATAGAGAAGGTATGATATAAATTTTTTACAACTAGTTTATTTCAAAAGAAAGACAGGTAAATATATTTGAATAATCTTTCTGCAAAAATATTCAAATAATTAATGAAATTTAAAACTTTCAGATACCAAGTACAGTAAAAAAACTGTTACTAATTAAAGTTCTTGTAGAATTCCTGTTCAAGTTTATTATCATATCTTATTAAAAAGCCCTACACAATGAAACCCCTAATATGTCTTTGAATCCCAACCCCTATACATTATCCACCCCACCTCTACTCACTTCATTTAAGCAGATGTAAATGAAGGTAGATGTGGGGGTTACTTTTGACTGAAAAATATACCAAGGGAATTAATACACAGACTACTACCCTAGCACCCTTAAAACAGTGGATAATTTCAGAATAATGTCTCTATGGTACACAAAGTCTCTGATTATCTAAATCTTTCTAGACTCATTGACCACCAGTCTTTCACACATACAAGGCAAGTGCCAAACCATACAACCTATAGTTCCCTTAGAAAGGCTATGATGTCTCAAGCCTCTATGGTATTACATATGATGTTCCATCTCTTTGAAATTCCTCATTTTATCTCCCTTAGTGCTCCACAACTACCATCACTTGTGCCACAACCCTCTCCCCTACCCCAATCCTGGGACTCCATGAGACCTGAGATACAACGTAGCAAAATGGTTTAAAAGGATAGATTTTGAGGCCAAACTGCCTGAATCTGAATCCTTAGTCAAATTAAACTAAATCCTGTATTATCTTGGCCTCAAAAAATCAATCCTTACTCTCTCTGTGCCACAGTTTCTTTACCTGTAAACTGTGAAAATAATGGTAGCTATTATATAAGGTTGATGAGGTGTAAATGAATTAATGTATATAAAGTCTTAAAAGAATATGAGCCATGCAAGACATACTTTAAGTGTTAGCTATAATTACTACCTTAAGATTCCGATTAAATATCATATCCAACGTAACTGTTATCCCCTCAGGCTAAGTTAGGTGCCCTTCCTGTCAACCGTATAATGTTTTGCTTGTCATTTATCAACTAATACACTTCAATATCCCTTATTCATTCTTTATCTCCATCGCTAAGGACAATCACTGCCATGTATACTCAGGATACTATTTCAGTACAACGAACAAATGAAAACAATGAATACAGAATACAATGATTCCAAGGCACATGGTTTTAAGTATAAGAAATATATAAACAATGGGAACTATGAAGCATGGTGAGAAAATTTGTATCTGCACAAAAGATTTGTATCTGGGTGAAAGCAGGTAAAGCCTGAACTTCCAGTCATGCACCCTGGTGTGAGGCAAAGAACACCAGAAAAAGGGAGTGTAGTGTTGTTTTTTAAAATCAAAAAAGTGCCATCTTCTCACCAGTCTATAAAGTCAAGGGTTTATGGTCCAGCAGGGGAGTTCCTTCCTAGCTAATTTGCCCAGAAAGGGCACTTTTCTAATTCACAGGCAGGATGAATGAATAAACAAAATTTAGTACATATATGCAGTGGAATGAAGCCTTAAAAAGAAAGGAAAAGCCCTGGCTGGTGTGGCTCAGTGGATTGAGTGCTACCCTGCGAACCAAGGGGTCACCAGTTCGATTCCCAGTCAGGGCACATGTCTGGATTGCAGGTCAGGATCCCAGTAGGGGGCGCACGAGAGACAACCACACACTAATGTTTCTCTTCCTCTTTCTCCCTCCCTTCCCCTCTCTCTAAAAATAAATAAATAAAATCTTTTAAAAAAGTACAAATTGGTATGTGAGAATAGACAAGGGGATGTTAAGAACAGTATTGGACATGGAATAGCCAAAGAACTTATATGCATGACCCACAGACATGAACTAAAGCGGGAGGACTGCTGGAGGGAATGGGGGTACCAGGAGGAAGTGGGCAAAGGGGAAAAATTGGGGCAACTGTAATAGCATAATAAATAAAATACATTTAAAAATAAGTGTACTATTAACTTTAATAAATTTGAATAGATTTTTTCTTAGTTCCAAAAAAAACCCTGCTGCTATCTCACTGATTTTCCCTAATAATAATTACTTGAGGCAAGTTACCACAATTCCTTGTGAATCTTGAAGCTTTTTAAAATGTTAAACATTATTTTGGTGTACTAAAATTAACACCTTATTGAGTTAGACATGCTGCACTATTTTCCTAAAATTTTATCTTTTTATGGCTGAGAATAGCAAAAAGTTACATCTGCTTTAAAAAGTTTCCAGATTAACAAGTCTATGACCATGCCTTTATTTTACAAAAGTATGGGGCCTCAAGTACCATTTCCTACTAGACTTTATTTTCTAAAGAGAATCATGGTGCTGTCATCACGTAATTCCTAAGCTCATCTCCCTTAGCTGGCACATCTAACTTTGGCTCCTCAGCTTTCAAAATATGACATCAATCTATTTCAACTTTACCTCAAAGCATAAATTACTACTTAACCAGAAACCATGAAGGGCTAAAATCTCTACAGCTTTCAGGGATTATCATAGAGAACTGAAAGTAACAGTATTTATTAAGAAGAGACTTCAGTATATGTAGTTTTTCGATTAAGTAATAGTGGCTTCCAATCATTTTATATCAAAATATTGATTTTTTATATTAAAAAAACATACTCAAGGTGGAGTAAACAAGCCTCTCCTCCACACGCAACTACAGCAAAAAAATACAGCTATACTACAAAACAAATATCACCAAGAAGTATCAAAAAATCAAGCTGTGTGGAAGTCCGACATCCAAGGATTTAAAGAAGCCACATTCATCCAGACAGGTAGGAAAGGCAGAGAGGCAGAGAGAGGTGGAGACACGCAGTTGTGCACAGAGGCACAGAGATGGAAACAGGCAGTCCCACATTTACATGTGGTTGGTAAAAAATGGGAGGGATACCTCAGAAGTGAGATCTTGGGAGTAACAGATCCCAGACCAGTCCAGACCATCCTGCCTAGGGTCCCAGTGCCAAGAAGATAAGTCCCCATATGCCTGGCTGTAAAAACCAGTACAGGTTGGGGCAGCGGAAGAAACTGTATCCTCTCAAAGGGCCCACAATGGACTTAGGACTCATGCAGACCCACCACCTCAGGGATCCAGCACTGGGACAACAGTTGGAAGGGTACCAATGGCACACAGGCAGAAAGTGAAGTGTGAGTGGGCAGACAGCTTCCTCCCGAAAAATACTCCAGAAGCCAGACAATGGCATTATCTCCTCTGAGAGCCATCCCCAACACAGAGTAACACAGTGGTGACATGGGTTGTGCCACCCTGGCAACTACCTCAGGCTCCAGCCCATACAACTTAACAGGTACGCTAAGACAGGGAGTCAAAGCAGCTCTATTTAACACACAGAAACAAACACAGAGTGGCTGCCAAATTGAGGAGACAAAGAAATATGGCCCAAATGAAAGAACAGAACAAAATGCCAGAAAAAGAACTAAATGAAATGGAGATAAGCAATCTATCAGATGCAGACTTCAAAACACTGGTTATCAGGATGCTCCAGGAACCCATTTGGGTATTTCAACACCATAAAAAAGACACAGACAGAAATGAAGGTTGCATTAAGTGAAATAAAGAGTCCCAAACAAGATGGATCCAAAGAGGAACATACCAAGACACATCATAATTAAAATGCTGAAGGTTAAAGATAAAGAGAGAATCTTAGAAGCAGGAAGAGAAAAGCAGACAATTTCCTACACAGGAGTCCCTATAACGCTGTCAGCTGATTTCTCAAAAGAAACTGTGCAGGTTAAAAGGGACTGGCAAAATGTATTCAAAGTGATGAAAAGCAAGGACCTACAACCTATATAGAATCTAAGGGCAGATAAAGTGCTTCCCAGACAAAGTAAAACTAAAAGGGTTCATCATCACCAAGCCATTGTTATATGAAATGCTCAAGAGAACTACATAAGAAAAATAAGATCAAAACAATGAACATTAAACAGGGCAATAAAATCATAAATATCAATAATTGAATCCAAATAAAAAGCTAAGCCAACAAGCAGAACAGGAACAAAATCATAAATACGGAGATCATTTGGAGGGTTATCAGTTGGGAAGGGGGAAAACGGGGGTAAAGGTGCAGGGATTAAGAAACACAAATAGGTAGGTACAAAGAAGACAGGGGAATGTTAAAAACAATAAAAAAAGTGGAGTAGCCAAAAAACTTACATGCATGACCCATGGACAAGAACTAAGGGGGGATTGCTGGAGGGAATGGCAGTACCAAGTGGAGGGTGGCAAAGGGGGAAAAACTGGGACAACTGTAATAGCATAATAAATAAAATATATTTTAAAAACCATATTCAAATATAACCACCATACTCTGATGAATATGTGACAAAAACTACCTTGCATTTACTAATCTTTGAAAATGTATTTTATTAATTGCAAAATTATTTGCATATAAGAGAGACAGTTTAAGAGATTGTTTAATATAGTTGCAATCCCTTTTGTACTATACTCCCTCATTCTCCTTCCCTTCTCAGAAATAACCACTATTCATAGTTGGTGTGCATCCTTCTCATCCATGTTTTGGAATACTACTCTTATCTAGTATGGTTTTGTTTTCAAAAGCTGTATCAGGAAAGTCATTACTGTACATGTCCTACTATAATTTGCTTTCAGCACTCAACTTTGTTTTCAAAATGTATCCATTCATGTCAATACATATTGACTTAGTTCATTTAAACTGCCCAATAGCAACCATTCTATGTATTTTTTTTACTTATTTAACCATTTCTCTATTTGATATTTGGATTGCTTTTTAATTTTGACATTAAAAGCAATTCTGCAATGAATGCTTTTTGTATATTTCTTTGAGCTCGGTTTCCTTGTCCTATGTTGAGAGGTTCTCAGGTTTTTAATTATTTTAGGATGAAGTGGGGGTTTAGAAGCTCACAACACAAATCACATCCAAGTTTAACAAGAGTATTAAAGAAAGTGATGAATTTCACATACAAACCTGACTCCTGAACATCATCCTATTTTCCTACCTTTATATTCCACTTGCCTCATTTTATTACTCATTCTTTATTTTCTCTTGCAGTGCTGCTTCCACATTTTTTATTAAAGTAGAGTTGACATACAATATTTTAGTAGTTTCAGATGTATAACAAAAGTGTTTCAACACTTATATACCTTATAACATGATCACCATGGTAAGTCTAGCAACCATCTGTCACTATACAAAGTTATTACAATATTTTAAACTATATTCCTGCTGCTTCCACTATTAAAATTCATTTTGAGTTCTTTTTGGAATGAGGGAGGGTAAAAATAATGCAGTTTTCATGAAAATACCAACTCAGATCTGAGATTCAGTCCTGGCCCTAAGACTTACACACAAAATTGGATTTGAGTCACCTAATCCTGGCACACTCTTAGTGAGCCTCAAAAAATCTCATAATATGGAGGGGAGGGCCATGTAACAATTTGCTCTCACAATTGCCACATAAATTTTAAGAATGTAAACTATGAAATACTATATAATCATTAGTGGTACTTATATTTGAAAGATGTCATCAGAATGATAATTTATTGAAAAATCAGATAATAAATTAATTTAGACTTTTAGAAAACATTTATGCATAATTACCTGTCTTATCTTCATTTCTTGGAAGACAAATATAAGAAAACATCCATCAATCATACCATATTATGTCATGTGTGGTAAGTCTCATAGCTAAGGATGGGCTACTCACTGAATATGCCTGCTGAAAGATTTTGAAGAAAACCATATTAGTCAGCTGTTAACACCAATACAAAGACTGAGGTGTAAATTATTTAACAGCAAGAGTTTTTATGCAAATAATAAAACATGATTTCTTCTTTGAACAAATTCAATCTAAATCTTAAAACTATTTGTACAGTATCCTAGTTAACAATGACAGTAAAAACAATATGGGTTCAAATCTTAGATCCACCACTGATCAGCTGTGTGAACTTGGTCAGTTCTCATAACCTTTCCCTGTACTTTTGATTCCTCATTTGAAATGAAGATAAAAACAGAATCTTCACAGCTGATGATTAAGTAAGATAATGCAATAATGTCACATCCACTGTAAGCTAAGCATTATGCTAGAAGGAATTAAAATTAATCTCATTTTAGCCTTACAATAGTCTTTCAAGATATACTATCATCACTTGTAATGATTTAGGATAGCTTCTCAAGAAGTTATGTGGTTTATCCAAAGTCACAGTTATGAAGTGACAAAACAATTTTAATTATACCCTTCAAAATTTGAGGATTATGCATCTTTCCTCTTCTGTCACCAAGTAGAATTAATGGTATCACCAAGTAAAATATAGAGTTCTCAAAAAATATGATTTATTCTCTTAGAAGTTAATCTGAACTGCAATGAGATTATCAATTCACATGACATTTTAGCAATCTAATAGCAATTCTAGACATACACTTTTTCTCCAGATTCTCTGGACTCTTTATCATCAGCCAATGCTACTGATATGCATCAATCATAACAGCCAAGGAAAATACACTGTGATTCTCTCCCCTTGCCTGTGCAACAAAGATCTGCATTAAAAACAACATGGTCAAAACTTGGGTGAAATCAGAAAACACAAAGTTACATAGAGCAGTGAGAGAAGCAGATGGAGTAGCAGCTGATTTTGTTGCCTTAACTGCAAGACTGCAGATAAGTTACTTAGCCTTCCTGTCCTGCCATTTCCTTACTGTTTAATAGAAAAGTAATAGTACCTACTACATAGTGTTATTGTGAGAACTTGCAATAGCAGGCAGCACTGTGCTAATTTGTTTACATATGTTATCTAAGCAGATCCTTACAAAAGTCCAATGGGCAGGGGAGGAGGGAATACACTCTTAACCCTACCTTATAGATGAAGACACTGAGGTTCAGGTTTACTCAAAACTCACACCATCCTAGGGCCAACAGATATAAAGATGTGTTCATAAACATTCTGTATACAGTCTCTTAAGTTGCAGTACTATACCTAGGAGTAAGTACTCCTGACACTCAAGCACAGGGACTTTTGTTCCTATTATTAAAAATATAAAAGACATTCCCACTTTTTCTCACCTTCATTCTTCCCCTCCCCCAAATTACTAATGGTTAGTAAAATTTTAAAACTTCAACATCTACTTCCCTATGCAGCTCATCAACTAGAGAAAACCCAGGGCAGAGTAGACATTCAGTAGGTATTTACTGAATGAGTGATTCAACACCAACTGCTTACAAGCTCTTTGTATTAGGTATCTTATAAACACTATCTAACTGAATGCTCACAACATCACAAAATGACTATTATGCCCATATTAGAGACGAAGAAGCAAAAAAATCAGAGGTTAAATACTTTCGTTGGGTCACATGGTTGATAATTCGCAGTCAGGGCTGGAACACAGTTAACAAACTCCAAAGCTACTACTTTTCTATAACCTCATGCTATTTTCACTCTGAAGTAAACTAAAAATTTCAATGAAAAGGTAGGACTTGTAATAACTTGAAAGGATGATCAGAAGCCAAAAAGTAAAGACAAGGAAACCATTACAGACAAAGGATTAAACAGAAGCAAAGCACAAAGACAGAATGAGACATAAGTTTGGAAAATAATATCTGTTATATTTACTTAAAACAAACATTTAACATAAGAGAAGGTATATAAGAATATGAGACTTGGAAAGATTAACACAGTGGCAAAAGTAAAGTAAGAAGTATTAGAGTAGGTAAACTTGGAGATAGATGCCAGGTCATAATTCATAAATGAAGGGGTAGTACAGTTTAGTGCATAAGCCAAAATGGAAAAATGGAAGGGAAAGAAAAGATACAGAGAAAAAAAAGAACCAACAAGAATCTACTAAAGGAGTCAAAAAAACAAAACTGCAAATCTGATGAATTAAGAATGATGGTGTCATTAAGAATAATAGTGTCATTAAGAACTGCAAATTGGTGCAGCCACAGTGGGAAAGCAGCATGAAGGATCCTCAGAAAATTAAAATTAGAACTATCATATAATATAGCAATCTCCTTCTGGGTATTTATCCAAAGAAATCCAAAACAATAATTTGAAAAGACACATGCATACCTACGTTCATCACAGCATTATTTACAATAGCCAAAGTATGGAAGCAACCTAAGTGTCCACTGATACACAATTGGGTAAAGATGTTATATATACTAGGTCTGTCCAGAAAGTATCCCACCATGTAATATAAAAAATAGAGACATTTATTGCAGAAGATACAAAATACCAGAAACATTGTACTCAGGACAATGATGACTCCTTGTCAGTCCCCTTCAAAGTAGGCATCCTGGGACCTTACACAGTTCTCCAAATCAGCAGCAGCTGCCCCATTGTATTTTCCTGAATCTCATCAATGGTTCGAAATCTCTTCCCCGATTTTAGTTTTTGGAAAAGCCAGAAGTCACAGTGGCCAAATCTGAACTGCAGGGGGGCTGAGTCATGTGGGTGATTTGATGTTGCACCAAAAAACTCTGCACATGATGCATGAATGGGTGCACTGTCGTGATGAAGCTGCTAATCACCAGGTGCCCATAGCGTTAGCCTTCTGTATCATCCAAATAGTTTCCACAGAAGAATATTCAAGCTTAATGCAAAATTTGATGAGATTTGTTGCTCTACTCATTCAGTCGTTTCGAATACAATGGCCAGATAGTACACATGCTCACTCAATGGCATCTACCACCCCCAATGACAAGTAGAGTGAAGTTGTCATTGTTCATGCATGTGCATTTCAGTCCGCTCTCCTCAGCTGCCAGGTTACATCCATGTTGCGCAAACCATTCACATTATGTTAAGAATGACTGGATTTTTTCCAGACAGACCTCACATATATACACAATGAAATATTACTCAACCATTAAAAAAATGAAATCTTACCATTTGCAACAACATGGATGGACCTAGAGGGTATTATGGCAAATGAAATAAGTCAGATAAAGACAAATACCATATGATCTCACTTACATGTGGGATCTAAAAACACAAAATAAACGAATAAAACAAAAATAAACTAATAGAAACAGAGAACAAACTG
Organism: Trachops cirrhosus; assembly: GCA_028533065.1. Classification (NCBI taxonomy): domain Eukaryota; kingdom Metazoa; phylum Chordata; class Mammalia; order Chiroptera; family Phyllostomidae; genus Trachops; species Trachops cirrhosus. The sequence goes on from CM052541.1 coordinate 105,262,689, forward strand.
ATGGTTGGCAGATAGGAGGGGGGTTGGGAAGCTGGTGAAACCGATGAAGGGACTAAAAGGTACAAATTGGCAGTTACAAAATAGTCACAGGGATGTAAAGCACAACACAGAAGATATAACCAATAATATTGTAATAACTATGTTGGTGTCAGATGGGAACTAATTAAATTTATTGGGGGATCACTCTGTAAGTTATATACATACGTCTAACCATTATGCTATATCCTTGAGACTAAGATAATACTGAATATCAACTGTAATTTAAATTTTTAATTAAATAAACTTTTTAATTAAAAATTAATAATGTGCATGTATAAGTTTTATAATCAGAAAAAACAAAAATTTTTAATTTAAATTGTAATTACTTCAGTGAAAAAAATAAAAAATCAAGAGAAGTGAACACATTTCAGTTAATTCCCAGATATCTGTGCCTTGATCCACCTGTAACATATCAAAAAAATCATTTATAAAAATCAGAAAAGAATCTTACAAGGTGTGTCTAACATATGTAAAGGTTTATTAAAATGTTATCTAACTATTGATGACAACTCAAAAGTCCATAATGATACACTGCAAAACATAGACACATTGAGCTAGCTACTAGGTCTGCTCAAATCAGAAAAATGACTGAAGGTTACTAATATAATCATTACTTTATGAATTGAGTGACAAAATTTTAAAGTATCACATAATGCAAACTAAATCAGTACTTCTCAAATATTTCCTCCAAGTACTAAAATATATCAAACTTTTACTTTTTATTTTTTTAATCCTCACCAGAGGATATGTTTATTGATTTTAGAGAGGAAGGGAGACAGAGTTTTGATCAGTTGCCTCCTCTAGGTGCCCCAACCAAGAATCAATCCTGCAACCTAGGTGTGTGCCCTGACCAGGAATCAAATCCTGATTAGACCAGAAATCAAATCTTTTGGTGTACAGGATGATACTCCAACCAACTGAGCGACCCAATCAGGGGAATAGATCAAACTTTTCTGTAATTTCCAGTTTTATCTTTAAATTTCCTATTTCACTTTACCTCAACCTCACAATACAACCCTGTTTGTAATTATAATTTAAAAATTACTTATCAGAGATTAAAACTGATGCTTCAAAAGTATGGGCCATTTTAATCTTGTGGCTTTTGATTATACCTGGCATAAAGCCATAAACCCACAGAAGTACAAAGTGTAAAAAGCATCAGAATAAATAAAAGTGTTTTTATAGAATTACATAAAGCAATGATATTAAACTGATGACTATTTAAAAACAGAAGTAGTAACAGGCCCTAAAATAAGTGGCCTCTGAAACAAAACAAATCTTAAGTAATTAAAATTCCCAAATATATAAAAGGCTTTTAGTGCACACACATACACATGCATTACCAAAAACAGAAAAATAATTAAGTTCAACCATATGAAAGTGCTATAATACCCACTGGGAGGAATACTATACAATCACTAAAAATGTTATGGAGACTTTTATATATTTAGAAAACAGATATAATAATATTAATCGAAAATTTTAAATAACAAAATCATGTACATATGCACAAATATATACATCTCAAATACATAAGAAAGACAAAAAGTACTGATCTAAAATTTTTACCTCTAGGAAAAAGTTTTGAGTGTTTTTATGTTCTTTATATATTCCAACATTTTGTCATTTTTAAATCAGTATGTGAACGTAATTTTCAGCAAAGCATAACAATGGCGAGTTCCGGTGAAAGTGGCCTTTTCGCTAATAAACAGTTACTGTAAATGGAACACATCCCCAACTTCTTTTCCTACACAGAAATCATATCAAGAATCTACCAAAAGCTTAGTACTACAGATTTCAGTTAGTCTACTCCTTGGTTTATCACAATTTTTATAGCTCTCCTCCTCATGCAAGTCTTTTAAAAGCTAAAAACAGACCTATCATGAATCCTCCTCTTGCTCTTTGCACATGCAGGTGATGAGTCAACTCCTAACAGTCCTTCAAACTCAGCTACCTTCACCACATCTGTGCAACTTTCACCGAAGCCCTAATTCTGACTGAAATTACCCTTTTCTACCACTATCTAGTATCATGTTTCATTTATCTATGTACTACTTATTAAACAGTATTTGATTCATTGATTTGTGTGCTCCAAATAGTTTCTTCAATATAAATTCATTTGACTTGTGAACTATGCCTTATTGAAACTCTGCAGTCCAAGTACTAACATAGAGTCTAACAGATAAGTACCATTTAATAAATGCTTATCGTATGAATAAATGAGTGATTGATACTGAAACTTCTAAAATCCATGAGTTAAGACACTGTTATAAATAAAACTGCTGTTGTAGAGAAAGGTTCTGACTTCTGGTTTCCAATATCACGTATAAAGAATTTGGAACATGTCACTCCCTTCCTCAAGACAAGAATAAAAAGCTAAACTGAAAATCAGCACTCTCCTTAGATCCACCAGAGAATTGGGGTCACAGGGCAAACCACTGTGATAAACAATGGAGGAGATAAAGGAACACAAAGAGTAACAGCTTACCAGAAGCAGAACCCACCACGGCTGAAACATACTAGCAACACTTAACGAAGGTAAGTCACTCACTAATTGCTGGAGACGAAGCATGGACTAGCAAGGCAGAAGGAAGCTCAAGGCAGTTCAGCCTTAGGCTTCCCCCCACATTCTGTGATTTACGTTTTAGAGCACCACCAAGTTCTCATGGTGAATATCAGGGAAAAACCCTCTCCAACACAGAGAGCGGAACAAGCAGGCATTTGGGAACCGCCTAAGAGTACTGTTCTGCTGAATAAAAAATAGCCCTTAGGGGAAACTACTTACAGGGCCTAACCAACTTACATTACACCAAAGACTAACTGCCCAAGAGAAGGTGAAACATTCAACTCCAGCACTGATTAGTCTTTGGCAAGGGAGAAGTAAAATATACCCAAACTCCAGCCTCATCTAACCTCCCATATAAGGAAAGAGAAATATTCAACCTCTACACCGTCCCCTGCAACCCTTCCTATCTAACTCAGTGTGAGGGGAGGGGAGAGGAGAAGCACTTACAAAAGTCATAGACAGGGACACAGGCTCACTAAAAGACTAAAAACTAATCATAGGGTTATAGAACACTCTCCCTTGTCCCACCCCTACCACCACATCAATTAGCTTCTTGTATAAATAACAAATTACACCTGAAAGACCCACAAGCCTCAGGCCCTACATAAGGAGTCTCAAAGGAAACCCAAAGACAACAGGAGAAACAAAGACAAGGACACAGGAAATTTCAGTTTCTGATACCATGGATACAGTAACAGTAAACACAGCCTAATTCCTAGACAAATAAATATAAAAATCTCACACTGAAGGCCTATCTACCTGTTTCTTTTACCAGATACATCATATATGACTTTCAACAAAAAATTAAAGGGCATGCTAATTAGGAAAAACACCAGTCTGAAGAGTAAAGCAAGCATCAGAATCACATTCAGATATGGGAGAAATTTGGAAATTACCAGATTGGAATTTAAAATAACTGACTAGTATGCTGAAGGCACTAATGAAACAAGTGAACAACATGTCAAAACAGATGGGTAATATAAGCAAAAAGATGAAAATGGTAAAAAAAAAAAAAATCAAAAGAAATGATAAAAATGCTAAAAAAAAAATCAAACCACTGTAAAAGAAATGAAGAATATTTACTCTGGGCTCATAGTAGACTGTAAAGGTAAAGAAAAGAGTTGCCAAGATTGAAGATACGTTAACTAATTTTCAGAATTAAAAAGTAAGGAAAATTATGAAAAAGGCAAAAAAAATTCAAGAACTGTGGAAAAATTACCCAAAAGTAACATATGTGTAATGGTAATACCAAACAGGGAAGAAAGAGGGAAAGAAAAAAAGGTTTCTTTGAAGTAATAATGGCTGGGAATTTTCCAAAACTGATAAACAACAAACTGCAGATCAAGAAAGCTCAGAGAACATGAAGCAGAAGCAGAATAAGTACCAAAACACTGACACCTAGGCGTAATTACCAAACTGTAGAAAATCAAAGACAAATAGAAAATCTTGAAAGCAGCCAGGGGGGAAAAGGAACACCTTGTCTATAGAGGTTAAGGAATTACATTCAGAAGCTATGCAAGAAAATAGACAAATGAAATATTTCAAGTGTTTAAAGAGGCCCGGGCTGCATATTTCAGTTGGTTAGAGCATTGTCTCCCAATACACCAAGGTTGCAAGTTCCATCTCTGGTCAGGGCACATACAATAAGCAACCAATGAATGCACGAGTAAGTGGACAACATCTCTCTCTCTCTCTAAAGTCAATAAATAAAAAAATAAAGTACTGAAAGAAAAAAGAACACCAACATAGAATTGTGTCCAGCAAAACAACTCTTCAAAAGTGAAGGAGAAATACTTTCTCATTAAAAAAAAAAAAAACAAAAAAAAAACCCCTCAGGAAATCCATTACCAGTAAACAGGCCTTGTAAGAAATGTTAGAAGAAATTCTTCAAAGAGAAGGAAAATTACATAAGTCAGAAACATAGATATATACAGGGCCCAGCACAAATAGTGCCTCTTTTTTATTACAAAACCTTTTATTACAAAATCATAAGTATGAAATTCTGTAACATAACAATATCACTCTCAAGCACATCATATGACATTTTAGGTGAAATGTTCAAATTAAAACTATGTATTATTATATCTGTATTATTACCCTATCAAACACACTCAAGGAGGCATTACTTCTGCTGGACCCAGTATAAAGAAACAGCATTAGACAAGGAGTAAAGGTAAAATAAAATTTTCTATTTTATTTATTCTTAATTGATCTAACAGATAACAGTTTGCTCAAAATAATAATAGCAATGATGTATTCAGTGATTATAACTTACAAATAAGGGAAATGAATGTCAGCAATACTATAAGAAGGGTGTACTCTTTTATAAGATACTTGCACTACCAGTGAAGCCATATAAGGATACTGTAAAGTGGACTTGAATGAGTTTTAAGTGCATATTCCAAACTCCATAACCACTTTTTTAAAAAGGAAAAAAAGTGTAATTGACATAGAAAGGGGAAAAAAGAAAATGCTCAATTAAAACCAGAAAAGTCATAAAAACAGTGGAAACTGAAAAAATGAAGAACAAGGACACTAACAGATAAAAGTTACAAAGTTGCAAATATGGTACCTGTTGATAATGGAGAAAATAAAATGGAACAAGCATTGCTAAGAGCGTCACTTAAAATGGAGCCAGGAGAACATTGAAAAATTGGGGCCTATATGCACATCTCAAGTCCCAGTCGCAGAACAGCTATTAAGTTGCTGACCTGCCGCTAAACTCAGTTCAAGGCCAAACCATAAACATCTTGCATCAAGGACTGCTACATAGACATATATGGTCTTTACTTCCTCCTGACCATGGCAACCAGAACATGTTATTCCTGGCCTTGAAAGGAGACAAGGCCTGCAAACCTAGCCAGCATGCTTTATTTGCATAAAGAGAACCTAAATGAGAACTGTACCTGTGTCTTTGCTTTTAGAAACCCTGCCTTTCTTTGTTCTCTCCTGAATACAATTTGGGTTGCTACCTGAATCTGTGTGTCCTGGATTACAATTCCCCACCCCCCTTTTTCCTGCTCAAATAAATAGTTTTTATTTTTTATTACAACCTGAACCTTTTTTTGGCTTTTGGTTAACAATACTGATCCAACTTATCAAGCAACACATGATTGAAAAAAAAAATTTGCAAGTTTAACAAAATTTCAGACTAAATGAAAGGAAAAATATAACTCATTAAAATTTGCATATGCAAAAAGTATTTAGAGAGAGATTTATAGTATTATATGTATATATTAAAAAAGAATATCCAAAATCAATAACCCAAGCTTCCACCTTAGGAAAATAGAAAAAGAACAAATTAAACCCAAAGTAAACAAGATATAAAATTTAGAACAGAAATCAAAACAATAGAAAACAGGAAATCAATAGAAAATGTTAATGAAACCGAAAGCTGGTTTTTTGAGAAAAGTAAATTTATAAACCTCTAGCCAGGTTATTAAAAAAACAAGACGACACAAATTACTAATATGGGAAATAAGAGTAAAAACAGAAAAGCCAGCACTTGCACTGCCTGTCATCACCAGAACCAATAAGCAGAGACATTCAGATGCTTCATTCAGATGCCGGGGATCTGAGAAGATGGCAGGTTATGTGCCCTCAAAAACTGTCTCAACAAGTCTTCTCAAGCCAACCTTTTTACAGAGAGAAGGAAAGAGTAGGTGAGGGATTGGATAAGAGTTGCAACCCTCCAGCAATCCTAGTATATCTTTATCTGCCAATCAACAATTCTTTATCTGAGTCACAGACATTCCTTCCATGGAACACAAGGGCTTAGATACAAAGCTTGAATTGCTTGTCTAGGTGATGCATTCCAGTTCCTGGAATAACAGCTTTCCACATGCATTAATCACTTAAGTCTATCAAGTACAGAGTTAAAATCTTTAATTCTTGAGTTCCCCTATCAAGAGGAAATCACTACTTAGCTCTTGGGCATTTAAAAGGATAATAAAGGAGTATTATGAACCTAGATAAAATGAACCCCTAAACACAGGCTACTAAAACTCACACAAAGAGAAAAAGATAGTCTTAATAGGCCCCTATCTATTTTTTAAATTGAATCAGTAATTAATAACTTCTAAAACAGGAAGCACTAGACCTAGATGGTTTCACTGGTGAATTCCACAAAACATGTAAGGAAGAAATTCTCTACAATCTCATCCAGAAGAAACACTTCCTAACTCATTCTATGGGGCCAGCATTACCTAACACCAAAAGCAGACAAAAACATTGTAAGTTAAGAAAAAATACAAAACAATGTCTTCCATGAACACAGGTGCAAAAAATCCTCCACAAAGTATTAACAAATCAAATCCAATACTGTATAAAAAGAATTATACACCACAGCTAAGTGGGATTTAGTCCCGTTATACAAGGCCGGTTCAACACTGAAAATCAACTGATAAAATCCATCATATCAACAACCTAAGAAGACCATATGTTCCTATCAATAAAAAAAGAATTTAAAAAATTCAACATCGACTCATGATAAAAATTCTCAGCAAACTAGAAATAGAAGGGAACATCCTCAACTTGACATAGAACAATGGCAAAAAATGTACAGCAAACGTCATACATACTCAATGGAGAGAATCTATATGCTTCCTTGCCTAAAATCAGTAACAAGACTAGGATATTTTCTCTCACCACTCATGCAGCATCATACTGGAAGTTCTGGCTAATGCAATAAATAACTCAAGCAAAGGAAATAAATGGTATAAAGACTAGAAAAGAAAAAAAACTGTATTTGTTCACAGATGACATGATTGTCTATGTTGAAAATCACAAAGGATCAACAAAAAAGCTCCCAAAAATAATAGGCAATTAATAGTAAGGTTATATAATATAAGGTTACTATATGAAACTCAATTACTTTCCTTTATACCAACAACCAGTAATTGGAATTTTTAATTTAAAAAATATTTACATTGGTACAATAAAAATGAATAATTAAGTATTAATCTATCAAAATATGCAGAAGATCTATATGAGATAAACTGCAAAACTCTGATAAAACAGATGAAAAAAGATGTAGATGAATAAAAAGATACTCTGTGTTCACTGATTGGAAGACTAATATTATTAAACTGTCTGTTTTTTCCAACTGTCTGGAACTACAGACTCAATGTAAACCCAATAAAAATCTCAGCAAATTACTTTCTGAATATCAACAAGCTGATATATTACTATAACATAATAAAGCTACAGTAATCGAGATAGTGTGACACTGGCAAAAGAACAGACATCTAAAGCAATGGAATAGAATAGAGAGCCCATAAACAGACCCTCACAATACAGTCAACTGATCTTTGTCAAGGGAATGAGGCAATCCAATGGATAGTATTCTCAACAAATAGTGCTGAAATAACTGAACATCTAAATATAAAAGAAATGACTCTACACACTGACCTTACATCTTTCACAAAAATGAACTCAAAATGGATCATAAAGCTAAACATAAAATTCAAAATTCTGATATTTCTAGAACAGAGGAGTAAATCTAAATGACCTTGGGTTTCAAAAGAGTCTTTAGATAAAATACCAAAAGTATCTTTCATGAGAGAAAAAACTGGTAATTTGGACTTCATTAAAATTTAAAAACATCCACTGTGAGAAAGATACTATTAAGAGAACAAAAAGACAAATGGCAGATTGGGAGAAAATATTTGCAAACAGAATTACTATATGTACTTCCGGCCAAGATGGAGGCATAGGTAGACGCACTGTGCCTCCTCACACAACCAAGATAGGGACAACAACAATATAGAAACAAAATAACAACCAGAAATGACAGAAAATTGAAGTGTATGGAAGTCGGACACCCAAGGATTTAAAAATAGACACATTCATCCAGACCCATAGGAGGGGCGGAGTCCAGCCGGGTGAGGGACGTGGAGCAGAGAGCTGAGCAACCAGGGCGGCGAGCAAGTCCGCAGCAGGCAGACCCTGGGCGCACAAACGGCGGTGGCTGGTGGGCCCTGGCCAGGGGGTGGCAACTGGCAGACCCAGCGAGGCAGCCATGGTGAAGCAAGGCACTGGGCACAAGTCAGGGTCCCAGCACTGGGAAATAGAGCTTTGGGTCACTGACTGAAAAGGAAGGTCCTGTGGGGTGCACAGGCCCACCCACACCAGAATTGGTGCCACAGGGGCCCAGCTGGCTTGTGGAAAGAGGCGGAAGGGTCTGAGGTCCTACAGAGAGCAAAGCAAGCCCCATTGTTCCTTCTCGGACCCTGCCCCCACATACAGCGTCACAACCCAGTTACTGGGGTGCCCAGCCCTGGTGAACTCCTAAGGCCCCGCCCCTCACTACAGGAGCTCAACAAAACCAAAAAAAAAAAAGCAAAAAGATGACTCAAACAGAAGAACTGAAAGCACCAGAACCCATCCTTTTAAGTGACCAAGAGAGAGTCAACCTATCAGATGCACAGTTCAAAGCACTGGTGATCAGGATACTCACAGAATTGGTTGATTTGGGTCGCAAATTAGATGAAAAAAATGCAGGCTACAATAAGTTTAATGAAGGAAAATGCACAGGGAACCAATAGTGATGGAATGAATGATGGGTCTCACATCATTGGAGTGGACCAGAAGGAAGAAAAAAATATACAACCA
>CM052541.1:105272405-105314050 GCA_028533065.1 Trachops cirrhosus
ATCACCAAGCCTTTATTCTATGAAATGTTAAAGGGACTTACCTAAGAAAAAGAAGATAAAAAACATGTGTAGTAAAATGACACCAAACTCACAATTATTAACAACCACACCTGAAACAAAAACAAGAGGAAACTAAGCAAACAACTAGAACAGGAACAGAACCACAGAAATGGAGATCACATGGAGGGTTAGCAACAGGGGAGTGGGAGGAGGAGAGAGGGGAAAAAGGTATGAAGAATAAGTAGCATGGATGGTAGGTAGAAAATAGACAGGGGGAGGGCAAGAATAGTAGGGGAAATGTAGAAGCTAAAAAACTTATGACACAGGAACATGAACTCAAGGGGGGGAATGTGGGTGGGAGAGGGTGTTCAGGGTGGAGGGGAATGAAGGGGGGATAATAGGACAACTGTAATAGCATAATCAATAAAAAATATTAAAAAATTTAAAGATAAATAAAAAGAATTACTATATGACTCAGCAATTCCACTCCTTGGTATATACTCAAAAGAACTGAAAATGGACTCGAACAGATACTTATACACCCATGTTTAACTACAGCATTATTCACAATAGCCAAAAGGTGGAGAAAAAACGTGTCCATCAACAAAAAAATGTAGAAACAAAATGTAGTATCTTTAAATAAAAGAAACAAAAAAATTAAAAATAGGATGAAAGATCTGAACAAATGCCTCCCGAAAATATATAGATGAAAAATAAGCATAAGAAAAGATGCTCAACAGCATTTATCATTAAGGAATTGCAAATTAAAACAACAAGGTGCCACTATACACCTATTATTGTCTGAAATCCAAAACACTGAGAAAAACAAATGCTGACAACAATGTGGAGCAACAAGAGTTCTCATTCATTACTGATATGAACGCAAAATGATACAGCCATTTTGGACAATACTTGAGCAGTTTCTTACAAAGTTAAATGTAGTTTCACCAAATAATCTAGTTAGTGCTCCTAAGTATTTACTCAAATGAGTTGAAAAACTTAGGTCTGCACAAAAACCTGCACCCATATGTGTAACAGCTTTATGTAGAATTGCCTGAAACTAGAAGCAATTGAGATGTTCTTCTATAGGTGAACATATAAACAAACTGTGGGATATCCATACAATGAAATATTATTTAGCAGTAAAAAAGAAATTAGCTATTAAGCAACTAAAAAAAGAGGAAAAACCTTCAGTGAATACTGTTAAGTAAAGAATCCAGTCTGAAAAGGCTACAGTTTATGATTCCAACCATATGACATTCTGAAAAATACAAGTCTATATACAGGGTAAAAAGACCAGTTGCTAAAATAGTTAAGATGCTAAATTTTGTGTTATGTTTAGTTAAACAAAATCTTATGGGGATTTTTAGAAAAAACTATTTTGTATGAATGTACAATAGTAGATATATAAAATTATTCATTTAATACAACCTTCAAACCACACAAAATAAAGAGTGATTCCCAATGTAAAATACTGACTTTAGTTAACAATAATGTATCACTATTAGCTCATCAATTATAATAAAGGTAGGGCACCAATGCAAGATGTTAGTAATATGGAAACTGAGGGCTGGGGGTATAATGGAACTCTCTGTACTTTCTGCTCAATTTTTCTATAACACTAAAACAAACTGCTGAAAAGATAAAGCCTGTTGATCTTTTAAAAACAGTTCTTTTTGACATTTTCAGTATTAAATTGTGTTATTTCATGCAGTAAAATATTACATAATTCTGATATATATCAACTATATTGATAATGTGTAAGTTCTTTCAGAAATTTGCCATCTTTAGAATTCTTAATTTTTTTAAAAATGGACTGATCAATACAAAGGACAATACAGTCCTAGAGATTTAAACAACACAAAGAAATAGCAAAATATAATAAAGTCTGTATTTAACCATTAATTTCTGGGCCAGCTTCTATTCCTCAAAGGTTATTTTTCCTACTAAATGAACACTGTAATTTTAAATGCCAAAACTCTTTTAAACTTAATTGATTTTGGATGAAAATCTTTCCTCCATAAATATTAAGTATTTCCTTATCTTTTTAAGCAAAGTATGTTTAATATCATAATCTTCCTGTGAACTAGTTTATGAAATTGCTACAACACAGTTGGTACTTTTTAAAATCTATGACGGTAGATAGGACAGGCTTAACTTACATTAAATGACGCTGAATGATGCTTTTTGAGTTTCTATATACAGTGGCACCTCAGTGCTCATCGTTAATTCTTTCCAGATCTCGTGAGAAGTGCCGAAACCCAGGAGTACCAAACTGTTCACAAGCTACTATGAGACTGATGCATACACCTCTGTTTCATTGCAAGAGAGGGACACTAAGTGCTGAACCATTTTTTTTCTTGCCTAAATGAGATAAGTACAGAGTTCCCCGAGTTCTGAAGCCCACAAGTACAGACATATGATTGTATTAGTTTTCTGTATGATGCCTTCCCAGGCAGGCTATCCTTCTCACTTACAATGATTTATGTGTCTATTTATAACTAAATATTAAATAAAGAGGAGAGGTATAAAAACAATCATGTTAGAACTTTCTCATAAATGAAGGCAAACAGGCAATGACCAGACCTTCTAGAAGAGAAACAATGGAGAAAGACTGCTCTTTGCAATGAAATTATGAGAGTTATATATAATTTTTCAACTGTCTGATCCTTAGCTATGTGCATAATAACTGGAATTGCTTAAAATGACCAGAGATAAAATAAGGTGTTCAGTGATATGAACTGTAAACTTTTGCTTAAAGCCATCTCATTTATATATAGTTCATATAAAACCTTAAGTATTAATACAATACAGAACTCAAATTCAGATCAGGATATGGGTTCATTTGCTCTTTACCAATAGAAAAAATGGTTCATTTCCTGCTCAACTGGTGAAACAACACCATTGTCCAATAAACATTAAGTCTAACCAATGCAGATGAATCCAATGGTGAGTGCAATGAATGTTCTGAAGATTGAGCAGTACTAAAAATAATTAATTTCTTTTCTATTCAAATTTAAATTCAAATATAAATGAAAAAGAGGGGAAAATAGTCCATCACAATCACTATTAAATATTCTGTGCTTGGGCATTACGCCCAGTCTATTCTGAAAAAGAAAACATTTTTGGATAAAAGGTATAAGAAATCTTAGCATTTTATTGATAATAATAAACAACTAGATAAATACTGAGATTTATGACAACTTGGAGAGATGCTATAATCAAGATTATTTATTTGTATTCCAACCTTATCCCTAAAAGGATTATAGGGTTGCTTATAAAACTATTCACAATATTTAATAATTGCATGATCAAGATGAAATCGCACCATTCAATTCAAGTTATGAAGCACCATAGATGTTATCCTTCATATAATAAAAAAACAGATTTTATAACTACTTTAAAAAAATTTCATTATAATATGTAATTAAAAGTTTGATCACTTTCCAAACTATTGTTGCCTTTTCTATAAAAGAAGATATCCACTGGGCCATTAATTTCTATGAGGTACAGGTGGCAGGAGTGGGCAAACTATGGCAGGCCAGCTGCCTGTTTAGGAAGTTTTACTGGAACACAGCCACACCCACTCACTCACTGTCTAATTTACTTACAGTCTGTTTTCAGACTGTAATGGCAGAATTAAGTAGCGAACCGAGGCCCTATTCCCCACAAACCAAAAAAGATTTACTATTTGGCCCTCACAGGAAAAATGTATAGAGCCCCACAAGATATTAACTAGTATAATACAAATACAGAATAATTTGCATAGAGAGATAATAGGCTTCTGTTCATTAAAACATTTCCTGAAAGATTACAATTGAATGGAATAGTATATAAACAATTTTGTAGCAGTAGCACAATTCAGTAGTATTAATTCAATGTAAATAAACTTTTTAAGACACTTATATATGGGGTGAGGCAAAAGTAGGTTTACAGTTGTGAGTATATAAAAGTTTATTCTTTTATTATTTATTACCATATTATTTTCCATATGAACTGTAAACCTACTTTTGCCCGCCCTCTATTTTAAAAGCACCCAGTCAAGAAGAAACAAGTGACAAGTAATAACATGATGTTCTGACCCTCTAGAAATATCTAACCTCTTGGTCTACACCTAAGTTACTGTAACAGAAGTGTAAAATTTCAAAAGTTGGCTTTTTTCAAAAATCTTTTACTATTTCCAATTTAGTTCTGCCATGTATACATTTGTAAAAAATAGCTGTTTTACACTGAATAGAACTTAAATGTAAAAAAATAAAACTATAAAATAAGATCTAAAATTGCTATGTACAGTCCAGGCTGTTCATATTCACTTATTTTTTTAAAACTATGCAAATAAATGAATTTTCTCCAATGGATTTCAATTTCAAATCCAGTATCTATACACCTTTTCCATAAAATGCTTCACTTTTCAGAATTCGCTTTTTAAGGTGAAAATCAGTAAAATGGAATGTATACCCTTTGCCTGGATTTGCAACTGTTAATCTTTGCCACTTATTTTATGTGTTATTTGTTTAATCGTGGTACTAACCATGAAAATAATTCATCATGAACCTTCTTTAATACACATATTTTCCTATTACATATATATATATATGCAGTAGTATTTACTTAGTTAATACTTAGTTATAGTTAAGTATACTTAAGTATTCTTAGTTATACTTAGTTAATATGCCAGAGTATCAGTGATAGCCAGTTTCCTCAAATGTCCTAAAAGTGACTTATAAAACTTTTTTTAAAATCTAGCATCCAATCAAAGTTCACATACATGTCCAATTTCTGAGAGGAAAGGGCCACATTTTTCTTTAAATAATCTTTTTGTGTATACTATGTTCTCTCTTCTTTCTACAACCTGATCTTTAAAGAAGCTTTAGGAAGACAATTGCTCCAGCACTCTCCCGCCAGAACCATTCAGCAATGGAAGAGCATTACTATAATAGTGAGGGAGAAAACTGAATTTCCAATTATCTCAGTAGTTTCTGTTTTCCCTATGAAAATATCTAGAATAAAACTATAATCTTAGTTGGTTATACTTTTTTATAAACATGTAACTAACCAACATTCAGTGAACATCAAGTGAAAAGTCTCATAACTAATTACCTGCCAGGGCTCAGGAAGTTAAGTTTTAATACTGTTATCACTAATAACTTAGGAATCATAAATAATTATACAAATGTATTTTATAAAAAGAAACACTTTATAAAAATCTAAAGAGCTCTTTACTGGTCACTGAAAAAGCCAGTTTTAGAAAACTAAACATACTTTTTTTAAACATACAGTCAATTTTAGAGTTCACTAAGTTGAATAAAGTTTTAATCATCCTGTAAAAAGGTTAGATGTCTTGCAAATTATGATTATGCATTAAGAAATTGACTTCTATGGCCATTTATTCCAATGCTTTCAAGCTTTTGCTAAAGTGCAAAACTTACATTTTGAACAATACTTTATTATATCAATATTTTTTTAAAAAGGCACTTCTAAATAACAAGAACCACAAATGTTTTACTATTAATGTAATTGAAGTAATAGGAATATTTTAACATTTGCTCCTAATTTATTTGATCTTAAAGTTCAAATTGGAGCAATTTTTGACTACTAAACTGTCTGGGAAATTGAGATTTCCAAAGGGAATACTGTCAAATTTATAAAAACAAAGAGATCAGTATTCTAGTGATTCATTTTCAATATATTTTCTATATTGTTAATTATATCTGAATTCAGAGTTTTTCCAGTGTAAAAATTATACACAAGGCTTTAACAAATAGAGACCTAAATCTGCAATCGCCTTTACTGAAACCAATGAAAAACCTACACACAGCAATGAAATTGGCATGCAAATAAAAGAACTGTCAAGACATGTATCCCTAAAAATAAGCCTACAATAACTATTTTAAAGGCTGTGTGTGTGGTCTCACCCATATATTTTGGCAAGATGCACTCTCTCCAACCACAGCAAGATTCATCCAAAAGCAGTGGCACTGGAGAGCCTCTGTCTCACCTGTCAAAGTTGAAGAACGTTGTTCCAAAGACCACCATGAGTCCATGGAGAAAAGCCACAATGCTACAGCTGTTATTGATAAGCAGTCTCTAAAGAAAAAAATACTTCAAACAATTAAGCAAATCATTCTTAATAGAGATATAGACAGAAAGACAATATATTAACCTTTAAATGATGAGATGACAAATACTATGCCAAGTCTGACACCGTGATAATTTATATACTGGAATATCAAGAAGGGATCTTACATAAGTAGTACCAATTTAATAGTCTTCTCTATTCTTCCTCTGATAAAATCTCTATACATTATTTATCAATTTAAAACTTCGCTATGTTCCCTTACTTAAATCTTATAAACCTCCCTTATGAAGATTCATAATTCACTTAAAGTACTAAGATAATAATTTCATCAAAATTGCTAAAGTCTGACAGCTAAAAGCACAGAAGATTAAGATTTATAAACAGAAATCCTAAGTATATTAAAATCTGATTTTTTTTTCCGAATACACTATATCATCTTTTTCAACCACATTATAAAAGTAGTCTACATTTTTGCTTTAGGCTGACCCTTCCTACAGTAAAACATATGGGTCAATCAGGTAAGCTATAGGTAGGTTAACATAAATAAAAAGAACAAGAAAAACAATTTGAAAAGAAATATGCCTCAGTGGGCAATTCAAGCTCCACCTCAAGTCTGGCAATAAAAGACAACTTTAAAAAATGGAAAAAATATACCTGGCTGGGTAAAAAGTTTAAATAATCACGATGAATGTCTTATAATTTAACTTATTTTTCCTACCAGATAACAATATCCTCTAAATCTATTTAATACTGCAACAATTCAATTAAAAAAGAAAGGTGGTATCCTTTTGTGCCTTTTCCAGGAAAGTTAATATGCAAAAGGTCTTCATTTTAAGACAGTTTTACCAAAACCAAGTCCCACAGCACAACGTTACCACAGAGCTCCAATGTACTATGATGTCCCAGTTTCATTTACTATATACTTAAAATAAAATACATAGGTTCCAGAAAGATTAGTTTCACTTTTCCCTAGATATATTTAGTACATTGACTAGTATGGTAGGGATATTATTTTTCTTTGGTTTTGTCAGTAGCATGTTTGATACAAATTTTATTAAGTGGTAGTATATGTAACATTGTATTGTGGGTAGTAGTTTCCTGCTTTAGCATAGCCACATCCTCAGCTGTCATATGAACATGTTTCCCATATTTTCTGCAAGTTCTCACCTTTTTTCCTTTTTAGAAAAATGACAGCATTAGAAGACAAATTGTTCCAATAATTACAACAAACATGAATTAGTAATACAGCTACATTACACAAGTATGGATCACTCTGCACTTCGAAGAATAGTTAAAGAAGGAAAAACATTCTCATAATTAAAGTACTAATGTCATGTGAAACAATATGTTAAAGTAAATTAACATAGAGGAAGGAATTAAAAACTGTTCAAAGGAAGAAAATCGCTGTAATCAGATGCCAATATCCTCTAACAATAGAGGTGTACATATAACAGTCTAAATATAACAATTGTTGATTTGCCTTGAATGTTAGGTGCTTCAAACCTGCCAGGTATTCATTCATCAGAGAGAATTAATGTCAAGATCCCCTACTAGAATCTTAAGAATCTACTTTGAGAGGCTACAGAAATATCAAAACAGAGAAAGAGAAACTGAAAATGCCTGGAGGAAAGAAGGAAAGAGAAAAGGGGAAGAGAGAAGAGGTATAAGATGGAGAGAAAAGTTTAGTATTTTTCTCCTTCAGCATTCCATTTCCACATAATCTCACATTTAGACAGTTAGTTACTAATACTAACCAAATAATGTTGTTCAGGCAATAATGGGTATGGTGGTGCTTTCGGGTTTTACACAAATAAACAAACTAAGGAGGAAAAAAATAACAGAAAAAATACTCCCATTATGAAAGGTAACACAAAACAATACCTGTGCACAAACAACCACAGACATGTGCATGCAGTTCTGGACATATACCCCATTAAATAATAAGCTGGAACTAATCTAATCTTTCATAATCAAAATTTAAAATACTAATAAAATTGTGTGTATTTAATTAATATAAAAAATGTCAAATTATCAATATATGACAAAAAAATTGTCATATACCAAGCTAAAACAATAAATTAAGAAAGGAGCTTCCCAAAATTTCATAATCAGTGAGAAAATTTTAAGCTAAATTAGAATTTCTATAATTTATAAAATTCCTGTATCAAACCATTTGGTCCTGTTGTTTTCAATTAAAGAAAAACAGAACAGCAACAAATAGAAGTTTAAAACTATCAAAAAACACAAAGAGACATGAGCACAATATTGATATTGATAAAACCTACTGCATCCAAATAGGATCATTAGTTCAGAAAATAAAAAACAATTCAAAAGATAACAATGAAGAAATATGCAGCATTAAAAACACTATTATTTTGTTATATTGTCTAACAGCATACAATATAAAATGTTTGACCAATGTCCACAAATTCAGTAAATACAAGGTAATGGAGAGGCAAGATAAGCATCTTTACTTTTTGAAATTGATTTCAAGTTCAAAGGTGTATTCATTCCACTTCCAATGGCATTAAAGTACATAATTTATACAGCAGACCTAAACTTGTTACATCAACATAGCAAATACTAACATAATTCCCGAAAATGAAGTTTTGAGGGTCTTTGAAGAACAACAAAAAAAATCCTACCCTGTAGTTCCCATTTCTGATTTTAAGCATCATACAAATCATAATCAAAAGTTTTATTTGCAGTGACTTTTCTAAATCAATCTCTCATCACATGTGGTAAGCTATTTCTGATGAAACAAACTGTCAATTATCAAATATGTACCAGTTATCACTGTTGTTTTTAAATTTTTACCACAAAGTAATATTTGGTCCAAAGCAGATATATTTTCATTTAAAAAATGTGTGGATAATGAATATACAAACTTTAAAGCACATGACTTCACTATCTTTCTCCCGCTAGACCTTGATGAGTCTCACACAAAATAGGAAGGGCATATTCAACAATATCTATTAAACTCTTACACAACAAAAGTGATTATCCTGACCGAAAATCTATGTGCAGGAGGGTTACCTACAAAAAAAAAAACGAGCAGTTAAAAGACAAATAGGTGTTAAAAATTATGCAAATGCATACAAAGTCAATTTGGAAGGCCAAAGTACACACAATTATTTTTTTAATTTAAGGGAGAAAATATTTAGCTAATGGGGTTGTAAGACATCAGAGAATCCTTATACAAACACTGAAAACTCATCTAAACGAAGGAAAGCTCTTATTTATCATACTACAGCGGCTATCTAAATTTTTTCCATTGCCTGATTCTGCTGCTATTATATGTGCATGTGGAACTATGCTTGGAAATTCCACAAATTATATAAAAAAAGCCCCCCTTCAGATACATATCATACCAGTCTACCTTATGTATTAAAAAGAGTAACTAAATAACTGTTCTCTTTTGCATGAATAATTACATGTTAAATAAAAGCTGTTACATTGAAAAGTAAAATATGTTTACATATACAATGAAGCAATGATAAAGACTATATTTAAAATGAAACACTAAAATACATTTCTGGTGTTTTATCACTATAAGTTTGTTATGGAAAAGTTCTGGACATTTGAACAATAAAAAATTAAAATCATTCCCATGTCCTCCTTTTGTATTTTGGGCAAATCAATTTTTTTGTGAAAAAACTTGAACTTGTCTGTACATTTATCTATATCTATATAAACCAAAAGCAGATAACAAACTATGCTGGGAAGTCCAAAGGCAAGGATACTTTGGCTCTAACACTCTCCTTAGTGTTTCCCAGCTCTTACCCCATTATCTACCCCAAATAATGTTTTGTAATTCACTGTCTCCGCCCACACTCCCAGTCATTTACTTCACGCCACTCCTAGTTACTATCACACTAGGAAGAAGTCTAACATGCAAATTCAGAGTGGCTGGATAAATGGGAAAAAATACCTAGAAAATTGGTCTGTTCTGCCTTATAATTTTTGTTGAAAAATACCCCATCGCTCCCATCTGATGAAAACAGGAAGCTCTATTCATAAATATAAAATTCTCTGCCTATGATATATAATCATCCTAATAAGAAAATGAGTTCTAGACATACATGTCCAAAGGGGCAAAAAAGGAGATAGTTTCCCAAAGATGTTTCCAATTTTCTTCTGAATCAGAATTAGCAAATCGAGACGACTAACATGCTCTGTCTGTGTGCATTATTCCTTGCTACACACAGCGTTTTGCAATTTATTTCAAAGCTTTCATTATAAACAAAAAAATACAGCTTCTGTTAACCCACTCTATTCTGAGCTTATAAAATCTAATATTGAACAACCTAAGTTACAACATAAGACTTCTACTTTATACATGTATAAGATTTGCTATCAAAGGCTCTGTTACAGTTAAAATCCAAATAAACTGTTTAAAGAATTATACAAAATGAATACAATTCCTTGAAAAATAAAAATCATTACAAGCATAAAGAGAACTTGTCATTTGTTTTTATAAATCCTCAAACTAGTCATAACATAAAAGTATAAATAATATAAACTAGTCATAAAATAAAGGTTACTAATTACATTTAATCCTTATTGTAGGAGCCAGCATCTAATATTGATCATACATAAACGAGACAGACATGATTTAACATTTGTACAAGGAATCCCCAGACTAACACTTTCATGACAGCCAATTACAGTCAAGCCCAGCAAGCAGTTTGCAACCAGACCTTAAGAAAGGTAAACTTTTTTACAATGAGTTACAGATTCACAAGTTTAAGAAGACAGGAAAAAGAAAAACAGAAGGACTCCAATCACCCAGCAAATATGAAGCAGACCCCAGAATGTGATACAATCCAAAGATGTAAATTACTGTAAATCATCACTGTTGTTCAGAATTTCACACAGCCTCTTGAGCCAATTTTGCTCACTTTTTCACAGACACAATAATGAACTAAATAAAAGGAGGAGGCAAAAAAAAGTGGGAGTTGGGGGATAGAAAGGAAAGTCCTTAACTGCAGAGTTCTGCTCTACAAATGCTTAACCTTACAGGAGTTTGGGCTCCTTCAGCATTTGTATTCTATCCAAATCCTCATGAGTCACAAAAATTAAATAGCTATATCCTTCTGGATGCCAGGAAGGGCCTTACCACAAGCCTTTTGTCAGAGTGAGAGAGAGAGAGAGAGAGAGAGAAAGAGAGAGAGAGAGAGAGAGCGCAAGAGCAAGGGGGGAAAAGCCACAGTGGTAGGCAGTCCCACTTTACTTTGAGCACTGTGAGGTCACAAACCACATGATTCTGTCTCTCCAGTAATAGTGCTTGCAAAAAAAGGAGTTTTAAAGCTTTTGCTTTTTTGGATTGTGTGAATGCTTCATTCGCCTCACAAACAACCACAGAACCACAAGTGCGGTGCAAACTTTCTCCAGGAGGACAGCGAGAAGTCTCTGGTTTTTAAATGGTTAATCTCCGCAGGTCACTACCAGCCACCGAGACCAACAGAGTCAGTGAGTGCTCTCTAACCACAGTCTATGCAGTAATAGTAGGTCCTTCAAATATTTGCTCATTCTCTTTTTGTTTTGTTTCCTTGCTTTTCACATGTTACCAGCTACATAATTTCTTGACAGAAAAAAAATAAATATAAAGTCTATGTACTCCAGGCATACTGTAAAACTAAAACAAGGTTTGGGTATGGTTTGTGTTTTCAGTTTAAGGCTGCAAGCAGAATTTACAACAGAGGGTCCAAGTTCTATCTGAAAAAAAAAGGAGGGACTATGGCATCAAACAGCCTCTTCAGCACAGTGACACCATGTCAGCAAAACTTCTTTTGGGGTAAGTGTTACCATATTTTAAAATCCTATAAAAGATGAACCTGTTAAACATAAAGGTATGTTTCTTGGATGAACTAACTGCTAGCTTTTCTGGATAACATTATATGAAAGATCATGGTAATAATGCTACTTTGCTGCACTAAAAACTGAAAAATGAAATTGTTGTACATATTTGCATTTGGCATCTGTAACTTATCTACTTCTCGGAGTAATGACATAAAATAGAAAATATTAAATTATCGCACATTAGTCAAAATGTTTTTTAGAGTGATAGAAATGAGGTAGTTAAAGCAATAAAAAAAAGTTTGATGTTCTCATTAACCCTCACTGAAATAAAATTAGACACTAAATTAATCATAGTATTATGAAGTATTCACTCCGGCAGTTCCCAATATTTGAGCAAACTTCAAAAAGGAAGCAATTTTACAAAATAACAGACCACAGAATTATCTCGACATTATGCTCTACCATGTAAAACAGAGAAATAAACCTGCAGCACAGTTACATTTTAACCAGTTTGACTATAAGAAATATATTTACAATTTTAAACTGCATCATAAGATATCTGTATAATTTTGTTTCTAAATGATTTTATAAAATTGAAGCATATATTCAACTGAAATAAAATTAAGTATGTAAGTCATTTTTAAAACATCTTTATAGTTAACCAGGATATCCAGGATATTAAAAAGTTTACAGAAGTCTTTAAAACCTTACATGCAATTGTATTTTTCTATACAATTTTAATTTTATACGTACACACTATTATCCATATGTAGAACTTGTTATAAAAACACAGCAAACATTGAGACGACGAGGATTCTTTTAATCGTATTTTTGGACCTACCAAAATGAATACCGTTTAGTCTCATGAAAAATAAAACTCTGTAAGGATACCCTGCATGATTTAAAAGAGCCATACGTACTAAATCATGCTGGACTTTAAAAGAAAGCAACCATAATATAGTCCCTTAATATTTAATTTCAAGTTAGTGTTGATACAAAAAAACTACTTCAACGTTCATAAGCTGACATGGTATTATAGTAAAATATCTAAACACTTACAAGATTTTCTTTATGATGTCCAACATGTTCCAACTACAAGGCAGGTTTATAAAATTTTCTTTTATCCTTAAAAATAAATCCTTTTGCTGTGTATACCTATATTAACTTTGCTTTATAACTTAGAACTAACGATTGGAGTTGCCTTTACTCCTCCTACTTCACACATTTTAACTGGCTATCAGAGGATCAGTCTTAGTTTAGGTCAAAGAGGAATAAACATGAAGGAGAGAAAAAGTTTCCTCTTAAAAAAGGTGAAGAAATGTATTTTGTATTTTATAAAAAAAAAAGTAAAATTATTGTAATGACTCCTTCAATAGTTGTAAGCAGACCCCTCAGTTATAACACATACAATGTAAACATCATGGATTATTCTTTTTTAATTTAATGGTAGTGTTATTCTGAATTTTCCTGCACTAAGGAAGTAGAACACAGATACGACTAGACTACATTACAGCCCATATCATAATTACAGCTTATGCATGGGAACTTTTGCTGTTTCTATTCAATACATGAGGGGAAAAAATGGCTAAAACTATTGTTATATGGAAGGATAACTTAAAACAGGCATCGCAAGCAGTGAAGTTACTCTTTCACAATATTACTGTTTTAAAAAAAATACATTTTTCTAACCAGATCAGGAACACAAGTTTCAAGGACTATTTCTTCATTACAAGTTATTCATACTGTCACAAAGAATATGTTAAAATGCTCTTTACTCTATAACAGGTCTTATATTTCTGTGACACCTTTAAATATTTCTAGAGTAAAATCTCAAAAATTTGACCAATTTCTAAAACAAGACATTATAGTGAACTAAATAAAGACCATCTTCTATCAAATGTCATATATTTTTAGACAATATAACCATGCTTCCTTTTCTGAAACATGGAATTTATCCTCTCCCAACCCCAAATCTCTATCTAAGCTGGACAGAGATTTAGGATGAACCCACTACACCAAATTAATTATAGCTGAGTGGGTAGTGGGCGTAATGTATAGGTTATCATCGCATTGCAAACATTCCACCAATCTATAATCTATTTGAAGTTGAAAACCTCACTTCGGACTTTCAATCTTTATATGATGACTCTCAAAACAACAACATTTCACTAGTGAAATGTCAAAAGCATGAGCTCTAATTTTATAAAATAGTTTTTAAAAGGTTAGGCATTTCCTAGGTGAGGGGCAAAGCACACGCCGACTGAATGCCTCGGCTCAGACATAACGAGTAGAAAGGCTGGTGAGAGAAAGACACACAAAGGAGGTGTCTCAGTGTCCTTGCTTTCACAGCATGGTATTTATCGTGAATTAAACAAGAATTTTCAGTCTGCACTACTCAAAATAAACCCATTATTTATCATAAAGTCTGTTGAAAATGATAGCTGTGACTCACTGAGTGTATTACAATTAAGAACTTATTTATGAAAATATATCAGTTGACAGATTAAAATTTCTACATAAACCTTTGTAACTGACCATAGTGACTGACTGAAAATGATGTATGAATGCTAACTTGCAAAATAATTGTTGTGGTCCATACCAATAATAATAATTTTAGTTTCAAGATTTAATAGTGACAAAGGGCCACAACTTGCTTCCAAAATAAGAGAGCCAAATTCCAAAATCCAGGGAGAG
This sequence comes from Trachops cirrhosus, assembly GCA_028533065.1. Lineage (NCBI taxonomy): Eukaryota > Metazoa > Chordata > Mammalia > Chiroptera > Phyllostomidae > Trachops > Trachops cirrhosus. Next base: position 105,286,981 of record CM052541.1, read on the forward strand.
AATTTAAAAAGTCAACAACAAACACAGAACACCACTCCAACACATATTAAAAGCTAAAAATACCTATATAATTCTCAAAGATTTCTATTATAAATTATTTTAAATTATAAAAAAATCCTAATTTTGCATGAAAAATTGTTACATTTCCCTTAAAATTTTAAAACTATATTAAAATGTAAAATATTTCAAAGAAATTGCGTAAAAATATTTTGTTAGTCTATACGAACCTCCTGATAGTCTCTAAATCACAAGGAAAGCATGAAATATACATGACTACATCATGATATATTTTCGTTAGTTTAAAGAAAAAAATTAATTATTCAATTATACCCTTTGAACTAATCACTGATAGTTTGACTTGTTTAAATCAGTCATGCTAAAGTTAAACTCAGTAAGATAGAAATGTTCCAGTTTGTTAAAACAACACTGAAATATTTGATGGTTAAATAAACTGCAGAGGGGGGGAAGCTAACTCATTGAAGGCAGTAAGATTTTATCAAACACACAGAATTAATCTTTATTGAATAGAACCACTCACAAATCAAAACTCACTGTACTTCAGTACTTTCAACCAGTGCTAATCAATTACAAACCTTTTCTAGTGCTTCGAAAATCATATGCTTTCAATTTTATACACTGGTGGTCCTCAAGTACTGTATTGGGGCTGAGTTAAGACCTTTTGTATCACAACTGTTTTTTCCAACAAATATTCATCTAGAACACTTTTTTCCCCTCTCAAGAGCTGCTCACATGAAAACTGTGGTAATATTTTTATACTGTACTTCTTTGTTGAAGCAAAAGGTTAGGGGTTACCTAAATACCTCTACTGTATATACAAAAAAGGGAAAAGGTAAGTATTCATATAAAAAATCCAATTGGACTGAATTATTTATTTTTGCATTTCTTGTGATTAATGATACACCCATGCATACTTGAACACTGATGGCAAAACAAGGCAGCATCTCAAATTCCTCTCCAAAGCATACAAATACCAGCCTTCCATGCTGTTTTATCCCTTGTCCCAGAATACTAAAATGTGACAACTCTGAGTCAATAGTGAGGTCATACCATAGGTCATCAAAAGCATTAAGAGTACAAATGCTATTAGTTAAGAAAAGTCTTCAGAGATATTTTTTCATAAAGGGTTCACTGGAACAGTTTACCTCTATAGTGTCCCTTTAAAAATATTAACTGTATAGTCAAATAGACTATATGAATGGTCTTCAATATGAAAAACCCTTCCTTTGAATAAAACTGTAAATATCACAAAGCCTAATTTTTTTCTAGTTATTTACCATGTAAGACCTTACTAACTGGGTGCTTGCAAAACCAATGCTAATTTAGTCAGAAGCTTCCCAATAGGCTGCTTTAATGTACTATTTTCTTCTCCTAACAAGTGCATTTCACCAAAGATAAAATTCTACCAAAAAAGTCATTAAACTCCCATAATAAGGATAACAATAAACTCCAATATTCAATATTTTCTAACAAGTAAATATTGTAAGATAACTGTAAAGTATATGCAAAATTTTCATGAAACCTGCAATGTTTAGTATTTTTTTAAAATCTTTAGAAAAGTCTGACATAATGAAAATATACATCTTAATACAGCTATTGCCGTTTCAAATATTATGAAATTCATTGGACATGTATTTTGATTAACGTGTTACAACTGAAAAAAAAATGGGGAAATTCTATATCTTATTCAAAGGGAGTTTCCTTACAATTTTAACTACAGTTGACCACAAGCTTTTGTCCATTCAACAGCAAACACACATAAAACAGACCGCACATTCCCATGTAACTAACTTTTCAAAGACCTGTACAGCAACTGAGATTAAGTGTTCTTTTATTGCAATAAATATAAATCTTTATCTAATGCTGAAATCTTAGAAATTTCTGCCCCTTTATACTATTCATTAAGGACACAGGGTTCAAGGTTGGGAGAAGTGTTAGATGGACATAAGCAACATCATGTTAACGATTCCACATGTTCATTGTTGTCGTTGTTGAACAGGATGTTAACTCTGAAGCATATTTCTATATAAATGTTTTCTTCTACTAATAAATAAAAAGCTCATCATTTACCATGATTTATATAACAAATTCCCAAATAAGATGAGCTGTAGAATTGAGTCCTATTTTTAAAATAGTATCTAATACTTGCAGTAAAAAAAAAAAACCCTCATTATTCATCCATCTCCTATAAATACCCTATATACCTTGTTAACACTCATAAATTCAGTATCTAATATTATAGCCTAGAACCAAAAATTATACCAAGTGTGATTTTGGCTCTAATAAAAAGAACATAAATGTTATGTTTATCTTGATTAAATGATTTTCATTTTTTAAATCAACTGTCCACTAGGAATTCTTCACCATATAGTAAGTGAACACAATTTTTTGTAATGCTTAAAATATCTTTAAATTATTGTATTGATGCCATAAAATTTATAAAGTCAACAGTGTTCTCAGACAGGTATTTAAGATTATTGTGGTGACTAGGTTAAAGACTCTGTTATCTGCACTATTTCTATGCCATCCCTAAGAAACTATACATAAGAGTTACAATAGAGAAGTGACATTCCTAACAAGGTACATCTAAATATCCTGTGCAAGACAATTTTTGTGACTAAATCAAATAAATTAGTTTACTTTAATTTTCTGTTAGACTGGCATTTTTATATCAATGGTAGTCTACTGAAATCATTATATCATCAACTATAAAAATATATTTAAAAAAAGATATTTAAAATTCAAAAATTTAAATACATGTTTAGGTTCCTCTAAAACTTTATGAACCATGAGACTGTCAAGCCATTGTTTACACATTTCTTATAATCAGATATTTAGAACTAAAGCCATTTTATGGTTCAGTAAAAACAAAAAAGAAAAAAAGGAAATCAAGGAAAAATGTTAGCTAAGTCACAATGACAAAGCATCAACTGGATTCTAAAAAGATATATATGCAGTATTGCTTTGAAATAAATGAATAATGATGTTGTATTCCAAAGAACCTTATTTGGACCTGGACATATTTTTATGCAGAAAAAATATTTGCCATATAAATACAACTTTTAATTTCTTTCAACTATCACTACAGCTCAAAAATGTAATACATAGCATATATATTTATATGTGTATGAATGCATACAAATAAGTGACTACAGAACTTGGCATAATGACTGTAAATTGGGGGGAAATTGTAAATTATTAAACTAAGGTATTGTTTATAGCTCTTTTATGAAAATTAATTACTTTTATCTTTTATCTGCATGTATACTAACAGAGAAATGTCAATCTGTAGAACCAATAACAGAAATCAGGTATCTACTGGGAAATTCAAAATAAAAAAAATCAAAAACTACGTCTGTAAAACCAAGGACTTAATTTTCCAGTTACAAACTTAATTAAAAGCTGGTATCAGTTAAACAAAATTATTACAATTCATACAGGTATATTTTTCTATATATTTATCCATGTAATCGAGGTAAATAATTTAAATTGGGCACTGTGATTTTTAATTTGGTTATTTTGTTTCATTAGTAATAAAAATTAATGTATTTTTAAATTTCTCTACTGAACTTCCAATTTAAATTTCAAATTTCCAGGATCAGTGAAAACATATCATTATTTCTACCAAATGATTAAAAATTATTTAAATGAATCTAAACAAAAGGAATTCATCATGAGGCTGAAAAGAAAAAATAAAAGGATACATTTTATAATTAATATTTTAAGCCATTTAAAAAACATTTTAAGCCATTGGTTTTACTGCACTTGTGTAACTTGATCCTAGAAAATAGACATACAAGTATCCAAAAGACAAGGTGCAGATTCCCTTTAATCAATAATAACTTTTTTATAAGACTTGTTTTTGTAAATATAACTCAAAGAAAAACTATGTTTTTGAAAAAAAGTGAAAAAACTGAATTCTCACTTTATTTTATATATTTATACCACATTACAGAAATCTGTAATATTATAGTACCACAGAAAGAAAACCTCTTTATACTAATAATCTGCATTATATCAATCACTGAGTCTTCTATAATAAAATGGATTAACTATAAAGTATATAAGCATTTCATACTAGGAAACTTAACCCCCAATTCAAAAACATTAAGATGTTATAAGAAGATAACTACAAGAAAACTTTCAGCAGGACAGTAGCATCCTAACTTTAGGTAAGATAACTGGTTACAAAAGGTAATCTAGTGAGATTAGTTTTTACTTGACATGAAATTGGTAAAGCTTTTAGGTAAGTCAGCTTTTGACAAAATGCAGGAAAAAATTGCTACTGCTCTTACAAATACAGAGCTCAAAACTAAAAATGAAAATATTTTAAAAGATAATCCATAATGTATAGATGCTAACATAAAAGTCATGGTACCTAACCTTTGATCATTAATCCAACCTTCTCTCTATAGTAGAAACTCTTCTTTTTCATATCATAAAAACGTTAGTGTTCACCCAGAATCCTTTACATTACCCCAGTTATTAACTAAACACATATTATGTTCTCTCTCTCCGTCTTTCAGGAGAAAAACTTGTAACATTTTCAAAAGGTTATTATCTAAACTAGATAGGAACAATCAGTATTGTCAGAAGTACATCATTCTTCATTTAGTAATAAGGACTTAACAATATATTTCCCTTACAATATGTATAAGCATATTACAGATTTCAGTACACCCATAAGACCAGAGGAAACACATGAAGAGATTTTTGTTTAAAGTTATCTATCATTTGCAAGTACCCAGTAAGAAAATTGAGCCATATGCTAATTATTAGGCTTATTTTTTTATAATATATCAAGACACACTTAAATAACTATTTTAAGAGAGCAAAGTATTTGACTTAACTTGCTAAATTATTTAATTAGTAAATGGTTAAACTACTCCTCATATATGTTTACATAAGAAAAAAATTTTTACTCAGACATGTTCAAACCATTTTCTTATCTATGAAATAAAAATCATGTGCTCCAACAAATAACATAAAATATTTTGAATAAAGTATTTATTTACAAAGTAGTTATATATTACAAGTATAAAATGACAGGAAGAGATTTTCTATAATGAAAACTACATTACTAAATGTAACTCAAATTTTCCACTTTGATTTAAACCTTATTTAACCAAAGGCATTGTCAATTCACTGTGTTTCCATGATCTAAAAACATCTAATATCCTCAATGCTATTTTAAAGAAACTTTTCAGAAAAACCATATTATTATAAGCTGATGGAAAGATGTTTTTTTGAAAAGTAGCTATGAACATAATGTGATCTGAAGACTTACATACGAACTTAAAACTTGCATACACAAACATATGAAATGAATGTGAAAACAGCAAACAAATGCATAAAATAAAACTCTACCTAGCAACAATACTATACTAAGAAGTTAACCCTGAGCACCAGAGAAATACATTATGCTTTTTAAAATAAATGTTCAAATTAAAGCTTGCCTTTTGAACTGCTCAAATGAGTATATAACATACCAGTGACTACAGAATTTTTTCGAAACTGGCAAGACTAAAAAGAATCACATCTAATTCCTATTTTTGCAATTATAATGTGTGACACTTTCTTTACTCATAAGACTACCATTTATTCCAAACTGGCTGGAAAGGCTTGCCCATTGCATTTTTCCTGTACGTACCTCTTCCTTATCAATTATGGTTTATCTTCAGCATTCGGAGAAAAAAGAAAGCTTCAAACCTTTAACTGAGTTTAAAACATCATTAAATCAATACACACAGGGCTACTTTAAAAATATTCATTTCTAAAAGACCAGAAAATCTTACTTTTTTAAGCTGATGCGTCTACACATAGAAAGCAACTTTTAGTAAGTTCTTTGCTACGCCATAATGATCTGCTCCAGAAACTCAAGGGTACCTAAAACAACGGGCTACCTGTTCTAGCCATGCTTAGGAATGTGTCCAAATCATTTTTATTGATTTAACCTTTATAGGAATGCTGCATATCCTCAGAGCAAAACATTTTGAATGTATTTATAATATGATACACTTCTGAGGAACCATGAAAAAGAAAGCTAAAAACAAATCTACATACTTCTTCACCCTTGGTTGTTATGTGTTTATTTTTGTTTACTTTAAACACTATCAACGGAACTAAATATTAAATAATTCTATTTAGGAAAAGTTATTACTTTGGCACCAATGTAAGTAGAAATAAAAATTTATTTTGGAAAAAAAGGTCCTTTAAATAAATTCTAAGAAATAAAATGCCTGATTTGACAATGATGTCACATCTGCAAATTTTAATAGATTCTAAATCCTCCTTTTATATCATAGCTACACATTAATCATGGAATCTACAAAAATATAAAACTTAAACTTTAAAAATTTAGTCCTTATTGAATAAACTAAATTGTACTCTAGTTCACATTCTGAGAATTTACAGAGAAAGTTCTGTGTTGCCTATCTCTCTAGCTTTCTGCAAGTGGTGGTTTATTAATGGCTTCAGCAGCTAATGCCTGCATTAGTGATGTTTGCCAAATAATAATTCACAATATTATGCTTCCTCACATTATGGTTCATCATTTGTTAACTTGAACCTCACCTCTAAAGAAGTTATACTCTCACTGAAAACTGTTCCTTTAAAAAGGCAAACAACTTTTGAGCATTTCCAGATGTAGTACTCAAAAAAAAAAAAAAAGAAAAATCATAGGCAAATTCTCAAAGAATTCTAAAACTATTAATAAAAATGTAGTAAAACTGGAGCCACTACTATTACTTCAATAATCATCCATAATTTTAAGAGCTGAATGTACTATACACCAAATTAAGAAACATGATAAAGAGCATTACTGATTTCAGACAGCTGCCAATAGATAAAATATTCAAGCATATTTCAGTGAGACAAGATTCTACTGAACTGAAATTTCTGAAGCTCTGCAAGGATAAATTCATGTTATCTTTTTCAAATAGTTAACTAATTTCTTTCTGGGAAATATAAATTAGGGCTTGGCTACATTATTTTCATCTTGTCATTAATTTTTTACAAAACATCCAGGCATGCACAAGAATATGCTAAACAAAAATTAAAATACTTTATATGCAGCCTACTATTCCGGGGCAGGGGTGGGACTAGAGTGAGGTAAGCTGACCTGTAGAGCACAACATTTAAGGAGGCCCTGACTCCTGCACAACAGTGAAAGTACCTACTTAAATGCTGCACCCTACGCATTTTGCTGGCCTCACCCTGGACCCAGGTCCTGTCCTGCAGTCACATTAGTGCATACCATTTCATGAGACATATTCTAAGCAGGGTATCATAAAACATAGAAATGTGGTAATATAAAAACAATAAAATTAAAAGTAAGAATTTTATATGTTTAATGCCCTACTTTTTATATTGTTCTTTAAAAAAAATGTACCCACTGGAACTTGAATGTAAATGAACATTTAATACATGATCATTTTATATTCTAATGAGCCGTTAAAGTTCTGAGATGGCACACATAGTTGACAAATTTTCTTTAAAGGAGATTTACGTTTGCTATAAATATCTTCCAAAGTAAACCTAAGAAGCGGCTTTATTATTTGACCATAAAGCTTTAAAAAAAATGAGTATGTTCCATTAAAGGGTTCACAGGATTGCACGTGATTTGTTATAGCCCAGTGGTATCCAAATCCGTCTAATCAATGGAATCACCTAGGAAAAAGTCTTGGGGAGGGGAAGGAAGAAAGGAAGGCCTTGAAAATGTTTTCAGCAAAGCTCTACAGGTAAATTAGCAAAGTTTAGGAGCCAATAGATAACCAACTTTTAATACACCCAGAAATTAATCTAAAGATAAGATGTACATACAAAATATATAAATTTCCATAGTCTCTCCCCTAAATATTTATAAAGCTGATTCACAAAAAATAGTAAAATTCTAGTTTACTTTCCTTCCCTTTCTTATAGCAGAGATATTAGCCAACAGTGATTTGGCCAACAAGTAATGTTAATAAGGAAAATAAAGTCAGAAGCATAAACAATTCAGTAAGATGAATACAAACAAAAATATTAATATTGTACTTTTTTTTAAGTTTAAAGCTATTCTACATATATACTCACTCTATTCTAATAAAACCTTAATATTTTAAACTTCAAATTAATTTAATGAAGCTCATATTATCCTTATAAGAAAATACAGGGTGAGGCAAAGTAAGTTTGTGAGTATGTGAAAGTTTATTCTTGTATTACTATTCATTAATTATTGTATTATTTTTTCATATGAACAACTGTAAACCTACCTTTGCTCCACCCTGTATTTGTGCCTAACTAACAACATACCTCCATGATTTTCAGAATATACTTTAATTGAAACTGTACTTTGTTTTTACATTCGCTTTTCCTTGTTGACAATTTATTGTGCCAGCACTGGGCTAAACTCTTTATAAACATAATTTCTCTAATTCTCACAAATGCTTCATATGATATGGGTATTACAATTATTTACAGATGAGAAAACTAAAAATGAGGTAATAAAACCTGATCAAGGTCACACATTTGAAGAGCTGGGACTCAAACCCAAGTCTTCTCACTTTTAATTACTACCTTATAGTGTTACGTATAGCCTTAATGAAGTTACTTCCTAATCCTCAATTTTGTCTGTAAAGGTATCAGTTCTCAGTAATAAAGTTATTAAATTGACAAAATACAAATAGAGATAATCTGAGTCTCTGAATTCTCCCTAAGTATATCTTTAAGTAATATTGATCACAGAAAACCAAAGAGATTAAGAAAAAATAAAACTTAAGAGTATACCAAAAGATTTAAGTGAAGTTTAATCAGAAAATAAAGTTCCAAGAAATTAAATACTTCTTAATCAATCATTATTTACCAATTATTAACCAATAATCTTATTTGATGTCTACATCACACAATATATACTTCATGTGATATGAAAATACCATTTTATAAGTTCAAAAAGTAAACACAAGGAATTTATAATCTTCCTTATTTATAAAATGAAAACAATAATGATGTCAATGATGAGCTTTGGTGTCAGTCAGATCTAAAGTCAAATTCTAGTTCTTGTAACTATCTATAACATTTCCTTTACCTTGGTCTCATTGTCCTACCTAGAAAGGCCTACATATCCATATTTATGCTAAGTAACCAAAACAACCTTAATTTCTAAATCTTAATTTCTAAATCTTAATTTCTATATTTCCTAAATTCATATTCTCTTAAATTTTTGATGTTCCCAAAGATCCATTGATAAGGGTACATTTTTTCTTTGGCTACCAAAGAGATTATGTACATGAATCTAGAAAGTAAATTTCTGACATGCACTACTTCAATTTCATCCACAATCATTTCTACATTATTCAAAACAAAAACTCTTAGAGAAGGCACAAAAGAGCTCTAGATCCTTTTTTTTTCTGGCAGAGAGTAAAAATAAAGTTGAGATTATATTTCTCAGTCTATATGGATCCACTGAGAAAAGATGCCCTGACCAAAAGCCACAAAATAAAGAACTGAGAAGTTGTTTGAGTATCTACAGATGTCAGCAGACTAAGCCAGTCATTCTGTGCCCATATTTTGATACATTAATGTTTCAATGATAAATCCAACAACTTTACAAAACCTAAATACAGTAAAATCATTCATTAAAATATATATACAAGTATAAAATCTTAGATTTGACACATCAGAAAAGGAAACATGCAAACTGGTACCCTATCTGGCAATAGAGTCAAGAAATTGGAATAAGATTTGGTTAAAAATACAAGCTGATAGGGTAAGATACTTCACTGACTTAAGTTTAAACTCCGTAAGTGTTCATACTTATTTCATCAGAAGTTACTAAAAAGATGTGAGAAAAGAAAGACAAAAGGTTTAAGCATGCTGCCAGAACAGTCAACCAGTGAAGCAGAGAATAACCTGAAGAATGACATGGTGATTTAGGAGTCATTAATCTTGTAGGAAAAAAACCAAGCTTGGATGTAAAAAATATAGGCCAAGTTGAAGAGATATTACAAAGAAACTAGCAGAAGAATTTGGCAACCAGAATTGGGAGAGGCTAAGAACAGGGAAAATAAGACTGCAGCTTAAAAGAGAATTGGTGATATTGCCAATGATTAATAAAAAATAGGGAAGGGTGAAATACAAAGAGTTCTATTTGAGTCATTATTAATAAAGTTGTACTTAATGGGAAAAATAGAATAGTAATTATATACAACACAATCTCAATTTTTTTTTATTAGGCAGGGGTGTGAATGCGTATCAGAGGAATTCAAAATCATAATCATGTGTTTAGATAATAAAATTCTGAAAGACTTTTTTAAGCTTATCAATATTTTTCTACTTAAAAAGATGTATATTACATTTTTTTAAAAAATTAGTCTTAACAGTATGCTTTTCCTGAAACACAATTTGGTATGGGAAACAAACAATTTTGGGGTTTTTCCCCCATACTCAAGTTGTAAAAAACTGCAAATTCCTACAATTACAAACTATTTTTATGTGGGAAAATCAGTTTTACAAAATCTCATGGAAAAATAACAGAACTAGGAAGAGTTTGTGTTCTTTAAGTTTAAATACAAATTACACATATTATCATAAAACCTTGAGCAAGCTACAAAGCTGTCTCCATATGTAAATATATTACCACCTATAAAAGTATGACCACCTACCTTGAAAGTTTTCTGTGAAAAGTAAATAAGATAACACATGTAAAGTCCCTCCACCCAGTCTGAAAAAATCATTGCAGTTATTACATGTAATCAACTTTCCAATCCTAAACCCTCTTTTAAGAGTCTAAATTTGACTGCTCATAGTGTGGCCTATAGACCAGTAACATCAGCATAACCTGAAAGTGCATATAAAAAATGGAGAACATCAGGCCCCACCCCACACTCCCGGATCAGAATCTGCATTTTCACAAGATCCCCAGGACAAACAATATTAGAGAAAGTGTCTGGCTTGTTTATTGTGTGTGTTTTCTTTAAGATTTTATTTATTTATTTTTAGAGACAGGAAGGGAGAGGAAGGCAGGGAGAGAGACAGGGAAAGAAACATCAATGTGTAGTTACCTGTCACGCACCCCCCACCAGGTACCTGGCCCGAAACCCAGGCATGTGCCCTGGGTTTGCCCTGACTGGAAATCGAACCTGTGACCCTTTGGTTCGCAGCCCGGCACTCAATCCACTAAATCACATCAGCAAGGGCTTGACTTGATATAGATCATCCATTCCCTGAAGTTGTCCACTTCATCTCTGCTCCAGGGTTCTTTCTCATGCTGAGGGAGGAGGAGCACCTAGTGGTTTACTCCTAATTCTTAATTCTGAGAGACTTTTAAGAAACTGACAAAAAGTCTAACCCACTTTCATTCACTCCAAGGCAACTTTTCAAACCTAAAGAGAACTCCCATACTCACCCCTCAATTTATCCACTCTGATTAAACAAGAAAGAGAGGCCTACAGTGCATAATTCTGTCTTGTAAACCAACATCTTCAACAATTTAAGTCATTGTATAAATTATTAAGCTGCACAAATGTATTAACTATTATAGCTACCAGTCTGTATGTATGCATGTTGTCACTAATGTTTCACCACAAACTTGTCAAATCCCTTACTGGAGTTTAAAAACCCTGTATCTGTCCCATGTTCCTCAGATAGTGATCTAGTAGCCCTGACACAGCACAGACTATGTGAGACAGGGCTACAGATGAGTAAACTCACGTGGCTTCTAGTGCTCACCAGAAGCAGATGCTCACAAATCATGCTTTTAATAACCTGCTTTAGAATCTTAGCCAGCAGAGGCCTCAAGCTGACAGGTCTTCAGACTTTTCATTTTGCAACTAATTCCTCTTTTTGATATTTTATACTAATTGTTTACTGTTAAGTATTTTATAATTTCAGGTGCCTATTTTTCACTTTTTTCCATCCCATGACTACTGACTAAATAAAACAGGAAATATAGAAGACATTGTATATATGAAAAATTATCAAGCCAAATAAGTCAAATTTCCTAAGGTAGAGAAATAAAAGGTGGTATGAAATAGGTAAGTCAAAAAAATGAACATTTGCTAGATTCAGCAGTATCTAAGAGTCAGATAGACTATTACAGAACTCCTAGAAGTTTTATCTCCTCTGAAGGGATTTCTAGGACTACTTTAAGTAGAACTTTCAACTTTTCTTTCTTACACTGTTGAGAACACCCTCACTTACCTAGCCTAAATTTCCCCTTACCTATAAGCTTGCTCTCTGCCTTTAAAAAGAACATGCCTTTAGTTGCCCATTCATGCACTGCTTTGTTCTTTTCATTTTGCTATCTATGCTTTCTTTCCAGTCACGTCCATGTGAGCACTGTCTTAGATTCTAAACTTCCAGTGAAGGACTCCTAGCTACAGATTTCTATTTGAACATCATCTAGAATAGTAACATAATCAATTAAGCACCTAACTGCTTTATGAAAAGTAATCCAATAATGATTAAGAGTCCACAGAAAGATCTGCTTACCACAAATTTAAAATCCATTAAAAATTACAAACAGAGAAAAAGCATGCCAACTTTTTGGATAAGGAAGTTGTATATGAACCAGCACTTTACTCTTGGCTGGAAAGGCTTAGAGAAAAATCAAATCTGAATGTGAAAGGTGAACTGGCCTTTAAGACAAAAATAAGTAGTTATATACTTAGTGAACAGAGGAAGAAAGACCATTTAAAAAATAAAGAATTTCTAAGGTAAACTAAGACTCTGAGCTAGGACAAGGGAGACAAGAGAAAGGACAATAAAACAAGAAAAGGAAAGTAGTTTATAAGCAGAGTAATTTAGTAGATACCATATACTATTCTCTAAAACAGGCTTCATTCCTATGTATCTAATTGTATCCATTGTATCTAATTGAATCAAAATCTATCAAACTGATTCATGTTAAAAGGTGTATTAAAATATTCCTATGAACAATATCTACTTGCTAAGAGCACCCAAATATCTAATAGTTAACCCCACAAAGAAAACAAACTTAAAAATAAAAAGTATGATAGCAAAGAAATCAAAAAGTCAAAGTCAAAGATTAATTCTAGTAACAGGACATAGTCTTAACTAAGCTGCAAGTCAGGGGAAATAAGATCTAGTTATAGAGTTTTCATGAGATAAGAAATCAAAACACTTTTTCTGAGCTTCAGGTTCATCACTAATCAGTACTGAACTATATATATTCTAAGCCATTTCCAAATTCTATGTTTCTGCCATACTGATCATATTCTAGACAGAATATTATTTCCAATGGTATCTCCATAAGACCACCCATAGCAGCCATCATGGTACAAGGCATTTTTTTCCCACTGAGACACTGCATAACCATAATTCTTCTCAACTCAGGTCTTCAGGGAGTCATTCGTAAACAATAGGAATTTTCAGCCAGAAAAGGGTTCGTACCATTCCATGTCTGAGAGTTTATATTTTCAGACAAAGTTTAATTTCTTCTTCCTGGCTTTCATCTAATCATGCTTATTTCTTCTATAGAATCCTTGACATCTATCTTTTACTTTGGGTCTTTGCTTCTGCAGACTTTGACTAGTGCCATGTTTTATGGCACTAGCACGGTGTAATAAAGAGGTTAAAAAAGTAATTTTTAAAAGGCAGATAAATGGAAGACTTTTCTGCATGGCTTTAAAAGAAAATAACCTCACCTCTTCTGCCTTAGTTTCCTTATCTGTGAAAAACGGAAGGAAAAACCACATCTACATGCTCTGCCTCATATGGATATTTTGAGATTTAAATAAGACAAAATATGACAAAGCACTAATAAAAATCTCAAATATAATCAAATGTAAGTTATTACATTTTAGTACTATAACAAAAAGTTCAAATTTCTATTCACTCAACTAATAGAGAATACTTGTACCTTTAAATGACAATGCACGATACAGGCTGGCCTTTTTTTAAATCAGAGAATAAAACTTTAAAATCTCCAGCAAACAAAGTAGCTTTGAATGCTAAACTTTGTAAAATAATATTACAAACTATCTCAAAGTTACTGTCTATGCATTTCTCTAGCTCATTGGGTCTCATCTTTTGGACAACGTAGCCCATCAGTAAAATACAAACATAATAAGCAACAATGTATATTTGTTTATGAATTATACACATCTCCTATCTTTCTAATGTATTATTTACCTTATAAATTATTCATAAAACAGAAATATTAAGGTATCAAAAAACATATAAATAGAAGTCTTAGTATTTTTCCTCTGAACTCGACTTTAGAGACCACTGCTGTTAGTCAGCCATTTCAAACCTTTTTAAGCTATGGAACTCTACTCAAACACCAAATTATAAAATGCAAGCCCAGGTGATATGACAAATAAAGGTAGACACGCTCTAATTAAAGTGGGAGTAAGATCAGGAACCTGATGGTCTGTGATGGAATTCCTATGATTCCAATAAGCACAATCAGAAACCACTAATCCTGAGGTCAGGCTTTTCATTTCCTTAATAGTGCTATTTCTTTAGCTTGAAGCCAAAGATGGTGTAAAAGTCAACTGAATACTTAATATGATATTTACTGTAGAGATGCAAGATACAGTTAAGGATACTGCTGATTACACAATAAAGTATCCCCAATGGCTTCCATGAAGAAAAGTATTCTCAGGACTCAGCACCAAAAAACATTTGTTGTATCACGGACTGTGATGCAGTTTGAGGCAGTATGGTATACAATGCTATGCTTTCCCATTTGCTAGGAAGCTTGACAGTAAAACTTTAGCTCCATCTCAGCAACCAAAGAGAGACTTCATTATATGCATCTCTATTCACTTTTACCCCCTGGATTAGTTTTGTATCTCTATTCCTTTTAGGCTTCAACTTCCTTCCCTGTTTTTCCTATCCTGTTCTATTATAAACACTTATAATAAACTTCTCAAATCTTTTTGGAATCAGCTGAGATACAAATGATAAAACTCAACACTCAAACTTGCCACTTGTCACCATCAACTTCCATTCCTCCAGAAGAGAAAACCTGCAATCATTTTTGGCAACTAATTCACCAATTCTATCAATCACCAATACCTAATAATCCAGCCTTCATATTCCCATTTAGATTTGTTTCGCATTCTTCATTCCCACTGCCATTACCTCTTACCTAGACAACTACAGTAAGTCTTACCACAGCCAATCCATTTTACATGCTGCTTATGATCAATTTTCCTTAATCAATGTCAACATATATCATATATTTATATTTTCAAACATCTCTTAAAGGATTCCCAAACCTAGGGAAAAGACCTAACTCCTTAGTCTGGCATTCAGGGTTTGCCACACTCTGACACTGATCAATAACTCTCTATTTCCTACAATCAAGTTTCCCTGTAGACACATTAACATATTTGCCCTAGATGCCTCCTCTTTGCCTCTAGGTCTTTAATCATTGTTTTTTTCCCTTTTGTTTCCCTGTTTTTCCTTTCATTTTCCTTTCGTTTCCCTTACTTACAGTGTTCCCTACCTCTCTGCACTACCACCCTCTCCTCAAATGTTTACAGTGCCAAATATTACCTATCCTTGAATACAGACTACAAATAGCATTATTTTTGCAATTTCTCATAAAACTGGAAATTCTCTTAACCTACCTCTGTGTTCCCACAGTGGTACATCTGTCACTCTTTTCGCCCATCATTCTCACTCATCTCCTATCATTCTGTCTCAGTTTCTAGCTGTGTAAAGACTATCTACTTATACGTATGTAAAAACATACATTAATTCATTCAGCCAGTGATTCTGAAGCTTTTTTCTTTTTAACTGCAAAATCTAATTTTTACATGAAATGTTATGACAAAGTCCAACAAATAAATGGGATTTTTAAAGAAGCCTCTGTAGTTCCAAGGGAGAAGAGTTGAGAAGATAGCTAGAACCTCACACCCTCTCGTGAGCAGCCCTAAAGACATCTTCACAAAGCACAGAGATACAGTACACCAAACTACACACTCTATAGAGACAAGTAGTACACCTTTCTCTGATGTAGGAAGGTAGCACTGTGAAAAATCAGATATTACTAGAGTCAAATCATATCTTTGTTGCTTGCTTATAAACTACGTTGTCTCTGCAAATCCTTAATCTCTCTAAACCTAAATCCCCATCTGTAAAATGGAAGTGATAAAATCTACATGTGATGACCACATAAGAGATCATAAGAAACATAAAAGTTATACTTTATAGTATTGATAGTTTAGGTGCAAAAGAATTTCTACTCCCTCCTCCTCCTGTTACTTTCTTTCCACATGATATATGCTCAAATGCCTGGCATATAACAGGAATTCAATAAATTTTTTTTGTTAATTATTATGTATTAGTTTCAGTGTGCAGTTCAGTGGTTAGACAATCATATACTTTACATAGTGTTCCCCTCAACATTTCCAGCACCCCAACTGACACCACACATAGTTATTACCATGTATCAATAAACATTTCTTGAGCCCTGGCCAGTGTGGCTCAGTTGGCTGGGCACTGGCTCATGAAATGAAAGGTCGCTGGTTCAAAACTCAGCCAGTACACAATGCTGAGTTGCAGGTTTGGTCCCCTGAAGTGCATACAAAGGCAAACAATTGATATTTCTCTCTCACATCATTGTTTCTCTCCCTTTCTTTCTCCCTCTCTCCTCCTCTTGCTCTAAAATCAGAAACAAAATTTTAAATATTAAAAAAATAAAATAAACATTTCTTGAATGAATTAATGAATGAGTAGATGGACATATGAATGAACAATTGTATAAACAAAAAATAAAAAGACTTAAAAAAAAGGATTTGGAGACTTAAAGTAACTTGAACAACAAAAAGAAGAAAAAAGGGATCTGATAACAGGTAACTGAGAAAAACATGCTAAAGAAATACTATATAAGAAAAAAGAAAAAATACTTTAAAAATAACATTTTTGTGTGAAAAAGAATAAAGGTGGTACTTCATATATTTAAAAACTGGAGTTCAAGTAAAAATCCACTACCAAACAAAGAAGCTAAAACGAAAGGATTATTTATACACATCATTTTAAGGCTTACGTGTGAATAATATAATATCTGGATAATATATAAACTCAATTTACTTCAACAGCTTAGAAAAATAAGTTATAGTAAATTAAACTATATCATGCTTTTTTAAATAAATTTTGTTTCACTGATTTATGTATGACTATTATGAAATGGTATTCTGATTTTCTTTTTTTAAATGTGTTTCCTTGCTTCTCAAGTTACAAATGTAAAGTTCTGCAATTGTATTTAAAAGCTTTTGGTGGTAGATGTGCACAAAAGAAATACCTCAACACAAATCACTATGACACATAATGAACCCAAAGGGAAAAGGCATATATCATTAAAGGCAAGATGTTAAGTTTGATAAAAATAAAATCTGACCTTTAATATTTTTACAATTGGTTAATAAACATAAAATGCAGCAAGACTTATGCCATTTTTAAACTCTTCTGGCATCATTAGGGTCTGTCTACAAAAGCAAAGGAGTAGAGACAAAATATTTCAAATAAAAGACACATAATCCTGGGTGACTGTTCTTTAAATAGAGGGCTGAAATCCAAATGGTTTATTTTTCTGTATTTACAAAACAACCTGACTTCATAAAATGGATGAAAATCAGTAAATGAAAAGTAATACTATAAAAAAATTAGTGACATTAGCAGCACAATATATTTCAAAGTAAGGGCAAACTACAGGTCAAAGTTAGGTCCTACTCTTTAAAGTCATTTATAGTCCTTAAAAATGAGCAGAAAAACAGAAATTAGATTACCAATACCTCTTATAAAAATATCACTCCATCAGAGCAACAAGGTTAAAGAAAGATTTGCCAAATCTGACTCCTAATGACTATAATAAAATGCTTTTCATGTGATTTCATGAAAAAATGTGAAACCTCATATTTTATAAAATGAAACTATTAAAAAATTATTAGCATTCCAAAAAGCAGATGTATATTTCATTTGAACACCATAAGTCTATCTGTAAATAACTTCATATACATGATATAATTACAATGTTTAAGAAATGATAAATGCCAAAATAATGAAATCTAATGTCAATATGGTTATTTCTAGATATTATTTCTTCTTTTGTTCTTCCAAAGATTGCAAAAATTTGTCAAACATGTTACTTTTACAGCCAGAAAAAGTTATAAGTCATACAAATGTAAATATGTATATATGCATGTATGTGCATGCATGTATTTGCATGTGTGTATTTGCATGTGTGTATGGTCCTAAATGGCCTACTTACATCCAGTTTATAGAAACAAAAACTAGGGCCTTGGTATAAAAATAAGAAAAAGTAAAACAAGAAGGTAACTTAGGTTATTTAATAATCAAGAAAATATTCTCAAATTTCATTTTGTAACATACTCATTAAAAATTTGGCTGTGAAGTCAGAAAGACCTGATAAAATCCTACTCCACCACTTAATAGCTTGGAAAAGTTATTTAATGTAATTATCAGTTTCTTCATCTAAAATTTGGGAATATTAACCAACTAACAGGATTATTAAATGAAGTAATATATGGAAAGGTGTTAGTGTACAGTGCCTATTTAGTGATGGCAGTCCTATTTCCCCTTCCTATCACTCTATGTAGCCAAAATTCCTGCTTCCTTAGAAAGGCTTTCCCTAAATCAAGTTCCCACATTCCACTATTTCCTAGTACCCTGTACATTTTCTTTCATAGTCCTATCACAATTTACAATTATTTATTTATGTAAATGTATCCACAGTGCACCACACACCATATTACCTAGTTTTATGAATATATTTATATTTATAATCTCTCCACTGATATAAAATTTTGTCTCTACATAATCGGCTGCATCATAATTAATGTTATTGATTGTAATACAAATGGAGTATTTAAATTCAAATTTAGTACTTTTGGGGACAACTGTACTACAGGAAAAAAGAATATCATTAGTATTTCAGTCTCCTCTACACATTTAAAACCACAATAACAGAATCACAATAATACTCTACATTGTGTCCCTCAATTTTCTACTAATGAGTCTACTAAAAATAAGGATTAAGAAAAATGTTAAGTCTCCCCATGACTAGCGTGGCTCGGTGGTTTTAGTGCTGGCCTGCAAACTGAAAGGTTGCTGGCTAGATTCCCATTCAGGGCACATTGCTGGGTTGTGGGCCATGTCCTTAGTTGGGGGCATGTGAGAACAATAGATCAATGTATCTCTCACACATTGATGTTTCTCTCTCTCTCTCTTTCTCCCTCCTTTCCCCTCTCTGTAAAAATAAATAATATCTTTTTTTAAAAAAGAAAGAAAAATGTTAAGTTTTTCTTAACATTTCTTGGCTTTTAGTTTACCTGCTAATTTTCTTTTAATCACCATCTGCTACAAATGTGATTGAATCAGCTGTTTGTTGATAAATCGAGGGGGCACTGCTATGTAACATTACTGTACTCACTTTCTAAGTATGACCCTTAGACCACCAGCATCACCTGGGAATTTAACAGAAATGCAAATGATTGAGTTCATCCTAGATTTACTATTCAGAAAGCCTGGTGATGAAGCCCAGCATTCTTATGATTTAGCAAGGCTCTAAGGTGATTCTAATGTACCCTAAATCTAAAAACCATCACATTAGAGGATTTATTCTTTATAACAAATGGGTTGTTTGATTGGTTTGCATCAATTTAATTTGCCAAAATACTTCATCATTAAAATTCTAATATTGCAGTATAACCTCTAAAATACTCTAAAGTCTGATAAACAGGTCATCTGTCAGTAATATGACAGGCAACCAAAGAATGATTACTTAATACATTGTTCTAGGCACATATGCTGTATAATCAATTCATGTTGTCACTGTTTTCTTTTATTAGAAATTAACTTCTTTATGTCCTAAATAAAAAGGCCCTTGCTTCAAAGACTTATTTCAAGTAAAATAGAATGTGGCTCAAAAATATAATTACTGTTTTCAAAGGTTTTATAAGTCACAGGAAAAAAAATGACCTAAGCCTAAGTGTAATTAGAAGTAGCATTACCGTTACATGAAAGATATACACAAGTCAAAGGGTCAAGTAGATTTTAGATTAAACTCTATTTTTAGAGATATAATTCATTAACAAAATGATAATAAACTGCCATGACAAGAAAACAAACAGGTGTTAATGATAGGAAATTTGTTAATATAACACATTAGTAGCTGCAATATGAAGAAAGCATACTATCAGCTCAAAAATTGCCATTTTGGCATTCAATAAAATTCAACTCCCTTTCATTTTCTCTTTTTGTTTTTTCTTTTCTTTTTTTTCCATTTTGTATTTTAAATCCAGGAATATAAAATTACTTCATCAAAGTGATTTATACTATTTTAAACTAAAAGCCAGTATCATACTAATGACTATAAAAAGCATTTCCATTAAAATCAAGCTCTATGATCCCCACTCAGTTATTAATGTTCTGGAAGTTCTGATTTAAAAAAAAAATAAAACCACCATTTGTGGATAACACACTTCTCTAACTAGAGAGCTCAGTAGAATCAACTAAAAAATTAAGTTAATTAAATTAAAAAGTGTTTTTTAATTTTTTTAAACAGTAGTATTACCATAAAGCCATCCACAATGAGGCCAAAGGTTCAAGTGCACAAGACCATAAACTGCAAAAATACAATTTACTACAAAAATAATAGAACTTCTGAGAAATAAAACAATGGTATTTCTAATAGCATTAGGTATGTAAGCTCCATGACATTAGGAGGGTTTGGGGTTTTTTAAGACTTTATTTATTTATTTTTAGAGAGAAGAAGTGAGGAAGAAAGAGAGGGAGAAAAACATCAATGTGTGTTTGCCTCTCACAGGCCCCCTACTAGGGACCTGGCCCAAAATCCAGGTATGTGCCCTGACTGGGAATCGAACAGGTGACCCTTTGGTTCACAGGCTGGAAACTCAAGCCACTGAGCCACACCAGCCAGGGCAGGAGGCCTTTTTTTTTGTTTTGTTTTACTCACTGCTACATCTCCAGAGCCTAGAAGAGTGCCTAGCACATAGTAGGCAGTCAACAGGCAATTGTTGAATGAATAAATGAAAAGTATTAGCATACAATAATCCTTCAGATCAAATGTGGTCTGCCAAGAGATGACAGTCTAAAAACTGTTTATTACATAATCACGATGAGATAAGGGGTTTGCACCAGAATGTTCATCACTATTCACACTATTTAATTCAACTTTTACCATAGGAAAACCCTCTCAATGAAGGGAGCAGGGGGACCAGCCACAAAGAGTTCACAAACTGGCTATGCTGGGTGGCACTGTGTTAGACTAAATGTTGGGAGTTAAAAATGAGAGGGGAAAAAACAAGTTCAAAGAATAATTTATAAAAAATATGTCTGGCTGCTAAGAAGTTGTCAAAATTAAGTCACTGTGTCTTTTAAATGAAGGTTATGAAACAAAAACAAAAAAATTTAAAAATAAGCTGTTTTGTTAGCTAAATGTCAGGTTCTAATCAGGAAGTTTAGACGTCCCAGTAAGTGTGTAAATAAATGAAGTCTATCCTTTCAAAGGAGTCTATAACAGATGGACACAGATACTATGGCACACAAAGTAGTCACACACTAGCCCTGGCCGCATAGCTCAGTTTGTTAAAGCGTCATCCCGATACACCACAAGCAACCAATGAATGTATAAGTGGAACAACAAATCAATAAATCAATCTCTCTCTTTCTCTCTCTCTCTTCCCCTACATTCTTCTCTTTCTCTCAAATCAATAAATTTTAAAAAGTTATGCTCTAAATCAGGGGTGTCAAGCTCATTTTCACCAGGGGCCACATCAGCCTTGCTGTTGCTTCAAAGGGCTGAATGTAATTTTAGGACTGTATAAATGTAACTACTCCCTAACAGTTAAGTGAGAGCTTGGCAATGCCGCCGGGTAGAAATAAGGTGGCGGGCCAGATAAAACAAGGTAGAGGGCTGGATTCAGCCCATGTGCCTTGTGGTTTGCCACCTGTGACTTAGGCAAAACTAAGCATATTCCTAAGTTACCTTCTCTCCCTAACTCCACTACTGCCGTTACCAAATCTTGACCACTCTCAAGTTTCCCTACCTCCCATCCCTGCCAACCTCAGCCAGTGGCCTTGCCTACTCCTTCAACACAGTATAAATGATAATTAGGTAAAGCTAAAAATATTACTTCAAATTTTTTTTATGAGAAAAAAAGTTTTTTGCATGTACTGAACCCAGCAACTGAACTAAAATTCCTAACACTATTTTGTTAAGAAAACAGATTAAGTCCAAAACAAAGGACTTATAAACTTTTGACCTGCTACCTGAAAATGTCAGCTATTAAAAATACAGGCAAAACCCAGAACAAAGCAGTAAACTCAACTCTCAAAATTGATACTAAGTTTATGCACCAAAGAGCAAATGATTTTCCTAAGACTTGAGAAAGTATGTCAGGCTTTCCCTAGCTTATGAACTCTTATTTTAGGTACAAATCTGTAACTTTGATTACCAGTCTATTAATGCCTGGAAGCAGCATTAAAAAAAGTAGAGAGGTGACAGCAACAAAATTAGCAATTCCAAAGAAGAGAGAAAACATAAAAATACTACAAAAAATATATCAATTCTGAGAGTACAGCAAAGTAGGGCTATCTATCACAGGAATAAAGTCCAATACTACACTTTATGTCTCTATGGTACCCTAGGGCACCCCTATAGTACAACTGGATTGCAACACCTGTTATCTACAACTAAGTTTCAATTAAAAAAAGAATATATTGTACCTGGTAATCTGTTTATACATAGTCATAATTGTGTATAATCTACTATAGAAATATTTTCATCAAAATGGTCTTAATAAGATCCATTTGATCAGTTAGATTAGCTCATATATCTATAAAATAATGTATTAAATATATGTATTCTCTATTATTTATATTTGCATAGATATCCTTGTATACAATTCCATGCATCAGAATAAAGTTTAACATATCTATAAAATTAAACCTGTCTTTCATTTCCAACATGCTCCCCATTCAAACATAAGACAATAACTGCATGATTTAAAGTTGAGGGGACAGTTTGGCTGATTTTTACATACTGCAGATACAGCACAATTCTGCATTTATGCAAGAAAAACAAATACTAAAGAAAACTGAGCGTTGTTCAGAGTCTCTAATCATACACTAGTTAACCAATTCACTCATTAGTCAGTATCTATCCAGTGTCATTTCAAATAAACTTTCTAAATGTAAAATTATTTCATTAATCAACTTTAAAAGTAAAATGAGTTGCACAGATCAATCTCTGAAATCTGAGTATAGAGCAAGAAGCAGAAAAAGAAAAATAAAACTGGTTAAAATTTGCACTTAGAATTTGTTTTGGAGCTTGATAAAATGTTTCCTAAAAATTCATCTGGAAGAATAAAAATAGGAAAAAGAGAAGAAATATTTTAAAAAGAAAAGTCATGCAGATGACCTTGAACTATAATACCAAATATTAAAACATATTAAGACGCTATAATAACTAAAGTAATGCAGCACTGGCAAAGGAATAGACAATTCAGTGGAACAAAGCAGAAAGTCAAAAATAATAATTTATCTCATAAAGGCAGCATTTCAATTATGAGGGAAAAGGAAGGCTTATATAATTGTGGCGGTAACACCACTGGCAAACCAATTTAAGGCAAAATTGTTGTAACTTAGAACCCTGCCTGCCTGACACCATACCACAAAATAATGGATTAAATATTAAAGTGCAGAAACTAAAAGCCTGAAATATAAGAAGTACACAATGATATGTACAAAACTGAAGGTAGGCCTTTCTGTCAAAAGTAGATGCAATAAAGAAGTTTAAGACTGATTTAGCTACATTAAAAATGAAAACTCACACATTAAAAAGAAATCACTATAAACAAACCTTAAGGAAACCAAAAGATGGGGGGAGGGGGGTTAAGAAGACTGCCAAATATGATCAACAAAAGATCAATGTCTTGAATATATTAAAAGTCTTTAATAAACAATAGAAAAAAACAAGAACTCAGCAAAACTGTGCTAAGAATATGAGCAAAACCAACAAAGAAATACAAATATTTTCAAACTCAGTAGTCAAAGAAAAGCTGTAACATAACACAATGTTTCTACCGCTAAACATCAGAGATGGAGGGGGATGCTCTTATAACTGTTGATAGAAATATATACCAGGCCAACTTTCCTGGAGGGAAAATTAAAAAGTTACTATCAAAAAAGCTTTTAGACTCAAAACAACTTCTTCTAAGACTTCAATATAAGGTAATAGGTATCAATTTTCATTAGATCATTTTTTTAATAATAGTGAAAAAACTGGAAATAACAGTATGGTTCAGTAACAGGGGATCAATAGCATAATAGATATCCATACAATAAAATAATTTTCTAGTAATATAGAAAGTTTTTCACAATATATTAAACGAGAAAAAAAAGAAAGGAGAAGACAAAAAAAGTACAACAATGGCTAAAAATTACTAAGAACTTAAAAAGATTAAGTTAGAAACATGGATATCCAACCCAAAGTATAAGACTCTCTCGACAGGGATTAAAGGTAGTTTTTATTTTCTTCTTTTGGCTTCTCTGTGTGAGGATCTTATTGCCTCTCCTGACTTAAATAACTCATATACAATTTGCCTCAGTTTCCTTGGATAATAAGGGCTCCCTTGTGCTTCTACAGGCTCCAAGTTCACCAAAAAGTAACTCCACTACAAAATGTTACAAAGGCTTTAAACTAAACACAAACACATGTTTTTCTTTCTCCTTCTGCCTATATAAGTTTATTTATGTATAAATAATATATGTTATATATATCACATTACTCAGTATTGGCAAGGCACACTGTAGTTGGAATTATCGCTTATTAAAGCCTTTATGGAAGGTCATCAAAAACCTTAAAGAAATCTGTCCTAATGCTCAAAGAAGAAAAGGGGGAAGGAGAAGAGAAGGAAACGGGGACAGGAAGGAGATAGATCTGTATCTAAATATAAAAGTTCATTGTCATCATATATGTAACACTAAAAAAGTTAGAAATGTACACCTAATAATACAGCTTCTACATATTTTCTCACTGTCAGCAAACACCGTGACCAAATTATTATTTTAATTTGAAAATCCTCTTCATTCTTGTTATATTTATAAACCAGTGTGTATCTTAAAGTATTCTAAACAGATGCATTTCACAGAAAGTACAAGGATACGTTTATGCACATATTTTAGTGTAATGTAAATATTTAATAGTGATAAAATATAAAAGATAAACATTTAAATATTCAACAGTGTGGTCATGTTTATATCCAAAATTATGAAATATTACAAATATGGGCAATCAATACACTTGAGTATAACATTTCTATGAAAAATTATACTTTTTCTTCATTACTGATATGGCCTTGTTTAGGAGGATTTGGTGATTAGGTTTAGGAAATTGAAATAAATACTATGACAATATGAAAATAATTTAATCCAATACTTCTTATAAAAATTAGACCTCATCACTAATAATGGTAATTAATTGAACAATTATTTACCTTTCATGTTATTATTTTATACACTAGTCACACCTAAACTGTTAAAAGTTCATTTGTTCACTAAATTTTGTAAATCAAAAGTTTAATTGATTGAAATGTAATGTAGCATAATTTGTCAAAAGCACGGCCTCTGGAGTTACACTTCCTGAATTGAATGCAGGTTTTACCAATTACTATAATGGCAACTTCTGGTGTGTTACTAACCTTTATATCTCAAGTATCTCATCCATTAAAGGGGAATAACAGCATCTACCTCATAGGGTTGTATGAGAATTAAAAATGGTATATGGAAATACTCAGGAGAGTGCCTGGTATACATTATGCTCTATACAAGCATTCACTATTATCAACAATATTATTAAAGCATCTCTGGAATTATAATATATTAACATTTATTAGCTTTAATAATTTTTACTTCCTCCCGTTTTCTGAAAAGTTTAAAAGAGCTGCTGAAACTCAATATTTGAAGGAACCTTGTGTCAGTTTAATAACTCTCTTACTAACATATATTTAAAAGAATTTTACATGTACACCGATTTTAGAGAGACATATTAAGTCTCTTTAAAGTCAGATTGAGGTAAGGATAGAAGTGGTGTGGTAACATTCTTACACAACTCATAACTTCCAAGTGCTAAAAAGCCAAATGATACCACTTCACATATATGCAAGTATGCCCTAGTTGAGTGCACAGTGAATGGCTGGCTGTTGCTAAATATCCAAAAAATTCCCAAGAGGAGCAAATCTTATTCAGAAAGTTATTAGTTCAGTTGTGAGCATACTAAGTTTCAGGTGTTCACAGAATACTTCATGGACATCCCAGGAAGCAATCAGAAGTACAGGCCTGAAGTTAGGAAGCTTCCCCTCAGAAGTTCATCACTTCCCCCTTTGTACTACTATGGCACTTGTTGCATCCTACTACAAAACAGATATTTGTCTCCACAACCTTCTCTACTGTTAGACTTAAAGGCATTTAGGTCCTGTCATGTATGGGCTCAATAAATGTTCATTTTTAAAAATGCAAAACTTGCAGAACTATACTATTAAATTTTAAAAAGTTATTTTTCAATCTGTGGATTTTAAATAACACTGAAATTTTCATTTGGAAGAATTCTTACAAAATATAAGTAAGATGTAAATAAAATCTTTCTTCTTTTTTTTAAATTTAATCACATGAGAATTACTAAATGTTACCTAGAAGTGAAACTTTGGCATCTTCACCAGATCTATAAACCTGAACAAGAGTAACACAAGTCAAGAAATATATAAATAAGAAAGACAGTTCAATGAAGACTTCTTGAAGTACACTTAAATTAATAAAAATTCTCAAGAAGTTTGTTAAAATACCTGCAGTGTGAATTGAAAAGATGTCAATTTCTCATTTACAGGCCACCTGAGTTCAGTAACTTAAAAATGAAAAGCCTCAGGACCCTTCCAGCACACATTATTCAAAGAGCTGTGATAAGTAGCATATGGCAAATGAGCTCAGTTTTAAGCACTAGGTAAGGGAAAGCTGTCATCCCCAGCCCACTAGCTTTTGTTTGACTGCTAATCCTTTCATTTAA
>CM052541.1:105314150-105456061 GCA_028533065.1 Trachops cirrhosus
CTTCACTGGCAGTATTTACCACCCAAACTTGAAATTTGGTCAATTCTATCAAGACTCAAATAGCAGAACAGACTGGCTGCCAGTTCTATATTTAATAGCAGATCATAAAAATTTCAATTGTGCTTGACAACTACACACCTGAAACCATTCCCTGGAAATGATGCTACAATACTGTTACTTATTTAGAGGGCTGGGACCCAAGAGAAAAATAGGAAAGACAGCAGCAGTAGAGGATTAAAAAGACAGCAATGCAATACAATACAGTCTTAGAGCTGTGAAACTGAAGGAAAACAAAAAGAAAGGTATTCACAGAATGAAATTTCTACACAGAATAAACGCAGGGACTTAAGCCTACACTTTCTCACTTGAAAGAAAGCACGTAAGCAAGGATCAAATGTCCATTGATTCTAATTTTATATAACAAAAGCCTGAAAATTTTATACCAACAGAAAATATTGGTAAATTAAAAAGTATTCCTCCAATTTCGGCCCTATTTTTTTGCTCTGTGAAGCAATTCATAGGGGGAAAAAATAACTTCAGACTATAAATGATGAATGTAACTATGAGTAGTAGCCTCTCTATGAGGTCTGAAATAGAAGGAAAATATATATTTCTTCCAAAACTGTAGCCAACAATAACTTTTGCATTCTGAATCCAGCTTAAGCACATTAGTTGGGAAGATGTAAAAGTATTTAATAAGAAAGTGCTGAATTTAGATTTTATTTTCTTTTTTCTCAGTTTTCTTAAGTGGCCTGCAGTCTATCAAATGCACTAAGTAGAACCTCTCCTAAGCATAAATGACAAAAAGAAAATATAGCTTTCTTCTTATAGATAACTATTTCTAGAGATCAGGGGTCATCAAACTTTTCCCATAAGGGGCCATATAGCAAATAGTTTCAGCTTTACAGGCCATGTGGTCTCTGTCACAAATACTCAACTCCACCATGTAGCATAAAAGCAAAGATAGATAATTGATAACTAAATAAAACCTTATTTTCAAAAACAAGCAGCCAGTCTATGGGCCCATGGCCATAGTCTGCTGACCACTGATATAGAGCATACTTTTTACCTAACAAATACATTGTTTTAATAAATACAACCAAATATAAAATATGATGTCTGGGATGTGCTGTAAAATACTGTATTAAGAAAACATGGAAAGTGGGGGGTAAGGGTTAACTAAGACTGGCAAAACACAGTTATTGTTAAAGCCAGGTGATGGATGCATGGGGTTCATTAAACTGTTCTCTATATTATATATAATATGTTTGAAAACACAAAGTAAATCAGTAAACTGAAAACACAAAGTAAATCAGTAAAACAGGAAAATGAATTTCCTCACTTTACTATAAACCATCTAAAACACATTTAATGTTTTTAAACATAATTAACATAATACAATATAAAAGATTCCCAAAATAAAGCTACTAAACTATAATGAAAAAACTTAAAAACTTAAACCAATAAACTGTATATACTAAAAGTATATATAACCATTAACCCTTAAAATTTTTCCATAATTTAAAACACAGTCTCACCTCATACAATTCCTAAAGTAATACATTTATTTTATTCTTATCTAACAAAATGTGTTTCCAATTTTTGTTTCAGAATATAATTACTTTATAGGGCAAATACTATGTTAACATATAATAGGTTTATTCTTTCAAATGAATTAAATAATTTTTTTCTCAGTTTTCAACTCTAGGCAATAAATATTAATAGATACAACCCACATAAACAAATGCTATTCAAGATCTTCAATAATTAAGAGTGTAAAGGGAGTCTGAGGCCAAAAAATTTGAGAACCTATGATCTAAATATCTTCAATGTCATTTAAAGTATGTTCACAAGCAAATATTAGATACATGCTTAAATGCATTTTTTCTTAGAACAATAAATATCACACAGTGGAGTCAATCCACTCTGAAGGCTATCAATACACACCAACAAAAGGAAGACACTGAAACCTTCAAAAGAAACATTCTTTTAAAATCGCCAGATATGTCAAGAATAGGAAAAGAAGATCTCTAGTGTGTTGTCCCCTTATGTAGATAATTATCTCCTGGATCTATAATAAAGAAAAAGGAGTATGTGCCAGTAGACATTTCTAATAAATATGCTATCTCTCATTAAATCAAGATAAGCAGTCCCAATGCAAGAAGCCAGATATCAAGCTGAAAAGGGCCTTAGGAAAGAAATCGCAGTGACTGTGCAACTTTTCAAAAACTGAATGTGTTTTTTAAATGTTCTAAGTTATTTCTCAATGCTCTGAAATACACTGATTTCAAATATTATCAAAACTAAAAATTAACTTACATTAAGCTAACAGAATACTACAACATTTGAGAAAAACTGAGAACTCTGTGAAAACATTTCAACTATCCCAGAATATAATCTGTAACAAAATTTTCTAAATCTAAAATCAAAATAGTAATAAAAAATTCACAACACAGATAATAATTAGGGTAAAAACATTTACATAATTATTCATTCTTTTATAAAGATAAACCAATACATACTTTTCTAATACAGTACCATTGTAGCATTTTTAATGTTGTCTCTTTTGTTTGCATATGGCTATTTAAAATGTTATCAATTTCATTTTTACTTAAATACAAGTTTCCCAGTTAAGTTTTATAAATTTTGTTATTTCTATTGTCTTTTATCAACATGAATAAATTGAATGTATTAGTAAGATACAGAGACATACTTACATCATACTCTGCAATTCTGAGGCAAAGCTTGTAGACTTCCCTGTATTTCTTCCACTACTTGAAGTGGCAGTAGACATTGGGCTGGCTGCAGTATTATTCATCTAAATAAAAAGAAAAATAACACAAAATATACTTAAATATAAATAAATGTAAGGAAAATAGAAGCAATTATAAATTACTTCAAAAAGTATAGAAAATTTTAAATTTTTTTTAATTTTTTAAGGATTTTTTTAATTTTCTACAGAGAGGGGAAGGGAAGGACAAAATGAAGGAGAGAAACATCCATGTGTGGTTGCCTCTCATGAGCCCCCACCGGGGACCTGGCCCACAACCCAAGCATGTGCTGCCCTGACTGGGAATTGAACCTGCAACCTTTTGGTTTGCAGGCCTGTGCTCAATCCAATAAGCTACACCAGCCAGGGCAGAAAATTTAAAATTTCTAATTGTGTGTAAATCTAATTTGTTTA
Organism: Trachops cirrhosus; assembly: GCA_028533065.1. Taxonomy (NCBI): domain Eukaryota; kingdom Metazoa; phylum Chordata; class Mammalia; order Chiroptera; family Phyllostomidae; genus Trachops; species Trachops cirrhosus. Next base: position 105,317,335 of record CM052541.1, read on the forward strand.
TACTTAACATTCTTTATTAAAATGAAATAATAAAGTGGGAAAGAACCGCTTAGTCATGTATGATATCAAAAAATTACACACTTGAGTGATATAACGTTCCGATACATATTCTGTAGTAAAAATAGAAGAAAAATACTCATTAAATATTTTAATAGAGCTCAGTGTTTTTCAAAATGTGTTCCAGGGAGCCCAAAGATTATCTTCTAGTGGCCCCCAAGCATATAAGTGTATATACCTAGTCAATTCCATCCAGAAGACCAGAACAACTCTGATTTTATACATAGTGAGATTCATTTAAAAAAAAAAGTTGTACAACTGTAAGATAAAAATAAGTTGTACAACTGTAAGACAAAATAAAAAAACCACAGCACAATCCAATTCCTACAGGAACCAAACCCTAAAATACAAATAATGTAAAGTCAATCAGTAGATCAGAAGTAAGCATTGCTATACTTTATAATCTTACAGTTACATAATTCATCAATTTTAAATTGTGTTTTTTCTTTTTTTTAAGTATATTTTATTGTTATTACAGTTGTCCTAATTTTTCTCCCTTTGCCACCCTCTGCCTGGTACAGCCTTTCCTTCCAGCAATCTCCCCCCTTAGTTCATGTCCATGGGTCATGCATGTAAGTTCTTTGGCTTCTCCATTTCTTGTATTATTTTTAACATACCCCTGTCTATTTTGTACCTACCATTTATGCTTATTTCCTATACCTTTTCCCTCATTCTCCTCTTCCCCCTCTCCACTGATAACCTTCCCAATGATCTCCATTTCTGTGAATCTGTTCCTGTTCTGGTTGTTTGTTTTGTTTTTGTTTTTGTTTTTGTTTTTGTTTTAGATTCAGTTGTTGATAGTTGAGTTTGTTGCCTTTTTAATGTGCAGTTTTTATCTTCTTTTTCTTAAATAAGTCCCTTCAACATTTCATGTAATAATGGCTTGGTGATGACAAACTCCTTTAGCTTTACTTTGTCTGGGAAGCACTTGTCTGTCCCTCCATTCTAAATAATAGCTTTGCTGCATAGAGTAATCTTGGTTGTGGATCCTTGCTTTTCATCACTTTAAATACTTCTTGCCAGTCCCTTCTTGTCTGCAAAGTTTATTTTGAGAAATCAGCTGATAGTCTTATAGGAATGCCATTGTAGGTAACTATCTCCTTTTCTCTTGCTGCTTTGAAGATTCTTTCTTTAAAGATTCTTTCTTTAATCTTTAACCTCTGGCATTTGAATTAATGATGTATCTTAGTGTGACCCTCTTTGGGTCCAACTTGTTTTGGACTCTGTGCTTCCTGAACTTGTATGTCTATTTCCTTTGCCAAATTAGGGAGGTTTTCTTTCATTATTTTTTCAAATAAGTTTTCAATTTCTTGCTTTTCCTTATCTCCTTCTGACATCCTTCTATGATTTGAATGTTGGCACATTTGAAGATGTCCCGGAATCTTCTTATACTATCCTTGTTTTTTTTTTCAATTCTTTTTTTTTTCTTCTTGCTGTTCTGATTGAATGTTGTTTTCTTCCTTATATTCCAAATCATTGATTTGAACCCCAGCTTCCCTCCTTTCACTGTTGGTTCCCTGTAGATTTTTCTTTATTTTATTTAGTGTAGCCTTTTCTTCTTCCTTTATGTTGTTGCAGTACTCAATGAGTTCTTTGAGCATCCTAATCACCAGTGTTTTGAACTATGCATCTGATAGGATGGCTATCTCTTCCGTTTAGTTTTTCTGGCGTTTGTTCTGTTCTCTCATTTGGGCTGTATTTCTTTGTCTCCTCAATTTGGCAGTCTCCCTGTATTTGTTTCTGTTAGGTAGAGCTGCTTTGACTCCCTGTAAAAGGCACCTGTACATTCTGTGGGGCAGAGCCTTAGGTTATCACCAGGGTGGGGCAACCAGCTTCACTGCTTTTTGGCTCTGTGTATGGGGAGGCCTCAGAAAGGGGACTATGCCACTGCCTGGCTTCTGTGGTTTGCCCAGCTCTCGTCCCGCTTCCAGGCACTTCACCCACTCCCAGTATATGGGACTGGCGCCCTGCCTGCTGTTTCCCTGGTGTGGAATCCCAGAGTGGGTGGCTTTGCATACAATTTAAGACCATGCAGACCCTTTAAGCAGAGTTTCCTGAAAATCCTGCAGTTTCTTCTGCCTCCCCAACCCCCACTGATTTTTACAGCCAAGAGTTATGGGGATTTATCTTCCCAGCACTGGAACCCTGGGCTGTGTGGACTGGCCTGGGACTGGGATCACTTGCTCTCAAGATATCACTTCTGATTTTTAGCCACTACACATGAATGTGGGACCGCCTATGACCATTCCACGTACACCACCGCCTCTCCATGCCACACTGCGTCTCCACTCCTACTACCCATCTGGATGATTGTAGCTTCTTTAAATCCTTGTTTATCAGACTTCCATACGGTTCAATTTTCTGACAGTTCTGGGTATTGTTTTAAGATTTAGTTGCAATTTTTTAATTCTTTTTGTGGTTGTGCAAAGTGTGTCTACCTACACCCCCATCTTCTAAATTGTGTGACATTTTTTCCATTAAAATTAAGCTGAGGCACAATGGGAGAACTAGAAGACAATCTTAATATATCCCATTTTATTTAATGCATGTGGCAGTCCCATAATTTGTAAAAATAACATTAAAATAATGAAAGTAGATAAAAACCTCAATTATTACACAGTAAGTGCTCAATAAATGTTAGCTATTAATTCATGGTCATATAAATGCAATACTATAACTTTAAAATAAAAATACTTTGCAGATTCTAATTCTAAAAAAGAATTAAATTTAGAACAAATAATAAAGAACTTTAAGTAAACTAGGAAGAGTCTGGAGACAGACTGCCTAGATTTGAATCCCAGGTCTGCTACTATAATAGTACTTTGGGCCAATTACTTAATTTCTCTGTGCTTTAGTTTCCTCATCTGTAAAATGGGAATAATAATTTCACCCTCTCAGTGTTGTGAGGATTAAATGAACTAATGTGTTCAGAACAGTTCTGAGCAGACATTAGCTATTATTATAAACAGAAAGATCTTAAGTATTCTCTCTCTCGATTTGCTAAAAGTTTTTATATGATAAATTTAGATTACCCTCATTTCATAATCACAAAAATTTAGGAAACTTGAATATTTTCACTGAAAAACATTAATGCAACTCAACAAATATTAAGTATAATAGTTTCCTTATAAAATAAGTTCTGTTTTCACTACTGGCATCACTACTGCTACTGGTTACCCTATCTCCAAAACCTCAGTAGTTATCTTTGACTCCTTCTCCAACACCCTATAATCTATAGGAAGCCAAATGAATTTTATTTTGTTTATGTTCTTACATCTTCCCCATCTCCCCCCTCTTTTCTACCCTATGGCTCTCTATGAGCTCTATTTATAGCTTCCTTTCTTTCCATCTCTGTTCATTCTCCACATTGCTGCCAAATTTATCTCTATACATCCTCTAATTTGACCACTCCTATGGGCAATACTGGCTAAAAATGATAAAGGAAACCTGAACCAGAGCCATTCACCAAGAGCTGGGATGGAAGGGCTGGGCCCCATGCAAGGGAGCTGGGCGGGGGTGGGGGGGAACTAATATAAACCACTGCCTAGATAGGCCAAATTTAAAGCTTTTGAGAAGGTAACAGGACAGAGATCTAAAACAAGGGCATACTAACTTGGTGGCTAGATGTGAAATATCTCAATATCCTTCTGTGGCAGGACCTGTTACCTGCCAACATAAGCCCTAGGCTAGTCTGAGGGCCCTAAGGGCCAGGCCAAAACCAGCACATAGAAAATGCAAGAGCAGAGAAAGAGAAGGAAAAAAGTTTCACTCAAACTGAGCCTGAAAACCAAAATTCTATAACTCATGAAGAAGCTAATGGCAGACCATCATGTTTTTTAAGCCTAAATTTTTTTCACAAAGTCTTTTGGAATAAGTATTTTTCTACAAATAACATAGAGAAAAGAAAGATCACCATGTGAAACTCAGTTAAAGAAATATCACATCACCAATCCAAGATTGGGGAAATATAGACAGGAAACCAAGAACTTCCAGAATCAGGACAAAATGCTAAAAAAGAAACCTGACTTTCTCAAGGACCTTAGAAAATGTTTCCCTTGTTGTTCCAATAGAAGACTGACAGAGCAATTTGATATCCTGAAGAAAATGTTATACCCAAAGATTCTGTATTAACCCCAGCTTCCAAAAGCAGTTATGGTTTGGTTCACTCCTGTAAGATTTGAAGACATGCCGTACTGTGGGCTTATCTTGCGGCCACATGCCCTGAGACACTGTTGAAGCAATCTGCCCCTTTTTCATGTTGCAAACCCAGTCACCCTGTTCTAACGCTCTCTAAGGAGAAGACAATTCACAAGCAAATTCATACTAAAACCACAGCTTCTTCGGTTGTCCTATTGCAAATGTTTCACATCAAGAGTATTTATTGGTAAGAGGTAAAAGGTCCCAATCCTAGTTTATTATAAACATGATCATCATCCTTCCACAGTCAAGTTACTTAATTTTTAAATCAAACAGGTGAATAACATTTTTCTTGACATGATAAGTTGATAGCTCATTAGAATCTTTAAAATAATTATTTCCTGTACCTATTTTGTTTGATGATTTAGATAATTAACTTCTTTTGACATTAAATTCTTTACACATCAAAGTTCTATCATTCCAGTGCTTTATTTCCTTTCTCCCAGACATTAAAAAAAAAAAAAGTCGGTTAAAAGCAGAAGCACTCAAGTCAATTTTCTCTAATAAATACAGTTAACATGGAACTGAAAACCTACTGTAATCTTCTCAATGGGTTAATGTCCTACAGTTGTTTTAGCTTTCAATTGAAATGCAGCTGTTTGCCATATTTTACAAAATGAATTCAGATGTGCAGATGGAGACCTAGATTATTTCAACATGCCACAGTTTAAATGTGAACCCAAGGAATAAGTTCATCTCTGATTAACACTTATATTTAAACCTGATCATTAAACCAATAGCCAATATTATGTCACATGTGTAAAATCCTGTTCCAGAGAAGAAAAATGGACATCTTTTAATTTAACATAATGAGATTTAAGGATATACTGCTTTATTCAGAAAATACTGCAAAAATAGAATTTTTTTAACTATGGTAAAGTTATAAATCACAAATGTGAATTAACTGAAAATACAATGAATGTCACTGGGTTTCTATTTATAGCTCATATTTTTGATGACTAAATGGCCAATACCTCAGAGTTGAAAAATGTATTACTAGTAATAGCACCCTCAAAACAACATCAAAATCCAAGCTGTGAGATCCTAACTAGGTAGCCCAACTGACTGGAGCATTATCCCGATATGCCAAGGTTATAGGTTCAATCCTTGATAAAGGCATATATAAGAATCAGCCAATGAATGCATAAATAAGTGGGAAAACAAATCATTGTTTTTCCCTCTCTCTCTCTCTAAAATCAATATTTTTTTTAAAAAATCTGAATTGTGAAATCCATCAGTCTACCCATTTATTAAAAGATAGTGGATTTTTTAAAATCATTTCTACTATTTCACTAATGAGAAAGATGAATTCAGCAGACCTATGTACTGATTCTGAGCATGAGTCTCAATTCCAATCATTCATAACCTGAACATTTCACATAATATAAATAGAAAACCATTATACTCAGAACATTTTCATTTTCATAGAACTCCAAAGGCAGGAAGCAATTATGGTTAGGCCAACATTATTATACACTGCATTTTAGTTTTGTATTAAAAAAAACCCCTCAAGTTACACTATGATCTAAATTTCTCCTGCTGTTAAAAAAAAAAGTGATCACCTGATCACTGCAAATGCAAAAAATAAAATGTACAAATTAAAAACTTCTATACCTTGTGCTGGGATAACACTATGGTAATTCCAATATATTTATATATGCCCCATTTCAAGTGAACTTGGAAGGTATAAAACTCAAGTATCCATTCAATTATCTGCTAAAAGAGAAGTGACAGTGACATGAATAAACCAATGAACAATCCAAAGAACAGATGATTCACAAATGTTTTGAAAATAACAATTTTTCTGAAACAGCTTCTAATTGTATTTTCATAACTAACTAAAAATTCATCTACCACACCAAAGAAAAAGAGCTCAGGCCCTGAAATCAGATGCATCTATCATAGTGCTTCTTACACTATAGTGTAACTGTTCCTTCATCTTCCAACTGCCCACTGCTTAAAAACAGGGACACTGTTTTATCTGTAATTTCAACATCTAATATACTATCTGACATGGCTAAAGTTCAGTAAATGATAGGTAAATGAAAAAATGACTAAATGGTATAACAAAGAATACAAAGATAAGCAAAACATACTCCTGCCATTTACTAGCTTATAACCTACTGAAGTTAACAGACATACCCAGTGGAATGAGCTTAGAGATAATGCAAAAGATACTATGAGAGAAGAGGAGGAACATCAGACCCACTCAATTATTATGGGATAATTATACAGAGATTTTAACACTTGCTACAATCTGAACATAAACCAAATTTAACTTCAGTTAAAAAAAAACCAGGTAAGTGAATAGCAAATTCAAACTACCCATATCTCATTAGTAAAAATACTTTGAAAATTATGAAGTACCATAAACAGCAATATATGATCTAAGGAAATATTCTGCCTTACTATTCATTGAGCAATTATATTTCCTAAAGTCTACCAGCACAGGAATAAGTATGTCCTACTCCAAATCAGTCTAATTCTAATTAATATGGGTAAGGAACTATAAATAGTCATCAGGAACACTTAGTGATCAAAATAACAAGTTATTAGGAATACTGTAAGTAAAGAACCACAATTTTATTTTTTATTTAATCTTTGTTATATTTCTTCCTATTACCATTTAGTTCCCTTATACCCCACTCCCCCCAGCAATCACCACACTGCTGTCCATGTCCCTGTGTCCTTACTCCCTTTTGCTCAATCCCTCCACCCCCTAACCTCCCCCCCAACCCACTTGATGTCATCTGCTCTCCATCTATGAGTCTGTCTCTGTTTTGCTTGTTAGTCAGTTTGAAAACCACAATTTTAATACAATTACCAAAGACTTCAGAGACAGAAAAACTCCTCCCTGTAATATATGACACTACTTCCTGGTATATTTTCCCCATCACACCTGCTTCCATGTCCAGCAGTCCTATAGGAACAACACTGTTCTTGGGTTACATAAGGTCAAAAACTCTAAGGCATGTTAGATTGCCCAGCTCCTTCCCTTCCTATATCCAGAAACTCCTGGCCTGACTTTTTTTTTTCCTTATAAATCAGTCCCTTCTAATTTCACCTTAATACCTTTACTGCATTATCTTTTAAACCTACCTCCCATCTTTCTAATTAATTCTGCATATTACCTCCAGACTACTCATTGTAAATATTTGTTACTCCTCTTCTCAAAAGCCTCCAATGGCTCCACTTTGCCTGGAAGACAAAACTTGTCTCACTGGACCTCTCCAGCTTCTTTTCCTATAGCAGTCAAATCAAACATTCATTATCTCCTGAACCACAGCAGGTTCTTTTCAACAATTACAGTTCTTCCTGCTTGCAATATCTTGTTACCTCTACCCCTATCCATAACCAAGTGGTCTAGAAAAGCATGACCTAAACTCAGTATCACCAAGAAACCTTCCCAGTGGCACAACCATCAGGAATTTTCCTTTCTCTGACATCTAATTGTTTTAGTTTACTAATTCTTTTGGTTTAACATTAAATATTTTAGTGCATATTAATTGTTTTAGTTTATTAATAAACCTCTGCCCCACAATCTCTCCAACTACTGGCAGATAATACCTTCTACTTCACAGAGAAATAATAAGCCTTTATTCAGTAACTCCTTCCACTCTTCTCTACTTAAGTTAATGTATTTTCTCTTGATTCCTTCCTCTTACAATAAAGGCACCCCTTTATTTAAAGCCAATGCACCAGCTGTGCTTTGGTTTATTCATTCATAACTATTTACTGAATACCTACTACAGGCCAAACACTGCTGTAAGAGCTAGGGATATGGTAGCAACTAACTTATACAAAATAGACACAATATAATATAGGAGAAAAGCACATAAATATAATTTGGGATCATGACAAATGCTATGAAAACTACATAAACAAATTGATTTCAACCAGAAGGTGACATTTAATATAAGACCTGAACAAAGCCAAAAGTGACTTGAAATGTTTTAGGTTTTAAAAAGGTAACTCCACTGCTGTGAGAATACACTATATAAGGAAGCAATGGTACAGGCAAGGAGACCAGTTAGAAAGTTATTGAAGTTGTACAGACAAGAGATAACAGTAGCCTGAATTAGTGAAACAAAGATGGTGAGAAGTGGTCAGATTTCTGGAATATGTTTTGAAGGCAGAGCTGACTTGCTGATGGATTAGACAGGGGTATGAGAGAAAAGTAGTCAAGGATGACTCTGAAGTTGGGACCTGAGCAACTGGTTGAATGGTGGTACCATTTACTGAGATCCAAAGATTGGAGAGGAGAAAGAAATTCAGTTTGGGCCATGTTAAGTATGAGACAACTATTGGACATTCAAGTGGAGATAAAATCCTGAAGCAGCTGTGACAGATGTTGTAAAGCAGAAAAGTGAAATAAAGGTCATGGTCATAGGGTTTTTGTTAAGAAGGATAATTAATCAATATGGAAGAACCAAGTAATAAGGATCAACTAATCTCTCAAGTTCAGTTTCTCCATCTGTCAAGAATTTGTGCCTGTCTCAGAAGGATGTTATAAAGAAGACAGTGGCTATCACATAATGGGCATTCAAAAACTATACCTGAATTTGAAAAAAATACCACCTGTTAACTACAAAATTCCCAATACACAGACAGACATATAAACTGTGTTTACATATCCTAGTTGGCTACATGAGCAATTATTTTTTAAACCTACAGATATAGGATCCCAGAGACAGTGTGCTCAGAGACACAGGAAGTTATATTTTTCTTCTTTAGTCTCACATTAAGGTAGGTTTATAATCTATATGCTTTTATATCCAGTACACTCTTATGAAAATATTGAGTTTAAAAAAATTTTTATTCTTTGCAAAATAGTTCTTAAAATGCACTGCAAATGTGTCTACCAGATCATCCTAAAATACCTAAGATCCAAACCCAGATAAAATGGCAAGCTTACTTTTCCAATACTGAAACACTGCTGATTTTACATAAAAATTACACAATTGAATGACTCAATGGCTAACTTTTCAGATATGTGCAAAATTTTGGAGTCAATCATACTTCTAATAGTAAATGGTAAGTGTATTCAACAAGGAAAATTAAACATCAAAATTTTAAACATCAAAATTCTCTTCCAAACTAGAGTCACATTTTAGAAATATTAGACCTTATGCAAAATCTCTATTAAATATAAACAATTCAATAAAATATTTGATGTGATTAAAAACATAGTTCATATGACAAAAAAGAGAGATTTATTCCCATGTAGGCATGTAAAAAAAACAGATGAATTTGTATAAGCATTTCAGAATTTATAAAGGGCCTTCCACCTGTATTAGCTCACATTTCTTCACAATCACCCTACCAAGTACCTCCCCCCACCAATGAGAAAGCTAAAAGGAAAAATACTGGGTGAAGGTCACAAATCTAACAAAATAAAACAGGCTTTGATTTGGGTAGCCAATAACCAGAAATATTCAGCCCATATACATACAAATTTTAACAAAAAATTCACCAATCTTATCCCATTTTAGTGCCTTAGTTTCTTCCAAAAGGTACCCACCTCCTTTAACACACTAAATGCAAAATTACTGAGAAAGTTGTACATATAGTAATCAGGGGACTTGTCATTAAGTTATCTTAGAAGCTGATGACTTCAAAAGCAAGTTCAGAATTCTTTCCTTATAAGTAAATCTTAGGCAGGTGGATAAACAGCTATAACAGACAAAACCATAACCATGCAAATTGGTGGGAGGGGGACCAAAGACATCTGAGGTTCAGAACTACAGTTTGAAAATCACTAATTTCATCCAAATCCCTCATTTTTCAGGTGAGGAAACTGAAGTCCAGAGGGGTTTCTTGAACTGCCCAAAGACACATCACTATTTAGTGATACAGCTGGGACTAAAACGGAGGTCCCCTGACTCCTGGTCCAGAGTTCTTTCTACTATCCCACAAGGAACATACAAATAAAACTTGATCATAATTAACTCACAAGACCTCCACAATGTGTTTGTCATAGTGAACTTTGTTGTGAAGTACCTGCCTGGGCCAACTCAGTTAGGCAGTAAAGAGCTGAGCGTTCTGGAGTTCAAATGCAGGCTCTAACACTTACCACATGACCTTGGGCAAGTCACATCCCTGCTTCAGTTCCTTCATCTTTAAAGTAGAAATTAAAAATACTCTTCTCATAGGTTACATGAAATAATGTTTAAAAAGCACTTAGGACTGTGCCTGGTATATGAAAACTCTCAGTTCATGATGATGATGATGATAACGGTAATGATGAAATAGAAGAATCATCATCCAATAAAAGTATAGCTTCTTGAAAATATAGCACAAAGTATTAGCATTAAACATGTATACTCTCAAAGAAAGAATGGTATGATTAGTAGTAGTTTGTTTTTTATCCTCACCCAAGGTCATGCTCATTGATGTCAGAGAGTGAGGAAGGGGAAGAGAGAGAGTGGGTAGGAGGCAGGGACAGAGAGAGAGAGAGAGAGAGAGAGAGAGAGAGAGAGAAACATCTATGGATTGTTTCCCATACATGCCCAATGAAGGACCAAATCACTGCAACCTAGGTATGTGCCCTGAGTGGGAATCAAACCCAAGATCCTTCAGCCTACAGGACAACAACACTATAACCAACTGAGCTACACCAGCCAGGGCAGCAGTAGTCTTTTAAAGATTCAAAAACAAGTATGAAAAAGTGAAATATACATAATTCAGTCATAAAACCTCTATAGCACTTTGAATAGCAAAAGATTTGTTATTCAAAATTTACTTCGAGATTTTAAAATAATTTATAAAGTGCATTTACACATTATTTCAACTTACTGTCCTATCAATTCAACAAACACAGTAATTTTTCAACTACTGTATATTATTATATGCCAGGTATCATATAATTTACATATTCATTACCTTATTTAACATTCAATACCCATTAACTACCAACTAGATATTATTGAAGGCAGTAGTATAATGCAAACAAAAAAAAAATCCTGACCATCAGTCCCAGAAAGGGCCTCACCAGTATCACCTTTTAAGTGGGAATGACATATTTGAATGAATAAATGAGATGCAGCATTTAGCACAATGGATAAAACACATAAAGTGTCTGTGAAAATGTTGGTTCTCTCTTAGCAGTAGTATGGAGTTGTTTTGTGTAGAGAATATGTTGTAACCAGATCAATAAAGCACCATTACTGTGGCTTACAGGATTACTTGTTAAAGAAAACATTTTGGGTAATGGTGCCTATTATATTTTATATGCTGTTTCACAAATTAAAACATACAACAAATTTTGAAGATTTAGATTCAGTCTTTACTGGAGGTAGTAGGTAGACAAGTTGAAACAAAACTAATTAAATATAAATTATTTGTCAAACAAGACAACAATTTATGTAATTCTCATTTGAAGCCTCCAACTCCCTGTGAGGAAGTGGAATGAGGTTAGGTACTAATTCCATTTTACTGATGAGGAAATTGGGACATAGAAAAGTAAACTGAAATCTCAAAAAGAGAATACAGCAAAAAAGGACCAAACCTAGGTTTTCACAAATAGTATTAAATGCTCTTTGCACCCATCCACAATGCATCTCAGAACATTAATCTCTCTTCCAGACCCATTATTTAATAACCTTAAGACTAGAGCAGGTGATATTTAATGAATACTTACTTCTTATGTGCTTCGCTGCACCCAACACTCCACGAGTGACCTCGTATAACCATAAGAAAAGTGAGGATTCAAAGTGTGTCTCTCAATAAAATATTGTTTTCACTATAGTATAAATTCAATTAGGATAATAATGCATTTGGCTGAATTATTTTTCTTTACTTTTTTTAAAGAGTTTATTTATTTATTTTTAGAGAGAGGGGAAGAGAAGGAAAAGAGAGGGAGAGAAACACCAGTGCACCCCTTAACTAGGGACCTGGCCTGCAACCCAGGCATGTGCCCTGATTGAGAATCGAACCAAGGTCCTCTGGTTCACAGGCCCACACTCAATCCACTGAGCTACACCAGCCAGTGCTTTTTGCACCTCTTTAAGTAAACTATAAGCCAAATCTTTCTTTAACATTCTAATATATATTTAAAAGATTTCTGACTGATTTCACTATTCAACCTCACCATAAAATAAAACAGGCATTTATTTTCAACAAGAATACTCAATCTTCTGATTTGATTGAATGGCCTCATTGCCATCTCCCATACCAAAAATTATTTTTTTAGAGAGAATCAAAAGTCAAGCTGCCCGAGATTTGTATCCAATTATAAAGAAAAAAGCAAAATTTTTAAATTACCAGTAACTTAAAGAACAAGTCACTTGCTGGTCTTATTCCAGATATCTCTTCTATTACTTAAGCTCAAAGGCAATAACTTTGTCACTACTTAAAAGTAAATTTCTAAGATTGCAATATGGTTAATCCTCCTAAAATTACATATTACGAATCTCAAAAAACCTAAAAATAGGGTGACCATATTATTATGTGGTTCCAACCAGGGCATTTTTGACAGTGAACGGGGCTCTATTAATACTTATACTGAGATGAACAGACTCTAATGCATGAGTGTCCCAGAAAAAAGTGGGGGAAAAGTCACCCTACATAAGAGCAATCACTTTGATTTGTCTGTAATGGCTTATTCTCTGCATATGCTTAATTCATGAGCTTTAAATTCTCTTTCAGATCTAGTGATTTTCTTCAGCCTTGAAACCAAGGTCACCATTTTACAGACATCAAGCCAGAGTTAAGGGTGCTATCTATAAAGTTCCTTTTTAAGCTTTACTGTCAAACTTAACTTCATAAACATTTGCTTGAAAAAGCATTTCACAGAAAATAATATTGCAACATATCACCCAATTTCAGACTTACCTCTTCAAAAATTTTGAACACTAATAACCTGATAACCACAAAACTGCTTCTAAGATGGCCCGATACTCAGAAGTTTTTAAAAAAAACCATCTTTCAAATAAGAAAAAAAAAACTTCAAGAATGAAAGAGTTGAAAAGCTTTCACTGAAAACTAGCCAAAGTGATAAAAGATAGTGGAAGCCACGGTCACAACACACTGCAGTGATGATTAAAGGGAACTCCAGTTAGTATTGTTATGGCTCTGCAAATGAATCTAGCATTAGCTGTACAACCTAGGAAACAAAAGAATGCTCTGCTTTAATTTGTAAAGCTGTAAATAACTACTAACAGACCCATGCTTTGAACTATAGTACTTTAATGAAAGGCATTATTTGAATATAATTATGATTCCCTAAGGCAGCGATTTTCAACCTTTTTCATCTCGTGGCACACATAAACTAATTAGTAAAATTCTACAGCACACCAAAAAACACATTATATTTTTTGCCAATCTGACAAAAAAAATCAGTATAATTTTGATTCATTCACACCAGACGGCTATTGTTATGTTGGTTGTTGTCAGTTTCTTATTTGACAGTCTGAGGATAAAGAGGTTAGTGACCCTAACTAAATAGGTAGTGTATGTTTTCAAAATTCTTGTGGCACACAGGTGTACCTGCTGAGACACACCAGTTGAAAAATTGCTGCCCTAAGGCAATAAATGTTCCAAGAGTTGGCTTTTTTGACTTAAAACTCAACCAAAACAAGAAGGGGAAGGAGTCTCAAAGTCTAAATTCTTGACTTTATGCTGTGCAATAGGGCAGCCACTAGCCACGTCACAATTTATATTTTAATTAACATAAAATTAAAAATTAAGTTCCTCAGCACACCAGCCACATTTCTAACGCTTAAGAGCCACTCATGTCTAGCAGACACCATATTAGGATAGCAGAGATTATTACAGAATATTTTCATGACAGAAAGTTCTATTGGGCAGTGATGCTCTAGACCTACGCTGCTCTAGATCTTTACTTGAATATTTCCAGAGGCAAGAAACTTGCAATAGCACAATAAAGTGCCTTCTGTTTTTGCAAAGTACTGTCAGGAAACTTTCCTCACATTCAGTCAAGCCAGCCTCTCTGTAACTACCACCAGAAATTCCCAAAGTTCCGTCCACACTTTGGTCTGCAAGTAAATCTTCACAGAGCTAGCTTAATTCCACCTACAAAGTTCTGCTCCTCATGTATACAATATTTAGGGCCTAGGTCCTATTTATCCACATAAATATTCACCTTCCAACGAAATAGTTCAAAGTTTCTATCAGCCTCATGGAGTTATGCTAATTTACCCACGTGTACATTAGTAACATAGGTCCAGGATCAGTTTTGAGAGTCACTATTACACTCCACTGTCGCTGTAAATCCACTCTCGTTTGTTAGACCAAGTGTTTTGATTCATTTTTAATTCAAAAACCAAGCTCACAGTCATTCTGAATTTTTTAAAACATGGAGACCGAAATTAATTACAATTACCATGTAGCTAACCAGTGTCTGGCGCTGTTCTAAGCATTTAACGTGTATTATTACCTCATATCTTCCTCACGATTCTAAGCTAAACTACTACTATCCCTACTTTACAGACCAAAACACCCGGCCAAAGACATGCTACATGATTTCCCTGGGAGTCACAGCTGTGGGCTCGCCCCACAGAGAAAAGAGTCAATCTTTTCCTTTTTCTAAATGCTACACTACTACTAACTCTGCCTAACTCTTCTTCCACCCTGCCCATAGACCAATTTCCTTTAAGGATTTTTCAAAAAAAACACTACCCAAATGACACGCGGAAGGTGTTTCTTACACCTTCCCCCGCAGCTCCCGTTCCTGCTCGCCAGCCCCGCTCCCTAGCCCCATGCCCACCCTCCGGCGGGGAGGAGTCAAGAGCCAACTCCACACCCCGCGGGAGAACCCGAGCGCCGCGTCGGGCCAGCGCCTCTCGACCGTCTTCCCTTCACCCTTCCAAGGCAAACGCCAAAATTACTCCCCCGCGGCCGCCCTAGGGCAGAGGCCAGGGCGGGGCCGGGGCCCTGACTAGCTGGGCTCGACGCGCCGCATCCCTACCGGTTCCCATCCCCTCCCCCGTCCACCCCCGCACCACCCCCAACGCCACCAACAACCTCTGCTTTAAGAACACTTGTAGGCACTGCTGCGCGTCCAGCGTGGAGAATGTGGGGGTAGAGATGGTGCGGTTTCTGCTGCTGCGGCCCGGGACACGCTGGGATAGGGGCGGGGTGGGAGTGGGCTGAGAGTGTGGAAAGGGAAAAAGTGTTTCGGCTGGAGCGGGGTGCGCGGGGATGGGGGAAAGATGGCGTGAGCCCGACTCTCACTGTGGGGCGTGGGTTGCGGAGACCGAGGAAAGAGCGCTACCAACGCCCCCTACACGGGCGTCCGGGGCGCTGGCGCATGCGCGCTCTGCAAGGTGGCGCGCGGTCTCCTTTCCCAAGCAAGCCACTTCCGCCACGCTCGTTGTGGGCGGAGCTTCGTGGAGCGCTGGGGTGGCCGCTTTCACCGCGGGGCATTGAGCGTGGCCCGCAGGCCCTAGGACAAGCGACGCTGAGCTTAGCTCGGTCCTTAGAGCGAGGGCTACTGGGAGAGTAGTGGGGATGAGCTGAGAATCAAAGGATATTCAAGGTCTGGTCTTGCATTCTTTAACAATAGAGCTGGAGAGGGAATCAGTGACGGACAACTGGAACTTTGTTTCCAAGTTCAGGTCAGAGACTGACCCGTGTAAATTTACCTTCAGGAATTAGGGTGAACCTGGAAATGAGCTGGAGGTTGCTTTTAGCATGGTGAAGGGAAATGGAGAGATAAGAAAAGACCCTTGCCCCAAAGGACCGCAGTGCCTGGAGAGGATATGGAACCCTTTTTGGAACCATGGTGCGCTCCCACGCACCACCACTGCCCACCCTACCGCCTGTACAGAGATTAGAGAGGCATTGGGAAAGGTGGCCTGCAATAAAGTTTTTCTCTCTGCTCCTTTTACCAAGCTCGGGCATTTAATGACCTACGTTTATTATTGAAACTTTTTCCTATTTTAAAGTTCTTTATGGGTGATCCTTTATTTTTCCTTATTTTTGACCTGTTCCTCCTTATTTTTAAGTCTTGCACTCCCACTATTGAACTGCACATCCTGTTCTCTCACATTTGATTAATACAAGTGTAGTTCTTTAAATAATAGGGTCATAAGACAATGATTTCATTTGCTTTCTTCTTTGTTTTAAATGAAATCTTACTATTTATATTAACATTCTTTTCAGCTGCTTAAGGAAGACTGGATTAACCATGCTTATGTCCACTTCTACAATGTCAAATATAGTAACATACTTCACAGACATTCAACTACTAACCTTCAGGTCTTTTTAAGCATTACTGCTTCAGTTATTTTCTTGCCTATAAATATCTGTGTTTTGAAATAATCTCTTCCTTTCTACTATTCCCTTACAGTGTTTAAAATAGCAACTTACGTGATTTTCTCTGTGATTGTAGTTGTGTGTATAGTTGTGTAATTGTAATTGTGTCATTGTAGTTGTCTTCTGTTTTGTGTTTAGTTCACTTTAATCTCCCCAACAATTCAGTATTTGCTAAATACTTAAAGTTCCAAAAGAATCAATATATTTAGGTTGTAGAAGCTCATCATAATATGTAAATCAGGACTCAATTCAATGCTGGGCAAAGTGTAGAAGGGAAAGTAAAAGAGAAAATTGTCATAATTTCTTACAAAGGAAGACTGCCTCATACAGTAGTTGAAAAGCCCTTTGGAGTACATTACCAAGAAACTAGCAGAAAATTAAGAGAAAAATTATTACATCTAAGGAAATCCAACCTGAAGCAGATCGTTTCAACTAAAATTATGTTCAACCTTGGCTGATGTGGCTCAGTGGATTGAGTGCAGGCCTATGAACCAAAGGGTGACCAGTTCAATTCCCAGTATAGGGCACAGGCCTGGAGGGCTAGGCAGGTCCCCAGTAGGGAGGTGCAAGACAGGCCACTACGCATTGATATTTCTCTCCCTTTCTTTCTCCCTCCCTTCTCTCTAAAAAATAAATTATTTTATTCATTCAACAAATATCTATTATGGGTCTACCACGTACCTGACATCATTCTAGGTGATGCAGATACTGGCCCGCAGTGTCTGCGTCATTATGGATGAAATGAGACATTCACATGGACTACCGAGTCCGTTGGAGGAAAAGGGACAGCATGGCTTTTCTCTCTTTTTAAAATCTCTTAAAAAATAAAAATAAAAAACTAAAATTATGTTCAATTAATGTGGCCATAGTATTTCTCTTCTTGCACCGAAATTCTATCTGCATCACATGGAGGCCAGATTTGACCTAGTCTTTCAGAATATAACCCAGATCTTACTCTTGGGCTTCTGGTGTATAATCATGCAAAACAGGAGTTAATTAAAGTGAGCCATGGAGAAAGGAGACAGTTAAACAAGGCTCTAGTCGAGGGAGCTAAAAAATTCACTCTTAGGAAATTATAAATTGTGCTGTTGGCAGAAATCTTAGCTTTGAATTAGGATAATTCACATGAGTTACATTAGAATTAGGTAACTCATTAGAAATGAGTTACATTTGAATTAGGTAATTCATATGAGTTATCCTAATGTTCCTACCTCCTGGAATCTATTAAAATCCAGTTTTTAAATTTTGTTTTAGCCATAATTTTGTTTGTAGTTTGAGAACACTGCTGTACACAAAAGATCAAAGTATTATCCATTAGATTAATATCAAATATCCTAAATATCAATGCTGTTAAGATATTTTAATTATAGCAAAGCTAAAACAACCTGTTGCTGAAATTAGGACATTAAGGACTATCACCTTTCAGAAAAATTCGTAATTTCCAAAGCATGCGGAGAAAACACATCAGGACACCAAGTAAATGGTAACGCCACAAGAATTCTCCATCCCTTGAACAAAGGTGTTAGTGGCAAGTAAAGCACTTTTACTGTGGACTTTTACATTACTCTGGCATAATAACCTTCATAAAGATACACTAGTGCGAAGAGAAAGTGAACATACCTAAGGAAAAATGCCTGTTGGTATCTTAAAAAAATGGCCAGATTAGGTAATAAAAGAAGCCCTAATTCTCCAAATAGCAGAGGCCATGCCTAATACAGAACCATCCTGTGATAAAGTGGTTTCTTCCCATCATGTAAACACCATAGGGACAGTTCACTTCAAGTGACCTGCAAATTCTTCTTTATTCTTTTGAGATCCATGACTCTTGCGGAGGCATTTTCTTTCCTATAGATCAATGCTTTTATCCTTTTCTAATGCTTATATAGTAATCATGGATAGAACTACACATTGTTTTAGAATTGCATGTTGCATTGTTGTTATATTGTTAATTTCCTGAAGTTAACTATTTTTCAATGCAATCTTAAAGGTAGCTTGCTTTAGTTTTAGAACAAGTCAGTCTGACCAAAAAGATTACTGAGTTCTCTGGCACCTGTGCAAGTCACATAATATCATTGGGCTTCAGTTTTCATATCTGTAAAATGAGGTCATCAAACCAAATAACTAAAACCTTGCAGCCCTAAAAAGTCTATGTTCCTTTAAAATAGGAATGACCAAAGGATGGGTCTTAAAGTTGTAAAGAATAATTTCAGCATTCATATTTGTGCTACCAAAAATTAGATGAATATATATAGGGCTCCTGCTACAGGCTGACTTGGATATTCAACTGATAATACACATTTCAAAGGACTGTGTGAAAAAATATATGCTAATCAAATACAAGGTCTGGCACAAACAATATCACATAACATAACAATATCACACTCAAGCACACCATAAGATATTTTAGGTGAAATGTTCAAATTAAAGCTATAAATTATTATAACCACATTATTATCTTACCAACTATACTCAAGCAGGCCTTACTTCTGCCAGACCCTGTATATTGATACATGGGGGAGGGCATTATATAATTATTCAGGGTTTAATCAAGTTAGTTTCCATACCTTCCAATTAATTTATATATTTCAAAGTAGAGAGAGCAGCACATAATAAGAAAAGAAATGTTATGAATTACAGTACTGAGCAGCTTGTAGAACTATTATCATGATCCAACCTTTCAGGAACCTCTCATTGTGTGTTTAACATTCCAGGATGCTTTAAATTAATGCTTAGCTGCTGAGAAAATGATCATGTTTTAGAGATTCAGAGTGGGAAGGAAATCACAGAATATCAGGGTTTCAAAGGGCCCCTGAACTCTCTAGACACATGGAAATTTAATTGCTCCCATTTCCATGGAATCCAATACATAATACCTCTTGTGCTAGAAAAGAACGACCTCTACTTCTCCCCTTCCATGAAGATAAACTCTCTTCACTGAGTGTGAGTGATGAGTGTAATTATTTTATTCATTCAACAAATATCTATTATGGGTCTACCACGTACCTGACATCATTCTAGGTGATGCAGATACTGGCCCTCAGTGTCTGCGTCATTATGGATGAAATGAGACATTCACATGGACTACCGAGTCCATTGGAGGAAAAGGGACAGCATGGCTTTTCTCTCAAGGGGAGCAAAAGCCTTGGCCCTTGCCATGAGTGGCCTTTATTGGGTTTCTCAGCACATTACATGATGGTCCTCATTTACTATGCACACATTCGCTTTAGGTGGTTACCTTTTACAGAAAACAAAGGAGCCAACCCCACTAATCACATCACAGAAGAGGGATATTTGCAAATGAAAAGGCAAAAGTGGTTGAACCAGTTACACTCATCCTTGGAAGGTTTAGCATGGATTTTAGGAAGTTACTTTGCAGTAAATGTCCTCAATTCAGTGTTAGGGAGTTTTAGCAAAAAGCAAGACTCATAGCAGCCCGGGTACATTGCAGGCCTGATTCCCCATCAGAGAACCTATCCGTGGGTGTGGGTCCTGTGCATCTCCGAGTGGGAGCTGGGCCCATGCCATGCAGAACAGTCTCCTACACTAGGAGTTGCAGATATAGCAGAGAACCAAACAAAAATCCATGTCATCATCAATCTCACATACTAGTAGGAGGAGTTGGACAAAATAACAAAATAAATACTTTAATTATATAATGTGGGTAGAAGGCCATGAATGTTACAGGGGAAAAAAAATTATACAACAGGGAAGGGATATGAAATGAGATGAAGCACAGGAAGAATGAGAGAATTGTAATTTTAGGTGCATATAAGAGATCAAAAAGTCAGTTTTAGGTATCAATAAATAATTAAGGCCTGGCCAGTGTGGCTTGGTTGGTTGGAGCATTCTCCCATGCACTGAAGGGTCACAGGTTCCATCCCTGGTTGGGGCACATGCCTGGGTTAAGGGTTCGGGACCCAGTTAGGATGCATGTGGGAGGCAACCAATTGATGTTACTCTCATGTGGATGTCTGTCTGTCTGCCTGTCTCTCTCATCAATAAATATACTTTTAAAGAATCACTTTATAAAATATAAGTAATTAAGTACAGTGTTTGTATTCTCTGTAATGTTTTTGTCATTGTGGGCAGGTTCTTATGGAAACGAAGGAAAATTTGTATTTGTAACTTTTTATAATAATAATTTATTTTCTAATCCTAATCCAATAACAGAGGTCCATCTAGATCTGTATAACATATGTCAAGGAATATTTTACTTTTGTTTAAAGAAGACGTGAGGAAAGCTGAACATCCCCTGTCTGAAAATAAATCAATGACTAACTATTTGGTGGGAGAGTCAGTCTGTCGATCTCTAACAGAAAAGTGGAGACAAATATATAGAAACATCCAGTTCCCCCAAGTATTTTCATTGAAATATTTGATATAAACCAGGATATATTCAATGAATTATTTGAGTAACTGCCTCCACTTTATTGCATATACATTTTTTATTGCACATGGAAAACAGTGCCAAAAATTAATCAATGCCATGAGTGAAATAAACCACACTATAGCTAATGCAACCTGCGATTCCTAGTTCACACTCTGAAGCTGGGTGCAATGAACCTATTTTGATTAAGGAGTGCTCAGATCAACTGTTAAATAGTGACCAGGGAACTATATCAACATATTTGACCAAGTTCTTTTTATTTTTAGCTTTTTATACATGCAGCATAAGCTATATTTTCTCTTTCCAGAATGCATTTAAAACAACCTTATTCAGCGAGGTATAGTGCAGAAAATATGGGGTTTGGTGCCACTGACTAGCCATATTACCCTGGACAAGTTATCCAACCTGTATGTAACTATTCAACCTGTATGTAACCTGTATGTAAAACATGTAACTATTACACTGTAAAATAGAAATAAGAACATCTGTGTGGTAGGGTTGTTATCAGGATTTAATAGCTAAATTAATAGCTCCTGACATATTGAAAATTTTCAGGAATCTGTAGTTACTATGTTTCAGTTTTTAATTAGCTATTGAATAATTTTATGATGTTTGTACTTTTGATGCATTAGACATCAAAATAAATTAAATACAAGAATCCCATCTTAAGTTTTAGGGTTTTTTATTTTCTGAATTCAATAAATATATATCAATATGTCAATTATTCTTTTAACAAATACTTATTGAGGACCCATGTAAGCACATCAGTCATCGTTAGGCCTTGGAGAAATAATGATAACACAGAGTCTCTGCCCTCAAAAAGTCTTCTTACTGATAAATTTAGGAGTGACAATGGTACATAAACAAGAGCAAAGGTGCTATAACAATATGGGGTGGTAAAAGTAGGTATACAGTTGTTCATATGGAAAATAATACATAATTAGCCTTGCTTGGTATAGCTGAGTAGATTGAGAGCCGGTCTGCAAACCCAAAGGTCACCAGTTTGATTCCCAGTCAGGGTACATGCCTGGGTGGAAATAAAAGCTAGAATAAAGTCTGGAATTCAACAGAGTAGATGGACATCTAGATTTGGGAACCAACAGCATATAGCATACAACATACAGCATTCCACACACGTCACTTATATGTGGAATTTAGCCCTGTTCCTAGATTTGGCCTGAAAGCATTCTCACAAGGACATGTGTGGTCGCAACTGAAGCCAATAGGAGACAGTGAAATGCCCAAGAGAGCATGTATTAAACAAGAAGTGAGTCAAAGATTGGATTTTGGACACCCCCATTCATTGAGAGAGGTTAAGGAAAAGGCTTACAAAGAACACTGAGAAGGTAGTAGTGTCACAGAAACCAGGAGAACAGAGAGATTTGGAGAGAGATTAATGGTACTTAGTAAGAATTAGAGTTAATTGAACTTAGCCAGTTCAAAATAACCTTTGGCAAAGCAGCCTCAATAGACAGATTAGAATCTTCGTTGTAGTGACTTGAAAACAGAAAAGTAAATATGAGAACTGAAAAATAAAGTGAGTTGTTCTTTCCAAGAAAGTGGCCTGGGAAAATAAATAGAATAGCGAGAGAAATATTCAGGACCATGGTACAGATTTTCAAGATCAAGGACTTGAGCATATTTATAAGCTATGGAGAAGAAACTGGTAAAGAGGGAAAGATTGAGCACTTGAGACAGAAGATGGCCAATGACAAAAGCTCTACAATGCATAATGGCATTAGATCCTGGAAGACTTGGGAAGGTTTTTGATCAAGAGTCCAGGAAGCAAGAGCAGCCTTAAAGTAAAAAAGGGATAGACTGGAGAAAGGAATGAGAACTTGAGGTGGTTCATACCTGATGACTCCAATTTTTCCTGTAGGAAAGCTGGGATGCTGAAAAAGTAGTGATGATAGAGTAAAACGAGTACAAAGTGATGAAGTTTTGTAGACCCATTGGAGAATGGGGAAGAAATAACCAAGAGCTTACTAAACTGAAGATAACTCAGGGAATATAACAGTGGTCCTTAAAGTATGGTTGCAACATCTATATCTTGTTAGTGAAAATTTGGGTCCCACTTCATAACTACAAGATCAGAAACTGAAGGCTGAGCTCAGAAATATAATTTAACAGCCCTTCAGATGACTTGAGATTCACTAATGTTTGAGAATGACTTCTACTGAACTTGGGACTTCCCCCAACTAACAAGTAAGTGATAAAGCATAAACTATGCTACTTAATCACATTCTCATCACTTTTTAGTAAACAGCATTTATTCAGGACAATATCTTTAAGGATTTTTAAAACCTTGCTGGTTTGTCTCTGGAAATAGATGTCATATAAGATTTAAAAATTTGAACAAAAAGAATCCTTTCTTCCAAGTTTTACAAAGCAGATGTGTAATATAAAACATTTTTGCCTCTCTACTCAATTTGTACATTTATAATAGAGAAAAAATAAAATTATTGTTCACTGCATCAAAAGTATTCTGTAACTCACCATAAGCAGCCATTCTCAAATTATGCTCCTGAGCTAGTATCATCCCATTGTAATTAAATAATAATGGGCCCTGACTGGTGTTGCTCAGTGGATTGAGCACTGTGGACCAAATGGTCACCAGTTCGATTCCTAGTGAGGGCACACGCCTGGGTTGCAGACCAGGTCCACAGTAGGGGACACTTAAGAGGCAACCACACAGTGATATTTCTCTCCCTCTCTTTCTTCTTCTCTTCCCCTCTCTCTTAAAAAAAAAAAATGAAGAAATAATAGGGGTCATTTCTCAATTCATGGGAGAAAGTTTATGAGTTTTCTCAATTTTAAGTTCTCCCATAATTTTTTTTTTAACTTTTGGCCTTTGCAACTGATCTTGCAGCATTTATCTGGAAGCAAATGCTAATAGATTACAAAATAACTGAAAAAATAGTAAGTGAATATTAATGAAATGTGAAGTTAGCCAGTCAAGGCTAGTTTAATAGTTTCTCTATAATTGAACACAAGTTCATGGCTGTGATTTTTATATTACGTACCAATAATACAGTCATTGTCTGCTACCATCATTCCAACAATGTTGCCTTTACAGAAATATTTGGAACTTGGAACTACTTTTAGGATCTGGGGGAAGTTCTTTTGAATACCCTAAATGATGGAAAAGCTAACAGTCATGGCCTAAAGGATCTTAAAGGTTTATTTGACAGTCAGATATGTAGGTGGGTGATTAAGAGAGGGGTTAGTTAGTCACAAAGCCCAGCAAAAGGAGAATTAGAATAACTTGCCATGACACATTCACTTACTGTAGAAATGAGTGGGAAAAGATAAATGGGTCAGGCTCTCAGAGCCCTAAAATAATTCAATGGCCCCTAACTCCCCTTATCTTGAATCCATTGTGACCAGTAATCTTTAGATATTTTGGCTTCCTTGAAGCTTCCCGAACAATGTGGTGATCGGGCTGATTGGAAGGCTCATTTGACCCAACAGTTATGTTCTTCCTGACAATCAATAACTCAGCATTTCGGTTTTTATGCTGGACGTCTTAGGAGGCAGAGTGAGCCAGCTCTGGAACAGTGATAATGGTGCCTGGTGACAACTGGGGAGTCAAACCCCAAACTCCCACTCAACTGTGAGCGGCTCAGACAGCCCTCTTCGGCAGCACCCCCACCTGGAAAGCTAGCTGCCTTTCTTCTGAACAACTACAGGGAACAGATAAATTAGCATATGCTTATTCACCTCATAAAAGTGTCATTTGCTTTATGAACAGTACTTCAAAACACCAGGAACTTAAAGTGAATAAGAAACTGAGAAATGACTTCTGAGTTCAGTCAGAAATTCTTCATAATTTGCTGATGTGGTGGGTTGTAAATGTGAATGTATTTAAGAATCACACATTTGAGTTTAGCAGTTAAAAGAAGGAAACGAGGTGGAAGACGGAAAGGGTAATTGGGTAAATGGAAAGAGGTTTGGTTATTTTGTTTTGGGGTTCTTCCCAACCTTCCCACCATGAAAAGGACATAGGATCAGGAAAAAAAAGAGAAAGAGCGAATGGAAACAGAGATATGAAAGTCATTTGGTAGATGAAGGATGAGTGGCCATCCAGGCTCCCTAAGAAGAGTGGGATTGTGGGGCAAAGGAGCACGTTTCTTTTTCTAGAGAAAGCTCCTTCAAAATGACTCTGAAATATAACATTTAGGAGACAAAACTGAGTCGGCCTTATGTTGGGCACATCATGAGAAGGCAGGCTGCTTTGGAGGAAAAAAGATAAATAATGATGCTGGGAAAAATAGAAGACAGCGGGAAAGGGGAAGATGGAATATGAGCTGGACTGACTCCCTAAGAGAAGTCATCTGCAGGAGTCTGCAGGAGCCAAGCATGGCTGCTGAGGACAGGCCATGGCGCGCATCACTCATTCCCAGGATGTCAGGAGTCAGAGCCAACTCGACAGCACCTTAACACACACTTTCAAATGCATAACTTCATCATTATAGAATGCCTTTAGACTCCCTTCCGTCTGGTCAAGTATCTCTCAACTTTTTATTTACCAGATATGAATTAAGTGCCTTTCAAATTAAAGAAGGAAAAAAGATGTAACCCCTGTCCTAGAGGAGCTCAAAGTCTAATGGGAGAAATAGATTTATAAACAAATCATAGCAGGTCTTATATGTGCACAACATACTATGGGATCATACTGAGTACAAGTTTTACTTTTAAAATATTTAAACCAATACTTCAAAGTATTTAATTCATTTGATTGGTTCCTTATCTCTTCACCAGCTTCCAGTCCTAACCTGCAGATTCCAGTATTGTTAGGCTTTTACATTTGTTTCTAATCAGTTACAGCCACGTGCATTTCGTTTACTTGTCCATTGTAAACAGTAGTAGACATTCTAGGGAATTCCGAGTTATGTACTATGTAATCCCTGCCTGCGAGAAATTTGCAGTCCCTCTGGGGAGATAAGGTTTATAGAATACTTTGTTTTTGCTATTTATATTTTAATATATTTTTGTTATTAATGGGATAAACGATTAGGTTGTATGCCCCCCTGTAACAATTTTACCATATTTCCCAGATAGGAGAGAGTTCAGGTTGGAAGGGCCAGAAGAGAAAGGAGACCAAGCAGTTATAATATCAATTTGAAAACAAAACAAAACAAAGCAAACCCTGTATACTGGATGAATGCTCCAATCTCTCCGTTTTTCAGTAGCTTGAATAATGTGTGCCTAGCTGTAGATTTTTTGTTGTTCATATTTCTTCTGCTTTGTATTCTCTGAGCTTCCTGGTCTGTGGTTTGGTGTTTGTCATTAATGTTGGAAAATTCGCAGCCATTACTCAAACATTTATTTTGTGCCTTTCTTTCTTCTCCTTCTGGTATTTCAATTACAATTATGCTACACCTTTTCTAGTTGTCCCACAGTTCTGGATATGCTGTTCTGATCTTTGCGTTCTTTTTCCCCTTTGTTTTTCAGTTTGGGAAGTTTCTACTGACATATTTTCAAGCTCAGTGATTCTTTCTTTGTCCCTGTCATTTCTACTGATTAACTCATCAAAGGCATTTTTTGTTTCTGTTACAGTGTTTTTATTTCTAGCATTTCCTTTTTATTTTTTCCTAGCATCCTATCTCTCTGCTTACATTATCCATCCATTCTTACATTGTATTTTACTTTTTCTACTAAATCCCTTAATAAATTAATCATACTTACTTTAAATTGCCAGTCTGATAATTCCAAAAAGCCGTATCTTAGGCTGATGCTTGCTTTGTCTCTTCAGATTGAGTTTTTTGCCTGTTAGCATGCCTTGTAATTTTTTGTTGAATGTCTGACATGATATATTAGGTAAATACGCCTGAGGTTAATAGGCCTTCAATGTGAGGTTTTATTTTTATCTCTCCAGGAGTTCAGGTGTGTTGACTGTTGCTGTAGCCATAGTGTCAGAGGCTAAATTTCCTCTAGTATCCTTGTTTTCGTCTCAGAGATTTCTTCATAAGTTGGGTCTGAGGCTTGCAGGGTTTTTTGTTTTTGTTTTTGTTTTGTTTTAGCTGTGATCCTTTGTTATTATGCAGGAACCTGACTGTTGTGGTGGTAAGCATGGGGAAGGGAAGTGTTCTATAATCCTATGATTAAGCTTTACGTTTCTTAGTGGGCCTGTGTCCCTAGGCTGTGACCTTCACAAGTACTTCTCATTTGTTCTCTACCCAACCCCCCACCCCCTCCACCCACTCCCCACCTCCACTCTTGAGGGCGGGCAAAAGCAGAACAGAGTTAAGCTGAACAAAGTGCTCTGGGTGTATTTCAAAATGTCTGCTTTTCCCACCCTTCTGTGGGAAGTTGCAGGGCATTTTTCTCCGATCTTCACCCTGAGAACCTAATGGACCTCCTATACGTAAAACTCATGAATGTAGGGGGCCCTCCCAAGGGTGGGTCCCCAAGAGTTTTTATTTCTCAAGTTAGTCCACAAGCTTAGTCTCCAGCAATCACAATTACCCTTTAAGTGCTCCTACCAGGTTCCACCAGTGGTTTCTGCTCCTGGTGAGCTATGGTTGTAGTTTTCTGTCCCTCCAGGGTTTCAGGAACTGGTTTGCCCTATGACCTCAATTCTCTGATGGATCTAAGAAGAATTGTTGGTTTTTAGTTCATTCAGCTGTTTTCTTGTTGTGAGGATGGGAGGGACAACTTCTACGCTGTTGGACTGGAAACTGGAAATCTATTTCAATTTCATATATAAAAATAATCTATGAATATTAGAATCCTAATACCTATCAGTTGAAACCACTGTAGTATTCAATGGCACACTATTTAATGCTCAGATATAATTATTGAACTCCCTGGGTGCTAGGTTTTTTTAGCTGAATCACCCAATCCATCTGAGCTCATATTTACTCATTTGTAAAATGAGAGTAATATCCATTCTTTCTAAATCATAGACATACTGGGAGAGTCAAGTAGGAATATATTTGGACAAAAATTCAATGAAAAATAAAGCAATTTCTATGATTCATTTCTTTATACCATAGCCTATAAAAGTAAACATTCAAATGAGGCATGCACTATTTAACCCAAGACCTTTTTAACCTACTATATTAATTACAAAAATATTCTTTGCATTTTGAATATATTTTATTTATTTATTTATTTATTAATATTTATTTATTTTGGTCAGAAGGGAAGGGAGGAAGAGAGGGAGAGAAACATCAATGTGTGGTTGCCTCTCATGTGCCCCCCACTGGGGACCTGGCCCACAACCCCGGCATGTGCCCTGACTGGGAACTGAACCTGCAACTCTTTGGTTTACAGGCCAGTGCTCAATCCACTGAGCCACACCAGCTGGGGCTTGAATGTATTTCTTAACTGACTACTTGTTTTAAAATTATGGTAGATAATAAATCTGAATAGGTATGATCTAATGACAGGCAATTATAAAACTCTAGTATAGAAAACTAATATATTATTGAATGCACTTGTTAAAATAAATATTATATAAAACAGAAATAGATTCTATATTAATAATAAAAATATCTGGGATTTTTACTCACACAATTGTCTAGGATTTTTAAAGGTTTTTAAAAATATTAATTTATTTTTATTGTTGTTCAAGTACATTTTTAAAGCTTTTTTGAGGTATAATTTACACATCATAGCATCCACTTATTTTTATCAGATGGTTTTAGTAAGTTTACCAAGTCGTACAGCTATCACCATAATCCAGTTTTAGGACATTTTCATCACCCTTATAAACTTTTTTGTGCCCATTTTGGTTAATCCCTGCTCCCATTCCCAGCCCTAGATGACCACTAATTTACTTTCTGTCTCTATAGATTTGCTTATTCTGGACATTTTATATTAATAGAATAGTATAATATGTGGCTGTTTTTGTCTGGCTTCTTTCATTTAGCATAGTCATCTTCTAGCCTGCACCAGTATTTCATTCCCTTTTATTGCTGAGTAACAGTGTCCATTGAATGGACTTAACACATTTTGTTTTTTCTATCTATCAGTTGATGGACAATTGGGTCATTTCCACTTTTTGGCTATTGTAAATATTGCTTCTATGAATAATACCTATGCATACTTGAATACAATTTTTGTGTAGATATGTGCTTTTATGTCTCTTGGGATAAACCTAAGAATTGCTGGGTCATATGGTAATTTTATGTTCAATGTTTTAAGAAATGGTCAAACTGTGGCTGTGCGATTTAACATTCCTACCAGCAATGTCTGAGGATTCTGATTGCTCCACATCCTTATCAACATTTGTTATTTTTTGTCTAATTATATACATTTTAGTAGGTATAAAATAATTTCTCATAGTGGATTGAATTTGCATTTTCCTAGTGATTAATGATGCAAGACTTGTGATACTCATTAATGTTTTAGGAAAGCCATATAAGGCTACTTGTATACCTTCTCTGGTATACAAAATGTGTATTCAAAACTTTTTCTAGTCATATGATAAAACCAAAATTAAAGAATTACAGATACATTATTTAGATTCAACTTTATTTTTTATTGAAGCATTGCACATATACATTAGATATAGTCATGGTACAGTTAATTATCTTCAAACTTATTAAATAAGAACAGCACTACAGAATATCAATATTGACATGAGGAAGTCTTCCAAAGCAAGGATCTTATCTCATCTTGGTATTCCCTGCACCTAACACTGAACCTAGCATTATGCCTAAAATATTTTGTGAGTTTAATGGGTGTTTTTTAAAGTGTGTTTTATTGATTATGCTATTAGAGTTTTCCCCCCTTATCCCCCTCCACCCTATACCCCCCAACTCTCTAGCTTCCCCCCCTTAGTTCATGTCCATGGGTTGTCCATAAAAGTTCTTTGACTTCTCTGTTTCCTATACCATTTTTTTGAAGAAAAAAAAAAACAAAAACCAAATCATTGATTTAAGTTCCGGTTTTCTTCCTGTCACTGTTGGTTCCCTGAATATTTTGCTTTATTTAATTTTGGTTATCTTTCATTTGTTCTTTCATTTTTTGAGCAAGCACAATCAGTTGTGTGAGTATTTTGATAACCAGGGCTTTAAATTCTCCATCAGATAGTTTGGCTATCTCCTCTTCATTTAGTTCTCTTTTTGAAGTTTTGCTCTGTTTTTTCATTTTGACCCTATTTCTTTGTTTGGGGCCCCTGTTAAGTTGTAAGTTGTAAGGGGGCAGGGCCTTAGGTATTCACTCCGGCAGGGCAACCCTCTTTGCTTGCGCTGCAGCACTACCTGTGTGGGAGGGTCCAGAGAGGGAACAATGCAGCTCGTCTGCTCCTCTCTAGCGCACTTTTGAGGGGTCAGACTGGGAGTTTCTCCCGCTGCAGCAACCACCATAGTCCATAGCCCACTCTGAGTCTCAGTTTCCCCTTAAGTCAGTCCTGCCTGTGCAGTCCTCCGCCTTACTGGTCTGGTCGTTCGGGTTGATTTTTTCTTGGTTGTTAGAGTTATAGGCAGTTTGATTTCCTGGCACTTCTGGTGGTTTATTGATTTTAGATTGGTTGTTATCCCCCTTTTGGTTGTGCGAGGAAACAAAGGGTTTCTACCTATGCCTCCATTTTGGCCAGAACTCCTAATGGATGTTTATTAAATAGTTTACACTCACATTTTGAAATTCAGACCATGTGAAGTTATTTTGCTTTTTGGCACTTTGCCAAGGGCTCCAGTGAGCTGCCCTCTTGGGTTTGGGAGGCATGGCAATACAAGGCAGTAGTTATGGGTACAAGTTGTAGAGTCAGATTGCCTGGCTTCAGTGCTTTCTGTGTGCACTTTGGAAGACTACTTGGCCTTTTTTATTAGGCCCCAGGTTCCTTGCCTAGTAACTATATGTGCCGCATAGGGTTGTAATGAAGAGTAGATGGGAATGTTCATGTAAAACTCTTAGCACAGTGTCTGATCACCATTAGTGCTACTAAACATTAGTCATTACCACTGTGGTTGTTAGAGTCAGAACAGCCAGACTTCAGCTATAGGTTTAACAGAGAAGTAGGTTAGCTGTCTTTCTCCCCTCAATTTCCCCCTAAAATATGTTTATGTGTGTATACTTTCTTTTGAAACCAATAAACATAATAACATTACAAATAGGAAAAAGATGGACAATGCTAAGTGAAAAGCAAGGTTTTAAAAAGATTGGCAATGAATGTGTTATCTTTATTGCTAATCCTAAAGTATTAACAATTGTTACTTTACTACATTCCAGCATCATCCCCAGACTTATATAAAACATTTTTTCCTAGTTCATCTTAAATCTTTATCATGAAATCAGGCAGTCCCTCAAAAGAGCTCCTCTAACTTACACAACAGTTTTCATTTAGAGTTCTGACTTAGGTCTTTCCTTCTTGTGTCACAAATAGTCATCTTTTATTGAGTGCTTGTTATGTGGCATGTGCTCTAATGCATCTTATCTCTAATCCTTACAACAACCTGGAAGAGTAGGTGTTATTGGCCCCATATTAGACATAAGGAAATTGAGACTCAGGTGGTTGTATAATTTCTCAAATCACACAACAGGTAAATCAAGAGCTTATATTTAATTCAATGTTTGTGTGACTCTCATGGTCTCTCTCTCTTACAAAAAAGGTGTTTAAAGATTTTGTTTACAAAAACTGTAAATAAATTTCTAATTAGGCATAAGAAGTCAGTGGGACTGTGAGACTGAATTTCTGGGACTGAATTTGGCATATGTAGAAATGAATGATGCTTAGAAAAATTAGTGATGCACTTAACATGAGTTTTTCCTCCTCTTCCATTTTTTTCTGCTACCCCTCACCCCCTCAGTTTCCTCCTCTGTTTATCTTTATCTGTACTAATAAATGGTCTAAAGTAGGAACAGAAATTGAGCAGAATTAGCATTGGAGGCAGAGAGAAGTGCCCAGATCCTAAAGTGACCTCCTTTTTCTCTTCTCCTTTTCCCTTTCTCTTCTTCATATTTCTCTTTTTCTTCTCCTTTCTCTCTCTCCCCATTTCTCTCTTTTTTTAATCCTCCAAAGAAAGGAAGAAGTGACCAAAGAAGAGAAGGAAAGAGAGAGAGACAAGGAGAGGAAGGAAGGAAGGAAGGAAGGAAGGAAGGAAGGAAGGAAGGAAGGATGGATATTATGGAGTTAGGGGAGATGGATAAAATGGGGAGATCTGTTGGCAGTGGCTAGGTATTAGGGTACAAGTCAGAGTTTTCTTTGCTGCTACCTTCCCATTTCTGGTTATGTCTCCAGCAATAGAACACCTCTAGTTTCAGTAAATGGTGACCAAGGAAGAATGTGTATTCTACTTGTCAACTGATGTTTGTCTGGCCATTAAAGATTCTAGATAAGATGGGTTCAAATCCCTATGCCCACGTTGAGTATATCTGATGCTCTCCCCAAGGCTTCTCCAAATTCTAGGGAGTTTATAGTCTTGTGGTTACCTCCAGTTCTAACTTCCTGATTCTGCTAAATTTGGCTTCTCCCCTCTGTCTTAAATATTCTTTCATCTCAATTTCTGCATCTATTTACACCTGGAACTCAGCCCATTTCCTTGATTTCTATTATTTTAGAAACCATTCTCACAAGGACTCTTTGTGTATAGTGAGCTTTTCTGAAGGTAAGGAGAAATGAAGAATTACAGTGCAGCTCAAACAAAATTGGATACAATGCATCCCTGTTTTTAAAATGCCTGCAGCTGTACTAATGTCTTCAACTTCCCTTGAAATTCATTTTTATTAGAAAGATAAATTTCTGGAGAGATAAGAGGGTGATAGATGTACATATGTGTGATAAAGCAAGTGTAATGAAATATTAATGTAGAATCTAGGTGATAAGTAAATGGGTGTTCACTGTAAAAATTATTTCAACTTTGCTGCTTGTTTGAAATATTTCATAATAAAATGTTGGAAAAAACACATAAAAACCCCTTCTGTCTCTTTGCCAAGTCATTCAGTCATCTGTCCTACACTCTCTCTGTCTTTAACTCTGGATTTTCTCCACAGTAGGGAAACTCTGCCAAAATTTCTGTTCATTTCTAGTGGAAAGCAGTTTAGCTTTCTTTTTTGCATTACCTCCTAATAATCATACTGTTATTATCTTCTCACCCAAACTGTTTAATGACTTCTCCTAAACAAAGGCCTCCTTAAGAATTCTTTAAGAGCAAGAACTATCTCATATACATATGATATATAAAGTACATATATCATATGTATATGATATATATAAAATGTAGATATACTCTTTAATGCATTTAATAGTGCCTTGTTTATAAGAGATACTGAATATATATATAAGAGGGCATATGAAGCCCAAAAAAGCTGGTTTAAGTCCTGGATCTCTCACTGTGTGACTTTGGATTCATTATATAACTTCTCTGAGTCCATTCCCAAGTTTTCTAATCTGAAAAAAACATATGATTAAAAAAAATGCCTACCCTACAGGATTGTCATGAAAATGAAATTGGATAATGTGGACTCTTTAAGATTATAGCCAGTAATTGATAAATTGGATAATGAAAAGAGAGCAAAACCTGTTTATGTGACTGACTGTTGGGGGTCTCTGCCTTTCTGGCTAATGAGCAATAGGCATTCAAAAAAAACAGTACGTTTTCCTAATATGGAAGCTCAGCTTCTTCCAAAGGCCTTCCTTTTCCATTCACAGTTTCAGCCCTCTGGGTAATCCTCTTAAATGAGCTACTGTCCAGATGTTCTCAGTACTGCTACCTTCCGTAGTGTCCCTGTGGCACAAACAAAACTTGGGTATCCTTGTCAGTCCAAACAATAGTAATGTGGATACTCAACTTCTCTGTGTTCAGATTTGGGTCCTAGTGCCTTGGGTTCTAGTAGTTACTTCCATAACCGCCAGAAATGTCCGATTCAACATCTGCTACATTTTGAGAAATAAATTAATTAATGCAAGAGGAGGTGGTTAATTATGTTCATAGCATGCAATGGTATTTCACTGTGAATTTTCATCTTCTTCTCCACAAATTCGCTTTACCCATTTAAAAGTTTCTTTACCATGTTATTTTCTTGAAAATAACTTAAGCATTCCTTATCCCCTTTTAACTTGTCTACTTCCTTAGCTGAAGGTAATATAAATGGGAATTGTTAAATAATTGTTTTATTAGCAACTGGCAGATTTTTCAGATTGCCTTTTACTGAACTTGGAATTGCAAAAATCATATACTACAAGCTGAATTTTGAAAGATCACTCAATATCAGGATGTCTTCCAGAGCAAGCTATTTGAAAGCAGTATTTAAACAGAAGAATATCAAAGAATTTAAAGACCCCTGAAAATGCTTTCAACTAAATTGGTTAAATAGTTATTAATATTTTATTATTTTTCAGTGAATATTTTAGAAATTTTTCTAGAGATTCTTATAAAATGCCAAAAGATAATAATTACATAAGGTATGCTTTAGAAATCTGGGCTAGATCAATTAATACTTAAATATCTACTTAATAGTCCTCTTTTAGAAAGGCATGAACATAGATTTTTAAAAATATACTTTTACCACAATGTCTGCAAAACATTTTGGCAGACTTCCGCCTCTTTAAAAAGTAAACCACACTCATAGGATATTTTTCTTCTTATGACTATAAAATACAAGGATACAATCACAACAACCTTATAGTAAGGATCCAAGTTTATTGCATTCACTGTGTCATTAACAGAAAAATAAAATTTAAGGATTTCTTTTGTTTTTCTTTGGTGGTTGGCAGTGGGCTTGTCCTCTTCCATACTTAATCAATTTGATTTTCCTTATAATTAATAGAAGTGTGTTTAACCTAGCCTACCAGTGTTGAAGATGTAGTCTATTCAAGGAACTAGAAATCTCTGCTACATTTGATCACCCGTTCTTCATTTATCTGTATTCAAACTACTATTTATTGAGTGCCTACAGCAAGGCACTGTTTCAGGTGCTGGGGAGGAGCAGTAAACAAAACAGAAGCTTTCATGGTATTCCATTATACTGTATATTTGTGTTAGGGCAAGAGGGAAGACAGACTATAAGCAAATAAAAAAGGTAAATGTAAGTTATTAGAGAAATGGAGAATAATAAAGCAGAGGCTGGGACATAAGGAAGCCAGATGAGGCCATCTGACGGAGAATTGCTATTTCACTTAATCTGTCTGGGAAGACCTCGCTGAGAAGGTAACATTTGAAAGGATAAGCGAGTAGATATTCCAGAGAAAAGTGTTCCAGGTGTTCCAGGTACAGGGAACTGGAAGTGTACAAAGGCCCCACCTCCTCGAAGTTCCCTCCTGTTCTTAAACATCCCTATTCACAATACCTGCCTCTCCACTCCTTCTTCTGCTGTGCTCTTCAGTAGTGTTTCTCCTCCTTCTCCCTGGTGTGGAAACTGATCTCTGTTCCTCTCCCTCTGATAGCTCATCCATTCTTTTTGATAGTGTTGTCAATTGACATTTATTAATTTATTCTTTAAAAATACCCATGCAACTGAACAGAATTCACAGTTCTTGGGATGTCTGACATCAACACAACAGACTGACCTGGCTGATAGCTTGCAGTTTAACAACAATTTTAAAAAAAGGATGTGAAATTAATATTTTAGCTAGAGGAAGCTTTGTAGCATTCCAGAACCAGAATATCTCATTTTGAAAGATTAGATTTCAATGCTCCTTTTATTAATGTATTTCAGGAAAGGCAGAAGGAGACATAAGATCAATAAGACTAATGAGTTGTAAGAACTAGTAAACTTGGAAAAGATTTCAAAAGGCTATCTGGTTCATCCTCCTGTCTCTTGACAGATCAGTGTTGAAACTGATTCAGATCACTGGAAAAATTTCTGTTGAGAGAGGTTCTACAATTTTTCTTTATAGTCTGGTTTAGTGAACTAAACTGACTTCAAAGAAAATTAACTCACTTAAAAACACTTTTTGTTCATGTTCTTACTCCCTGTTTAGAATGCTTTCCTCTCTACCCATGCAAACTCTGCAATGACTTACTAACTTGTTAATGCTCCATAAAACCTTACTGTATATAAGCCACTACTATTTTCCACCTCTAAACTAATATCTATAACATTTAGTTAGAAATTTAATGTGAATTATCATTTCTCTTATAAAATTACATGTATATGTTTTATTCAATATTTCATTACTATAAATATTGTTTCTCCATTCATACCATCACTACCATAAGAAAAAGAACTGAAGCTTAAACTTTTTTTTTTGCTTTAGCATAATACTTCTTATATAAAATACCCACTGGTAAATTTTTGTTTAGTTTTGCACTAGAGCTGGCTCATGTCAGTTTGCTAGAACCAATTGTGCATATCTCTTTTATTTTTTAAGTATATTTTATTGATTATGCTATTACAGTTGTCCTATTTTTTTCTCACCTTTATCCTCCTTCCCTTGCCCCACTTACTTCATGGCCATGGGTTGTACATATAAGTTCTTTGGCCTCTACATTTCCTATACTATTCTGAACCTCCCCCTGTCTATTTTGTACCTACCACTTGTGCTTCTTATTCCCGGCACCTTTTCCCCCATTCTCCCCTGCCCCCAACTAATAACCCTCCATGTGATCTCCATTTCTGTGATTCTGTTCCTGTTCTAGGTATTTGCTCAGTTGTTTTTTTTTTAGGTTCAGTTGTTGATAATTGTGAGTTTGTTGTCACTTTACTGTTCATAGATTTAATCTTCTTTTCCTTAGAGAAGTCCTTTTAACATTTCATATAATAAAGTCTTGGTCAAGATGAACTTCTATAATTTTAGCTTATCTGGGAAGCACTTTATTTGCCCTTCCATTCTAAATGATAGCTTTGCTGGGTAGAGTAATCTTGGATGTAGGTACTTGCCTTGCATGACTTGGAATACTTCTTTCCAGCCCCTTCTTGCCTAGAAGGTTTCTTTTGAGAAATCACCTGATAGTCTTATGGGAACTCCTTTGTAGGCAAATCTTTCCTTTTCTCTTGCTGCTTTTAAGATTATGTCTTTATCTTTAATCTTGGGCAATTTAATTATGATGTATCTTTGGTGTGTTCTTCTTCGGGTCCAACTTGAGATTCTCTGAGCTTCCTGAACTTGCATGTCTATTTTCTTCACCAGATTGTGAAGTTTTCTTTCATTATTTTTTCAAGTAAGTTTTCAATTTCTTGCTCTTCCTCTTCTCCTTCTGGTACCCCTATGATTCAGATGTTGGAGCATTTAAAGTTGCCTCAGGGGTTCCTAAAACTCTCCTCATTCTTTTGGATTCTTTTTTCTTCATTCTGTTCTGGTTGAATGTTTATTTCTTCCTTCTACTCCAAATCGTTGGTTTGAGTCCCAGTTTCCTTCCCTTCACTGTTGGTTCCCTGTATATTTTTCGTTTCACTTTGTATAGCCTTCACTTCTCCCTTTATTTTGTGGCCATACGCAATAATTTCTCTGAGTATCCTGATTACCAGTGTTTTGAACTCTGCATATGATAGGTTGGCCATCTCCTCATCACTTAGTTCTTTCTCTGAAGTTTTTATCTCTTCTTTCATTTGGGCCATATTCCTTTGTCTCGGTGCACCTGTTACATTGTAAGGAGCAGAGCCTTGAGTATTCACCAGGGTAGGGCAATCCATTTCTCTGCATTGTGGTGCTGTACAGAGGGGGGCAGTCAGAGAGGGAACAATGCCCCTTGCTCAGCTCTCACCCCACTTTCAGTCTCTTCCTCGACTTCCCACAAGTGAATTGTACCTTTCTGGTGCTGATTCCAGGGTCAGTGGGCTAGTGTACATTCTAGGACCCTGTGGACCCCCTCCAACAAACTCTCCTGTGAGACTGGTAGTTTCTCCTGCTGCTGGAACACACACAGAATTTTACAGCCAGAGGTTTTGGAGCTTTCTTTTTCTGGCGCTGGAACCCCGAGTTGCACAGCCTGTCTTGCTACCCAGTTGTTCCTGTCCCAGTTGTCTTGCTACCCAGTTGTTCCACTATCCAGTGGGACTGCCCAATCTCCCTGGCGCTGCCTTTCCATGTGTTCTCTCCACCCAGGCTGCTCATCTCTGCCCCTCCTACTGGTCTGGATGAATGTTTCTTCTTTAACTCCTTGTTGTCAGACTTCCCATAGAGATTGATTTTCGAGCAGCTCTGGTTGTTTTTTGTTTTTCAATTGGTTGTTATCCTTCTTTTGGTTGTGCAAAGAAGTGAAGCGTATCTAATGTCTCCATCTTGTCCAGAAGAGCCAACTGTGCA
Source organism: Trachops cirrhosus (assembly GCA_028533065.1). Classification (NCBI taxonomy): domain Eukaryota; kingdom Metazoa; phylum Chordata; class Mammalia; order Chiroptera; family Phyllostomidae; genus Trachops; species Trachops cirrhosus. The sequence continues at coordinate 105,355,386 of CM052541.1, forward strand.
TATCTCTTTTAAACCCAGTGTTTGATGACATCACGTTGGTAGCTTGAGATCAACTGTAATGGGAGTATTTACAGCATAGAAATTGGCACATGCTACATAGCAGTAGCCTGAGTTCACATCTGGCATTACCATTTGGTGACATGCTACTCTGCCTCTTAGTTTTACCTGAAAATGAGGATATTAAATTACCTACTTCATAAAGTTGTCAGGAGGAGTTTATGAATGTGAGTTAGAAAAATTCTTAGTACACAGTAAATATTCAGTAACTGATAGATTAATTTTTATAATTATCCCTCTATCTCACAATGTGACCATGCTCAATTTATGCAATATCTCTGACAACTGCTCTGCTGTACAGAGGAGCACACATCCTCTGCTGCCTCAGTGGATTCTTCCTCACCTACCCTTGCGATAAGAGAACCTGACTGCAGAATGGAAATCTATCCCTTTAGATACTACAGTAGAGGGACCACTGACTGAGAGGCTGGGGCTAAATTAATAGCTAGCCTGTTCTGGCATACTGACTTCTCAGATAGAAGTTGTGCCTTGTTTTACACAAAATCATGGAAGAATATAAGACCCTTAGTATTGTGTTTGGTTATATTATAGGTTAAATAGACTTTTCTGGAGCAGATAGGAATTTGGTCCATATTTATAATATTGTTTTGTGGGAAAAAGTGTCCCCCTAACAAATCCTTTTGCAAACAAAATTTGGGAATACCAATTCAAAATTATTTGGTATTGGTAACTGTTTATACTTGGAAATTGAGCAGTAAATGAATTTTTCTTTAATAACTGGTTCATGTAGGATTTACTAGAAACTTTGCTTTTCTAATATCTTGACTCCATGAAGATAATAATTAATAGAACTTAAAGATACTAAAAATAATGACAGACATTTTCTAAACCAATCTCCACCACAACCCAACACTAGGAAATACATGTGCTTTAAGTTATAGACTTTGGTATTTTAAAAATTACCTTTTATTAAATATTGAGTAGGATAAAAAATATTTGTAAAATATTGTTGAGTATAAAGGATAAGAATACAATAAATACTTGTGTACCTACCACCCCACATATGAAATAAACATTGTTGATATCTTTGCAATCATGAAATGGCCTCTGATCTACTTCAGAGGTAACTACAAGCTTGAATTTGGGGTTTATCATTTCCTTCGTTTTTTTAAAGTATATTTTATTGATTATACTATTACAGTTTTCCCATTTTTTCCCCTTTTCTCCCCTCTGCCTAGTACTTCCCTTCCTTCCAGCAATCCCCCTTCTTAGTTCATGTCCATGGGTCATACATATAAGTTCTTTGGCTTCTCAATTACCTATACTATTCTTAATATCCCCCTGTCAATTTTGCACCTACAAATTGTGCTTTTTAATTCTTGTATCTTTTCCCTCATTCTCCTCCTTCACTGCCCCCACTGATAATCCTTCATGTGATCTCCATTTTTATGATTCTGTTCTTATTCTTGTTGATTGCTTAGTTTTTGGGGTTTTTTTAGATTCAGTTGTTGATAATTTTGAATTTGTTGTCACTTTACTATTCGCGATATTGATCTTCTTTTTCTTAAAAAATTCCCTTTAACATTTCATAAAATAAGGGCTTCGTGATGATGAACTCCTCTAGCTTTACCTTGTCTGGGAAGCACTTTATCTGCCCTTCAATTCTAAAAGATAGCTTTGATGGATAGAATAATCTTTGTTGTGGATCCTTGCTTTTCAACACTGTGAATACTTCTTTCCAGTCCCTTATAGCCTGCAAACTCTCTTTTGAGAAATCAGCTGATAGTCTTATGAGTCTTCCTTTGTAGGTAACTCTCTGCTTTTCTCTTGTTGCTTTTAAGACTCTCTCTTTATCGTTAACGTTTGGCATTTTAATTATGATGTGTCTTAGTGTGTTTCTCTTTGGGTCCAACTTCTTTGGGACTCTCTAAGCTTCCTGGACTTGTATGTCTATTTCATTTGCCAAATTAGGAAAGATTTCTTTCATTATTTTTTCAAATAAGTGTCTTTATATTCAAGTGATTTGTTGTTTTAGCTCAATATTAGGTTCTTGAGACTCATCCATGATGTTGTGTATACTATTGTCCATTCATTTTCACTGCTCATAGTATGCCACAATATATGTGTATTTATCCTTTTACTGCTGATGTTTTCCTAGAGTCTCTACGCACAGGTTTCTCTAGGGAATAATTTTCCAATTGAAATGCTATAGATCTTTTCACCCAACAGAGCTCTGGAAAAACAGTGGACCCACACATTCATTTTTTAACGACTTAATTTAATTTTTAAAAATTGAGATATAATTTCCACACCATAAAATTCAGTTTTTTATTTATTTTTTAAATAATAATTTATATTTGCCCCCCAGTTGGCATGTTCCTTTTTTCTACTTTATTTTTTCTTGTTTCTTCTATTACAGTTGTCCCAATTTTTCCCCTTTGCTCCCGTCCATCCAGTCCACTCCTCTCTCCCACAGTCAATCCCCCTCCATTGTTTATGTCCATGAGTCATTCATACATGTTCTTTGACTAAATCCTTCCCCTTCCTTTCACCATTCCCCACCCCTCCCCTTCTACAGCTATCTGTCTGTTCCAATTCAACCTTTTAAAGTGTACTGTTCAGTGGGTTTTTTAAAGTATATTCATAAGGTTGTGCAATGATCACCACTAATTCCAGAACATTTTCATCACCCTATAATGAAATCCTATACTCATTAGCAGTTACTCCTCTCTACTTCCTCCCGCCAGTTCCAAGAACTGTTAATCCACTTTATGTATGTATTCTGGACATTTCACATAAATAGAAACATACAATATATAGGTAGTCTTTTTGGTCTGTCTTCTTTCACTTAGCATAATGTTTTCAATTTTTATGCACGTTGCTGCATGTATCAGTACTTCTTTCCTTTTTATGACTGAATAATGTTCCATTGAATGGATACCCACATTTATTTATCCATTCACCAGTCAATAGAAATTGGAGTGGTTTCCACATTTTGGATGTTATGAACAATGCTGCTATGAATATCTGTGTACAGGTTTTTACATGAACATCTGTTTTCTTTTCTCTTGGGTATAATTGCAGTCTTTTATGGTAATATTCTACTCAAATTTTTAAAGAAACCCAAACTGTTTTCCACAGTGGCTACACCATTTTACATTCCCATAGTAATGTTCCAATCTCTTTACATCTTCTTCAACACTTGTCATTATCCACCTTTTTTATTATAGCCATCCTACTGAGATAAAGTAGTATTTCATTGCAGTTTTGATTGGCATTTCTCTAAGGAGTAGTGATGTTGAGCATCTTTTCATGTGCTTATTGGCCATTTGCATTTCTTCTTTGGAGAAGTGTTTACTAGGATCCTTTGCTTATTTTAACATCGAGTTGTTTGCCTTTATTTGTTTATTTTTTAATATCGGTGAGTTATAAAAGTTTTTTTATAACTTTGGAATTAAAATCTTTATCAGATGTATGATTTAGAAATATTTGCTCCCATTTTTTGAGTTGTCTTTTTATGTTTTAAAAAATGTTCTTTGAAGCACAGAAGTGTTTACATTTTATGAAGTCCATTTCATCGAGTTTTTCTTTGGTTGCTTGTATTTTAAGTATCATATATAAGAAATTACTGACTGAAAAACCACTATAATCCCACAGTCACAAAGATTTATACCTTTATTTTATTCTGAGACTTATAGTTCTAGCTTTTGCATTTAGAACTTCGATCAGTTTGAGTTACTTTTTGTATAGTGTGTGGTGGAGATCTCACTTTATTCTTTTGCTTACTGAGTTTTAGGTTCACATCTATGCTGGTCACTTGTCTGTCTTCCCTTACCCCGTTCTGCTGTGTATTTCAGTGAATTACTTTTCTCAGGCTTCCTTACCAACTGGCTCTCAGGTGGTATCAGCCAATGAAGGTACTAGTAGAAGATTAAGGGACAGATCGGGGCGGGGCGGGGGGGCGCCTGAGAATTTTTTTCCATCTCACTCAGCCTCAGGTAGTGACTCCAGCAGTTGCTGTATTGCCTCTGTGGCTCCATATTACACTCAATAACTCTCCCCTCTGTGGTTCCCAGATCCTTGGTGTGGTCCCACCATGCTTCTGGCTTTTAGGTGGTCTTCTCTGATTTCTGAGATATGGTAAGAAAACCTATTGTTCTTATCATTCTGAATTGAAAGCAAATCCAGCTGTTGCTAACCTGTGGACTGCTTCATACCATTTATTGACTTCTCAGCTCTTAAATAGCCTACAAGTAACTTCTGTTAAATTCTCTCTGTTAAAAGAACAATACCTAGAAATGTTCCTGTTTTCCTCATTGGACTTGACTTACTAACAGTTTTCATTATACGTCAAAATGGCCAAAGATACCATTTCCAATGTATTGTAATTATTGGCTTTTAAAAATAAGACATATACATCACTTTTTTCAGATGTATTCAGTTCAAGATAACAACTATAGTGATATGAGACCATCTTCATCTATTTAAAAAATACATGATCTATATCCTCATCAGCAAAAAGTTCTACACTACTTTTCTAAATCCCACTTCTATTCCTTGTCTCCCACAGAAAATCTCTCAATATAATGTAGTTTTATGCTTTGAAGTCTTCAATTAGTCATGCTAGACTATTTCACAGCAGCAAAAATAGGTATATAAATTAAGACTAAAAACTGTTGAATTTTCTAGGTCCATAAGTGTCTGTTAAAGTACTTCTTCTGGTTTCAATAATTATAATATTAGCATTGCCATAGTATATAATTTATGAAATCAATATAAACACATTATAATCTTTATAATTAATTATGGAATATGAAAGTTAAACTTTTTTTGGAAACGTATCTCTACGGGGTTGAGCAAAGTAGTGCTTTTGGTGTCTTGACTAATGGAGGCTCTGTGGGGCAGCCAGGAGAGTTTTTTATGAACTGGGGCGATGACCAATAGCAGAAAAAGGTGGCCAGGGGAGGTATCCTTTCTTTTGCTAGGTGGGAAAAGGGAAACATAAAAGACAGAAAATGAGAAGCACAGGCAAGTTCCCAGGCAGATCACTTTTTAGGAAGCTATATATATATATATATGACTTCGAGGATTTGGAAATTAATTCTTAAAACTATCTGTGCTCCTGAAAGCTTTCATGTCCTGTCAGGGGTACATGTAATCCAGCATTCTGTGGATAAAGGTCTTGATGCAATGGTAGCCTCTTGGAACACTAAGACAAGCTGTTTATTGCTGAACAAAAGGCTTACAGACCACATTAAGATTCTCCAATAGGGCAATTTATTGAATTAATTGAAAACAGAAGGAGAAGCAAGGGCATATATATGGTGTAGATTAATATACTTAAGATGGGGTGTAAGCAGGGTGGAAGGATTACACTGCCTAAATTGTAAATTATGCAAAGTACATAGGTTTCATCTCTTTCTCTGATGCACCAATCTTCACGCAAAGGTGTGGTTATAAGCCAAGCTGAGGTTTGTGGAAGAGAGCTCTGCAGAAGACAGATGTCTAGAACCAAGACACACTTGTTTCCGGGACACCAGAACACAGTAGTAGCTTGCAAATTAGACTGATGAACAGCTACGGAATTTATTGGGCAGCAGATACATAGGCCAGAATGTCATCAATGAGATGTCAACTTAAGATCTTTGTAACACTGAGTCCCTCAGGTATATGTAGTGTATTGTGAATATCTGATGCTCTTGGTCCTTCTATCCCTTCCATTGATGTTAAGCGCACATATGCTCTACTTCCTTTATGTCAAGCATGTCTCATAAGCTACTTGCTTCTATATTTATTTTCATTTATCCCCCTTATTTGTTTCTGCTAGTTTATAAAGCTAAATGAATATTCATAAATAACACAGAAAACCACATTACACTAGGTTTGCAGACCACTAGTATAGCACACGTGTTGAGGTATTGATCCTGAGCACTCAGGACACAATCTGGGCTGAGGTGGCTGGAGATGTGCTCCCTTGCTTGTAAGTATAAACCTCTCATTTCTTTATTCCAGTATGACATACAAAATATTGTCATTCTCCATGTGTTTCATAAGTAGGGTAGTTACTTAGGTGTGGAATTGCTAAGTCACAGAGCACATGCAGCTTCAGCTGTATTAGATAATGCCAAACTATTACCCCAAGTCTTTTCCCCCAGTTCACATTTTCAGGAAAATACAAGAAAGTTTCTATGGTTCCACATACTCATCAATATTCCATAATTTCAGACAGAGCCATAACATTTAATAACAAAAATTCTATTTTAAAGAAAATAAAATTCAGGTCTAAATAGAATTTTAAGTAAGTTCATTTATTCATTGACTATTTTTAACAAATATTTGTAAACACTAATTGTACTAGTGTTATGCTAAGTATACGGAAGCTAAAATAAATATATAAAACCAATCACTACCCTTAACAAACTTATACTTTATTTGAGACACATTTAAGTGAACAGATAATTCAGGTGATGAATGTAATAATCGAAGTAAATGCAAATTGCAAAGGATATCAGGAAATGTGTGGGTTGGGGTTTTTCATGAGGTATGTTTGTTTTCAAAGTTTGGATTCACCTTTTAAACCTTGAATTTGTGGTTCTGTGATAATCACTTGAGAAGGCCAGATCATGAAAAAGTTTATCCTGTGTGATAGATGATTTGGAATTAATGGAGAGTTTTAAGCAATGCAATAACATGATTGAAATTATATTCTAAAGTGAGCACTCTGATGGCAATGTGGAGGATGGATTGGGCTTGAGATGGGCGTGAATCGAGGCAGGCAGAAAAGTTAGGAGTCTATTGCAATGGAGAATCAAAATAGAGGTCTGAACTAAGGCAGTGATAATGGAGATGGAAAGATAACATATATGAATAATATTCAAGAAGTATACTTAATAGCCCTGGCTGGTGTAGCTCAGTGGATTGAGCACGGGCCTCAAAACAAAGGGTTGCCAGTTGGATTCCCAGTCAGGGCACATGCCTGGGCTGCAGGCCAAGTCCCCAGGAGGGGGCATGAGAAAGGCAACCACACATTGCTGTTTCTCTCCCTCTCTTCCTCCCTCCCTTCTCTCTCTCTAAAAATCAATAAATAAAATCTTAAAAAAAAAGAAGTATCATTAATAGAATTAGGTGGCAGGCTAGAAGTGGAAAATGATGAAGAAAATTAATTTATCAATATACTCAAGTTTCTACTTAAGAAGGTATATTCAGTCATTCAACCAACTCATATATTGGGTTGGCCAAAAAGTTTGTACTTTTTTTCTGTAAAATAAATGATACATTTTCATTTTCTCCAATAACTTTATCGATTTGGATATTTTGAGTATGTCAGCTATCTCCTGCTATTGGCTTCTAGTGGATGGAGACCAGGCGTGCTAAACATCTTCCAATGTGTAAGATAGCCACACAGCAAAGAATTATTGGGCTAAAATATCAGTAGCACCAAAAAACTTCACAAACCACATTTGACACATTTGATCAGTCACAGTACCTTCTCCATACGCTACACAAATCATTTTTTCGCATTTCAGTTGCATTTTTATCCTGCTTGAAATAATAAAGCATAATACACCAAAAATGTTGCATATTTTTCTCCATCTTCAATATTAAAAATGGCTGCCCCCAAATTCACCAATTTTGATAAAGCAAACTAACACAATTGTTTTGAATGAAGTCAAAGATAACTAAATGCTACTAGAGCCACTGTACAGAAAACACCAATAGAACTTTTTGGCTAACCCAATATATGAATTACATTCTCTATGCTAGACCTTATGCTAGCTGTGGGGGCTATTTGGGCTGCCATGTGGCACCACTCTAGGGGACACTATTCATATTGTGTACACATGGAGTGTACAAGGGATGGTATTTCCTGGACTTCTTTAGTGCTGTGGTTCCAGATTATTTGTAAACCAGACAAACATAATTCTTACCATAATGGAGCTCACAATCCTGTATGAAATGGTACCATTAACCAAGATGGAGAAAAAATAAAGATTGTGACAGTATATAATAAATCATAACACCAAGTCTTGTAAGGAGTTTGATTTTAAGGCATCTAAGAAATCACTGTTTCAGAACACCTAGGAATCATTATGTCATGATTAATTTTCAAATTTGGTCACCAAAAACTATGGAAAGTCAGAGGTTTTACTTACAAAATAGAAATAAATGTATTCTTCGGACAAAGATGTGAACTAAGAAAAAGAATGAATCCTATTGACAAAGGAAAGGACACTGTCCAAGTAAAAGCTTTTTAAATCTTTTTTTCCCACTCTGGTATAAGTTTACTTTTACAGTGGCACCAGTAAGGATTGTCTCTTATAAACTCTGGTAAAGGTTTAATAATAGAATCCATGTATTTACTTAAGGATCTAATTAATTTAACACCAAAGATATACCTACAGAAATGAAAAATAACAGGCTCTAAATATATTGTGTTTGTAATATATGTTATTTTAATAAAATAACAGTGAAGACACAGCTTTGCCTTTTTAAAATTACATAGTAAGAAGCAGATGATCTGTACTTTTGTTGCCAAAGAGTGATAACCAGGTACACACACACACACACACACACACACACACACACACACACACTTACCTTACACATTATTGGATGCCAAGCTCTTTTGTTACATCTTCTATTGAAACCTCAGGTAGGTGCTGAAAGTTATGTGCTCTTTTGTGAAGAATATGGAATTATTGTAATTTGTGTCTACTTTTAGTAATATATTTTTCAAAAGGAAAGAAAGTAATGAAGCAGGGAGGTCAGGAATCACTCAGTAAGTTCTGGCCCACAGCGCTAAGGCTGGGCCAGGATAAGGATGAAATGAATTGAGGTACTGGCTTTGGGTGCAAACTATAAAAGAGGTTCCAGGAAGCCTATTATTTTAAGATAATATTTAATGCAACATTCTTAAAAATCAAATTTCATATCAAAAGATCATGATGAACGAAGTATGAAAACTTTAAATAAAGATAGAATCTGACCCTGCACTTACATGATTCTTTTGCGCTCATCCTTCTACTGGCTCTGCCCAGAGAAGCTTCTATTCAGTAGTCCTGTTCATACCAACCAATGAGAGTAATGGGCTGGAACAGTGGGCCAAGGCCCAAGAGCATGGCTTCTAGAAGCAGCCTGAACGTTCTCCCGCTTGTAAGTGTATACAAAGGCAGTAATCATGGTACCAGGGTCCTCTGTGACCTAGTGATAAGCAGCCTAGCCAGCTTTATTTCCCCACTACATTAAAATATTCCCTTCCAGACATGATGGCCCCTTTAATGTTCCAATATTTTTTATCCATGTTGATAGCTCACTATTTTCTAAAAATACTTCAAAAACTTTTAAGTCTGTTCATAGGCAATACTTAAATAAAAATAGGAGACAGTGTATTCTAGGTTCTCCTTATGCAGCTTCAAGATACATATAGTGTATTAAAAGCTGGGAGAAAAATTAGCAATGCTAAGTCTATTTATTTTGTTTAATCCAATACTTTCCTGATTTATTTTACAGTAGAGTCATAGCATTGCCTAGTCTCTGACTGCAAGTATGATAAGACACCATCATCTAACTCTGCTCTAACCCTCCTTTCCTTGGCAGTGTAGCATTTTGCTTTCCTGGACCTGTAAGATATATACACGCTTCCTTGACTCTAGATTTGTATCAGCATGGAGAAGCTCTGAAATTCTTGTGTGTGATTTAATTTATATGTATTTTAATATATTGTGAACTATGAATTTCCATGGAGTACGTTAAAAGGACTCAGGCTGGGGGGGATATTGACTAATTTTATCTCTACTCTCTGTCCACACCTTTTTCTCTTAAGAATATATGTCTTCTAAGCATATATTTATCATACCTATCACATAGAGATAAATCATTTAATAGATGTGATGTAGTGTTGGCAATACTTATAATGACTCAAATAAGTTACCCAGCATGGAACCCAATATGCATATGAACATCTTAACAGCCAGATAATCGAAACCCTAGCATTATCATCCTGGAACAATGAGGAAAAAGAGACTACACAGTAATTTGAACAAGGAAAGTTAGTATAAAGAATAGTTGACTGTAACAAGGGATTGAAGTAAGAAAGAGTTGGGTAGGAAGAAGTAAAGAGAACTCTAAAGAACTTTAGGAATAAGAGCATCCACTACCTGCAAGAATGAAACAGGGCAACGTGAGGCTGAGACCAGAGCTTGCCGGGAGAGCACAGCCTTGGTTCTCAATGGCAGAGAAGTTGCATTAGTGGAACCTGGATATCTGCCCTCTGGGGTGCTGGGGAAAGCTCTTCACTAGTAAGTGTCTTACCAGAGAGGCACACTGCTACAAAGTAGCCAAGGGTGGGTGGGAGTACTGGGGGAAGCTGTGCACTGCAGGAGCCTGGCACTGGTGAAACCCCCTTGCTGCAAGGCTGACTCTGGAGAAGCTGCCTGTGCTGGGCTGTAGAAACTTGTTGTTTTGAGTACAAGGGAACAAGGAGGCAAAACTCTTTCCTCCTGCAATGTTTCTCCAATGTCCCCTACTGACAAAAGGTCAATGCCAGTTGGCAAAGAGAAATATTTCAATGGCCCAGATTCATTTTCACAGAGTAGGTAAATGAGATGAATTTGGATCCAAGTGGCACTTCTTGGGAAGAAAAATGATCTGGAAGAAAAATAGTGACTTACAGGATTATGATTGAGGAACAGATCCTGCCCAACAAAAAGATAATTCATTTAAAGTCAAAGAAGAGAAAAGAATCATTGCTTATAGAACTTGATCATGGCTAGATGGGAAGAAGAAAGTGCTTTCTCTGAAAAAAACTTAGTTCAGGAAAGCCCAGTGTGGAGTGGGGCAGGGGGTTTGGAGGAAGAATTTCTGAGTATGAAATGCAAAGGAGGAAATAACTTAGGATGGTTCCCTGGATGTACATCCCCTAGGATTGTAGCTAATAGGATTGAGCTGGACTCTTAGTATTTTATTTATTTTTCTCTTTTCTATGTTTTCTACTTTTCTAGTTCGTAATTCAAAATTCTCATACTGTGCAAATGCTGACTTTTGTATTTTGTTAGATGGACTGAGAGTGTTATGATTTACATTTCTCACCCTGATGGCAGAGTGTGGACTGGTGATGCATGGTTTAGGTCACCATACCAACGTCTAAAGTGAAGCTTTGGAACTCTGAGGAGTGGGATTAAAATTGGAGAAAATTATTAAGCCTTTTCCTTGGTGTCTTAAATGTAATATGCAAGCACATCCATAAAAAATGGTTAAATTACCACGGGAAACCTATAATTTTAGGATGGTCTTAAATGTTTAATCAAAATGTTGTTAACTTTTACATTTCATATTCCACTACTTCTCAAAGATATTGCTACCGCCACAGGACAATTGCTAACACCAAAATACTAAAAGGCTGATTTGGGAAAATTAGTTTTGTTTCTCTGACCCCTGGGCAATAAACTAGACCCTTTTAAGAAATTACATTGGTCTCTTCGGGTAAATAGGATGTCATTAAGTGCGTTGCTCTTTTAGTCACACACAACGCCTCTTTAGTCAGTGCCGCTCCTGAAGACCAGCTTGACAGGCGCTCCATAAATGTGGTTCTGAGAGATCCTACGTTGAGTGTCAGCTTTTTTATGACGATGCCATGCTCTCTTATAAACGTCTGAAAATGGCCCATGGGAGTGCTAACTAGAACAACAAGGAAAGGTTTGTAACGCTAAGCCCTCCAACGCAAACATTTCATCTCTTACAAATTATTATAGGTCCATTGACAAGGGGAAAAATTTACTGAGCTCAAAACAAATCAGGCAATATTTAACCGTATAAAAAATTAAAATGGAAAACATGTCAGAAAGCTTTGGGATCACTTAAGTTATCAAGCTAACCATCTTAAAAGTATATATATAGGACTTGTGAAAATATTATATACCAGAAAATTCTTGGTAAGCTCATTTATGTTTCTTGTGTAATCATCTGTAAAGCAGATGGAATAAACTTATTAAAACCTTACCTTTTCTTTTCACGTTCAGACTACGTCAAAGTTTTTTTTAGTCTTTTTCTCATCCCTGCGGTTAATGTGCTCCCACTATGAAGGACAAAGGAAATGCTGCTATGTAGAGATGTGTAAGACAACTGTTCTTCAGGAGACCATCAGACAGCGCTAACTCCTCATTCTTTTCTGTCTGTTTTGGCACATCCAAAATTATTTAGTGAAAAATATTAGTCTAAGTGATTAACATTTTATATGGAAAATAACTTATTAAATGATGCATGTTTCACTTTTAAAAAAACTAACCTGGACTGCATACATACTCTACCCCAGTATCTTCTTTTAATATCATTTCCTTTCTGCTGTCCATTCTGCTAGGGTCCTTCATCTCTTTTACTTTAGGGCAGAGACTGGCAAACTTTTCCTATTAAAAACCAGATATGAACTACTTTAGGTTTTACAGGCCATACGGTCTTTGAAATAACTACACAATTGTGCTGTGTTAGGCAAAGTCAGCTACAGATGATACATAAACACATGAATACAGCTATGTTCCAATAAAACTTTATTTGTGGACTCTGAAATTTGTATTTTATTCATTCCCACGTATCATGAATATTATTCTTATTTTGAAGTTTCCCAACTATTTAAAAATACAAAAACCATTCTTGACTTTGGGTCATACAGAAATAGGCATCAGGCCAGATTTGGCCTGTGGGCTATATGTAGTACAACAATTCCTGGTCTTCTGGCAGTACTACTTCTTCAAGGGCTAGATATACGTAACTAAACCACCATCCAAAGGAAAACTCTGTTTAGAAAGTTTTCCATAGGACACCCCAAAACTTTAGGGATCATCAATATGTCCATGACTTTCCATTGCACATCTGAAAGGTTATTCGACATTATTAGCTCGTCCATTGGAAACGATTTTAAGGTTTTCCAGTGACTTTTCCACATTTCATCAAGAAAAAGTATATATAAAATAACATATAGGGGTTAGAGGATGAAATTTGAATGAAAAAAGCAGGGGTTTTGTTCCCAGTTTAGGGATTCAGTTCTTTGATTAGATATAAATAACTTGATCACTTCAGATTTCATTCACCAAGTGTTGTTACTGAACAGTTATATTGAGTGTTAAAGGACATGAAGGGGAAATCTGTGCTTGTATCTTCTAGAGTAGCCACATTTTCAGAAAAAACTCTATGTTCTTTTTGTATGCCATATTCATACAACAGAAAAGGTAAATAGTTCTGAACAGGAATCTAGTGGTTAATTTGTTCCAAATACTTTGGAGTGAAGAAAATCTAAACCTGAGTGAGATCATGCAAACTATATCACAAAATACACAGATGTGAATTTTCAGGAGTTTTATATGTGCCTACTATTACCAGGAGAGGTTTGGTTTAGGGGTCTGTAAAAATGTTTTCTTCCTTTAAGTATAATTCTTTGAGCCAAGACATCATCGGTTCCAGGCTCAGTGAGTTCCAGTTGAAAGTGTGAATGTTCAGCAAAAGAGTATTTTTAAAGGAGACTGAAAATCTGCTGTGCCAGATACCTGAAATGTTGTTAGGGTATTCGGTGGAAAATTTCATTTCCACATTATAAATAACTGTAGGATATTTTAAGGGATCCAAGACTAGTAACTTCCAAGAGCTGCTTATAGTAGTTCCACTGAAATGTGAAATGGAGGGAGGATGCCCAAGGAAGCCTTTAAAACTGAATTACCAGATATGATTAATTAAAATAAATAATTCACCATTGATTACATTGCCCTTAAAATCCCCAGCCAAGGTACTCCCATTGAGGCCTGCACATTTTGCTATCCACCAAGTAAAACAAAGAAGAGGGAATAAAACGATTGAGAAAGAAAGAGGTAAAGACCCCTAGGTGATTACTGAAATTAAAAATACCCTCGAATATCTCATTCAAAAAAGCCTTGTTTGGTCGCCCATATTTGAAATATTGACTATTAGTTAGCATCGTCAAGTTATCTGGGAGTTCCCTGTTTTGTGGACTTCCTGGGATGATGATAAGGAGAACCCTAGATATATGGGCATATAACCTACTATGGTAGTTACTGAATTTCTATCTCCCTTTGGGCACAGAAATAATTCACTTCCTGTAACTTCTCCCTTTGCAGCCACAACACATTTAAAAACAAAACAGAACAAGGCAGAGATCTATGTTAGGCAGTGTTTACCGTGTGCCCAAAACAAAGTGCCCACCTAAAAGGAAAAAAAAATTCCATGTACGTGCGATGTGTATGTGTAAATGTGTATTTAAGAGTGTCAATGTGTGGATGTTCGAGAGTGTGTGTCTGAGCGCCTGTGGTGGGTGTAAGGTAGGAGAGTAATGGATGCCATCTTATCTTTATTACTGTTTTTGAGGGGTAAGCCTGACTTCCCTTCACAGGTCCGCAGCCTGCAGCTGGGGAAGACTCTGCCCTGGTGCGCTCAGGAGGCTCATCGGTGCCCGGGGTTAGAGCTCTCCCCTGCGACGGAAAAGATAATTAAAAATCGCACGCGCAGCAGACGACTAAGTTCCTAGCTGCGCGTCAAGTTCGTCTGGATAAGTTTGTTCTCACACCCCTGAGGCTGCCAGGCCGAGAGGCCGGTAGTCCGGGAGCGAGGAGTAGGTTGGGGGGTGGGGGTGTCCTTAGTAGCTGGTGCACAATATTTCTCCAAGCCAACAAGGGTGGCAGGCGGCCGTGGGAAGGCCGAGAAGGCTGGAGAGTCTAGGCGAACAGGCTCGCGTCTGTCGGGGGATTGGGGGGTGAGGCGGGAACGTGGAGAAAAAAGTGGGGAAGTTGAAGACGGATGAGGGAGGCTTGGAGTTGTGAATGGAGAAAAGGAATGTCAAAATAAATCCCCAAAGAGGAAGGACAGAGCAATGTCTCCTGAACCCCATCTTACCCCTCTCGAGGGTGCGCGCCTGGCTACCCGCCTCCCTTCTATCACTCCCGCAGTTGAAAGCCCCTCTATCTCGGGTGCATATCTTTATAGAAGGCAGTCCTGGTCTCCAAGTCACTCAACTAAATACAGCCCTTCAAGTTCATCTTGCGCTTGAAATGGGCTCCAGAATCCGTGACTGGCACCAGGTCCCCCCCCTTTTCTGTGTCCCAACCCTACCCCAAACACACACTCTCGAAGCTCTTCCAGACCCGTTCAAAGGCGAAGACCCCAGCGCTGGCTCAGCGAGTGGACTCAGTGCTCTAACAACCGAGAGGGAGGAGGGTCGTGGCGGGTCGCCGCTAGGGTGAGAGAGGCGTTTGCGCTGAGCAATAAAAACGCCAATTAATAGGTACTTCAATTGTTTTAAAAGAGATAGGGGGAGATCAGTGATGACTCAACTACCTTCCTTCCTTAATGCTCCGAGGTGGAGGCATTCTAATTTTTCATTTATTTATAAATCACTTGTTACTGTGTCAGCTACTCTATTAGGAATCTTTGAAACTTTGACAACTGATGGTTCTTTTTGCAAACACGTTTTCAAGCTTTGGAAGGCTTGAGGGAGTTTGACAGTAAGCAAGGAACGTAGCACACAACCTATAGGGAACCGGCGCGGTGCTCCCTTCTCAGGGGCGCAATAGCCTCAAGCGGATTTCCCGGCTTCTGCGGGCGCCGCACATTGTTTTATTTGTTTTGAAGGCTCAGAGTCTGAGGCTGGTCGGAGACACCCACGTGCTTCTGACTCTCATCAGCGTAATGATCGCCTCAGCCAGAGTCGTGTCTATATAAACCACAAAAACCTAATCATTAGAAATCCCAGCCTCCAAAAACCACATTTTAGGTAAAACTGCCGCTTTTTTTCCGCGCTCCTTCATCCTCTCGACCACAACTTTTTGGGGGATCCAAAATCGCTTTTTAAACCCACATTGGGAAATAAATACACAAATAAATAGCCATTGAAACATTTTGAATATTTTATTTTGTATTTTTACTTTTTCCCCCGGGAATGGTGGGAAAAAGTTAAGACAGTAGACGTAGTTTTAGATGCAGAATAGACTTAATAAAATATTTAAATTGATAGAAAATTGCTGAAATTTCTCTCCAGCAAGGGTTTTTGCAATTTATTTTAATCACTAAGATGACAGTTTTCCAGTCCTTAAAACAACTCAACCTTGTTCTCTAGGAACAAGTTTGAATATAGAAAGAAAGAAAAAAAAAACTGTCCAGTCACCCACTTGAGTTTCTAAAAACTATTTTGACGCGTGACCCCCTCCCCATTTTTCGTGTCACTTAAGACAAAAAAACACATCCAAACCCTGCAAAATCTTTTTCCCCCCGGGAGCCGCTGCGGCAGAGGGGAGTGGGGTGGGGTGGGGGAAGGGTGAAGAGAGCGGAGAAGCCAGCACAGACGCTCAAGAATTTTCCTTCCTCCTCTCCTGAAGTTACAACGAAAAATACCGACAGCCAGATCAGCCGGCGGCTCTCTGGCGTCTCCGCTTCAACCTCGTCCGACCTAGAGGGGGTTCCTTGCCCTGGGCGGGGGGGGGGAGGCGGGGAGAAGCTAGAGGACGAGACCCGGCTAGGTCCCCTACGACCAGGGCCGCCTCTCTCGGCCTCGGAAGCTGCGCGCGGCATCTAGGGGGCTCCTTCTCCCGGCCGGCGGGCGGCGGCAGCGGCTGCGATTCGAATGCTCAAGATCCGTTGCCCCGAAATCCGCTGCCTGAGACTTACCTCCTGGCACCTCGAAGCGCGAGGGTCAGGGGAGCTTTGCAAATAGCAGGAGGGAGTGGATGCAAGGAGGTGGCGGTGAGAGGGGGAGAAGAGGAGAAGGGAAAGGAAGGAGCGGAGCCGGGGAGCCGGGCTGGCAGCCGCCGCGGGAGGAATCTGAGCGCGCAGCCGGCGTGGGGGGAGCAGCGGCCGCGCGGAGGAGGCGGCGGTAGCAGCCCAACCCGGCGGGCGGCGGCGCGGACGCCTGCAGCTGGGTAGCTGCGCGCTGGGCGGCGCGGCGGTGGCGGGCTGCGCGCGGCTACGCCGGCCCCGAGGCTGGACTAAACACACTCGCCTCCACCGCCGGACTCGAACTGGGAGGGGGCGCCAGCGCACCCAGGACGCGGTGCCCCAAGGGACCCCACTCTAAGCTGCAAACTGAAGCCGCCCCCCGCCTCCCCGGGCCAAACACATCCCTGCACCCGTTCGCAGCTGCCACCCCGAGTGTTCCAAAGGCTCCTGCAAAGATCTGCGCCTCCCGGGTCTCCCCACCCGCCAACCCGACCTCTCTGAGTCACCACCGCGGTCCCCCGTCAGACTCCGCCTGGCAGTCGGCTTCATCGAACTTGACTTCTCACCTCCTCAGTCCCATCACCTCCATCCCCTCTCCCCCATCTCGCCTCCACCCCCCCCCCCAGTTTCCTCCTCCTCGCCCCTCATTTCCACCCTCCTCCCCCTCCCCCGGCCACTTCGCTAACTTGTGGCTGTTGTGATGCGTATTCCCGTAGATCCGAGCACCAGCCGGCGCTTCAGCCCCCCCTCCAGCAGCCTGCAGCCCGGCAAGATGAGCGACGTGAGCCCAGTGGTGGCTGCACAGCAGCAGCAGCAGCAGCAGCAACAGCAGCAGCAACAGCAGCAGCAGCAGCAGCAGCAGCAGCAAGAGGCAGCGGCGGCGGCTGCGGCAGCGGCGGCAGCAGCAGCAGCTGCGGTGCCCCGGTTGCGGCCGCCGCACGACAACCGCACGATGGTGGAGATCATAGCTGACCACCCGGCCGAGCTAGTCCGTACAGACAGCCCCAACTTCCTGTGCTCCGTGCTGCCCTCGCACTGGCGTTGCAACAAGACCCTACCCGTGGCCTTCAAGGTAAGAAGCTGCGGCCATCCCCTGCCTCCGGCCGGGCGCCTCGGGACCTGCCCGCTGGCGTCTCCTTGACCGCGGGGGCCGGGGCCCGACGACGTTCCAGGCCTCCGGTGTACTTTGTTGGCTCTGACTCGAGGGACCCCTGGATGGCCCTCTTCCTCCGGATTTCCCAGCGGGCTTGGGAGCAGTGACCCCGCGCAGATCCCTCCTTCTCCCACCTGTGCCCGCATCCACCACGCCAGCCCTTGTCCCCTCTGTCCATTCATCACCCCTCGAGCCTCCCCGCCGAAGTTCTAACCCACTCCTCGGAGCTGTCTCCCCTCCCCCCAGAGCCTCCAGGTGTCCACTCTTTGCATCGCCACCCCGCCCCCCACCCGGGTGTGAGGGTCCCCGGCATTTCCCCCCGTGACTCCCGCGCCCTCC
Organism: Trachops cirrhosus; assembly: GCA_028533065.1. NCBI lineage: Eukaryota > Metazoa > Chordata > Mammalia > Chiroptera > Phyllostomidae > Trachops > Trachops cirrhosus. The sequence goes on from CM052541.1 coordinate 105,373,603, forward strand.
TCCCCGGGCACGCCAGCCGGTCCCGCACTGCGGGCTGCCCGCGCGAGCCCTCCCCAGGATTCCTGGCGCCCCTGCCCACTCCCCTCCGGGCCGATTGCCCCTCAGCTCGTCCCGGTGCCCCCAACTGTGACCCGCTTGAGCCTCAGCGGCCCCGGCCTATCCCGGGTTTGGGTAGCGGTGTTCTTGAGGTGACGGCGCCGGGAGTTCGCGCCCGGGGCGGGGCGCCGGCAGCGGCGCGTGGGCCGCAAGACCAGTGCCCAAGGGGGTCGCAGGCAAACCTCGGGACTCGGGGAGCGTGTGAGGGGGACGGGAAGGACAGGGGTATTTGCTCGGCTCCCAGGCTCCCAGGCTCGCGGCAGTTCCCGTACCGGGAGGAAGGCGGGGCCGCCGGGGTCGTCGCGCGCCGGGAGGCGGGGGAGCCGGGGAATCGCGGGCGCAGACCCTCGAGTGCGGGAGGCGCGGGCCACCTGAGGGGGCGGTGGCTCGGCCGCTTCTTCCCGCCGGGACGCCGCTCCCCGCCTCTCCCAGCCTGGCGGGCCCGAGGGGGAATCTGTGAAATGCCTTCGGTTGGCTGGCCTTGAAATCTGAGGTGAAATTTTGCGGATTTGTCTTGTTATTACTTCTGAAGGACTTGGTTCCCAGAGGTCGCTCCCGTCTCCGCCAGGTCGTGGGAGGCTGTGGCCGGCGGCCTGGGTGCGGAGGGAGAGACGCCGGGCTTTGGGAGCGCGCTCCGTGGCCTCCTCCGCCCGCCGGCCCGTTAGTTGGAGGGCGGGCGTCCGCAGCGGTCGTCCGCGGTAGCCGCTCCGCAGGTTGAGGGTGCGGCGTCCTCGGCGTAGCCCGGTGGGTGTCCCCAGTGCGACCCAGATTGCCCCGGCAGCCCCCGCCAGGGGGAGAGGCGGAAACCCCCATGGCCGAGCTGGGTGGAAGGGAAGCGGGTGCCCGGGCAGCCCCCTCTCCGGGGACTAGATGCCGGGATGGAGGGGGCGGTGAACGAGACTCGGGGAAGAGACTCAGAAAGGCGCTTCCGGCCCAGTCTAGCCTAGGGCGCCGGGGTTCTGGGATCCGTGGAGAGCAGGGTATCGAGGGTAACGGAGGGAAAGGAGGAACCGTGCCAGGTTCTCCACTGTGGCCCTGGGGCCAAACCCCCATGGGCCATTGGCAGCCCCTAGTAGTTGATCCCTCATCCCGCCAGGCCTCATCCCCCTGCCAGGCTTCAATTCGGATTCCCTGTGTAGGTGGGGTGGAAAGAAAGAGGAGTCCAGGTCAATTAGGGCTAGTTATCTCGCTAGGTTTTATATCAGAACAGAAATCAGAATAAGTTGTTATGGAAAGAGGATGATGCGTTCTGGGGCAAGTTTCATTTTGCACTTGGCTTAAGAAGTGTGTGTCTCCTTTAATAAACTACCCATTTTGTAGGTTATTTTCTTCTTGAAATATGAAAAGCTCAGAATATTGTAGAAATTTAAATTTCTGTACAAGAGGTATATTCTACAGTGTTCATCGTCCAAGGGCCCAGAATTTTCTAATTAGCTTTATTGTAAGAGTGGACATTTATTTCCACCCCATCCCCAAAGCCCAAACACAAACAAAAAACCTGGATGAAAACAGCACATACAAATAAGTAGCTATTTTGTTTACACAATGCCACAAGTCAGGATATGTGAAAATTTAAGGAAAAGTGCCTACGTTTTTAAAGATACCATTTAGATGTTTGATGGTCTGGATTCTGTTTGTTTTGCTAAACATATTCAAGGTAGAACTGTTTTGAAGTATTCTTTTACATTTATGGCGCTGAACTGATTTGGAGCATTAGTATTTTAGATAGAAAGGATGTTTTTTACATACAGATAGAATGCAATTTAGTCTGACCTATTATCAGATTTTGGTTGTCTTCAGGTTTTTGCACCACCCTTTTAAAATCATTTTGAAAAGAAATGGCTTTCTTTGCTATTAATCATACTTATTGTCGGTTACAGAGTGATTTTACTTGTAACCAGCAAACAAAGCCATACTTAACACATGGCCATACTGAGGTGAATATTTGATTCATATTAATTGAAAAAGAAATTGAATTAACCTAAAATGTGAACTCTCAGTGTTTTCCAAACCCTATACCTGTGTTGAACAAAATGCAAATAGCAGGTGATAGCTGAGATCCTCTGAATTATAGAAGTTTTGTCTCTGTTGAAAAAGATGTGTAAATATTTGGAACATCCAGGCATAGACAACAATTTATGTTTTCATCTGAATGTTATTAACAACAAACTCTCTTTACCTTTCTTTTGGGATAAGAGCCCGAGAACAGTAAAGCTTTCTACCATTGCAACAAAGTCAAATAAATCTATCAGAAAGAAGTAATATGAAGAGGTCTCAATTTTAAAAGTGGTGAGAATAATTTGGCTATGATAGTTAGAGCCATGTACAAAGTAAATTATAGTGTTATGGGTACATACAGACAGGTAAATATATTTTAAAAACACACAGAACTAAATTGTTGAGAAATCTGATATTCAAATCAATACAATATTTATTGAGCCTATATTTTATGTCTGTGATACTGAACTCACCATGTAGAGAATCAAATGGATTCAATGGACTGTGTTTTAATATTTTAAAGTAGTGCTTCAAAATGATATTGACAGTTGTATTAAATTGTAAGTAATGTGTTCATCTGATCTTGTTTGGGGACTATACAAGAATACTTAACTTGTTTATACTCCGCTCTTATAAATGCAGAAACAACCAGTGTAGTTTAAAATATGTAAAGTTGTTTATTAGCATTGTATTTTTAACAAAGTACTGCAGTTTTGAAATGTTCCGTCCTCCCAGGTGTCAAGGAAATGGAAATAAATATTTTTAAACATTTCTTTCAGGTCTATTTCACTGAAAGCTTAAAATAGTGAAGGTATACTATTAGAGGATCCCCAGGCCTTTCTGTCCTTGAAATTCTAGTGACAAAAAATCAATTTGCAAATCCATCTCATTAGTTAATGGTCAAATAGAAATAGTGAGAGAGTATGTCAACGATGCATTCAGGAGCACCCTTATAATTAGGGGTCTGTCAGCATTGCTGCCATGAAGCCTGCTGTTCAGGGTTCATAGCTCAGTTGCTTTAAATACCTTCAGGCTGAAACACTATGCAGAAATTTTAAGTCCAGATATATATCCAAAAGTATTGCAAGGCTATTGTGCTGTTTTCAGTTAGAGAACACTGGGCTATATATTTACCAGTGTCATATGTTTTTCTGGCAATGTTAAAGAAAACACATTTTTAGATATATGATCTATTACTCACAGTTAATTCTGTGTGTTTAATGATAGCTTTCAGTATTTGTCATAAGTGGGGTTTCAAAATGATGGAGCAATTTCTATCTGAGAATAATTTTTTCAACATCATCAGCCCATTTTTGGAAACAAGTATGCAACTAACAAACACTTGACACTAGTGAGTTGCATTTTCCGTACATATTTAATGATCAGATTTTATATTTGTGTCTTTTTTAATGTAGTTATATTTAAACAAAGAAAGACAGGTTATGAAACCTGTTAAAACCTTTTAAAGCCTACTATGAATTGTTATGCAAAATTATGTAAATCAATAGATTTCAAGTTGTGTTAAGACATACATTTTTGTGTTATGCCTTTAAATAAAATAAAGTTGAAAATGTTAGGATTGACTATATAAAACTTATTGGTAAGGTAATTGAAATAAAACTTTTAGATAGAAAACAAATATTTAAAAAATTTTAGAAAACTTACATTTGAAAACAAGCATGATATTTTTCATTATTTTTGTACTTTGTCATTGCTGTTTGTATCCTTTCAAAAAATTTCAGAATATCTAAATGAGCTTGAAACTTGGCACATAAATTCCTGGCTTAAATTGAAATACTTTCCACCAGTTTTCTCTTTGACATATATTTTAGAAAATATGAAATGATACTTTATATTGTATCTACTTTTTTCCTCTACAATTCAATTGTGTGTTCCTAAATTCTAAGTTAAACTTGAAAAAATAACTGTCATATTTGTGAAAGTTTATGATAGCTTATTTAAAGTTGTCTTTAAGTAATTACCATCGGATTAACATTTTTCTTATTGCTATAACTTCCTTAAACCTGTCTTTGTATTCCCAAAAAAGATTTGATCAGATTCTATCTCGGAAAAGAATTGTATTTCAATTTTGCTGCAAGTGCAGTGTGCCAAATGATATTGGTCTGTGAGAGTAATTGATTAGTTAAGACTAGCCTTCTACTCATGGAAATGTAATGGGCAATTTTTATTTCTGTATAATAAGACCACAAAAACAGTTTTAAGGGTCTGAGTTAATTCTTCATTGCTTCTCTATCAGAGTAACTCACAGATTTAATCATAAGGAGTCTCAAACAAAATTTCAGTAGCATTTCTAGAGTTAAATATTTTGTACAAGCTTCATGTGATTTACATGCTAGTTGTAGTGAGGTGCACTAAATAAAGGAACTTCTTTCTCAATTCTAAAATATAAGGACATAAAACTACTTCTCTCTTTCCTATGAAGTTTCTTGAACTTAAAGATTTTATGTTTTAAAAACATCTAGAAATGTAGTTGCTAAGGTTTCATCACAAATTATTTGCAGAACAGAACTTTTGTATTGGGTACTATGGAAACAAATTTTAATGTGTACCTACTCCTAACTGGTTAAAGAGTGATTTTTGACTGCTCTCTCTTTCTGCCCCTTAAATGTTTTCCATTGTTTGTGTTTTGTACAGATGAAGTGTGTAAAAATTTCTTTATTCTTTTGGTTTTCTTTTATTTTTTATAGATTTTTTAGAGAGAGAGAAACATTTATTTGTTATTCCACTTATTTTATGTGTTCATCAGTTGATGCTTTAATTTTTTTAATTTTCATCTATTGATTTGAGAGAGAGAGAGACATCGATCTGTTGCTTCACCCATCCCTGCATTCACTGGTTGCTTCTTGTATGTGCCCTCACCAGGGACTAACCTGCAATGTTGGTGTTTCTTTGGGACAACTGTCTAACCTACTGAGATACGCAGCCAGGGCCATTGGTTGATTATTGAATTTGCCCTGACCAGGGGTGGAACCTGCAACCTTGGCCTGTACAGATGGTGCTCTGACCAACTGAACTTCCCAACCAGGGCCTCTTTTGGTTTTCCTTTAGATAAACACAGTTAAGAATCTCCAAGGGAAACTTTTTAGCTTCAGAGATCTACTTAAAAAAAAATCTCAACCATATAATTATGTTTCTAATTGATATAAAGTTAAAAACAGTATGCCCTCCCCCCAGTTTTCCCTCAGAAAATCATTAGGCAATGTGATTCGGTAGAACATAGAGCCGGGAAAAAATGTATTTAGCCATTAAAATAGAGTTCAGCTATAACAGGGAAAGTTGTCACTATATCGTTTTAGTTAGCTTTTTTTTAAAGGCCAAGTTCTAAGCCTCATAGAAGACTCACTATTTGTGATTGTCTATTTGTTTCATTATTAAATGTAATACATAAGACATAACCAGTATTTAATGTGGTCATTATTATGCTGCCTAAGCAAAGTAAAATGGATTTATGTATTTCACTCTTAGGGATCTTTTCTTTCATATTTTCCCATATTGAATCAATTTTCCTTTCTTCTAACTAAAAAAACCCCATTATGTTAAAAATATGCAGTAAAATAATAATGTCCCAGAGCTCTTGAAAATCTTCATATTGGGGCAGATTTCTTTACTTTTTTTCCAAAATTTAGTCAGACTGGAGTAAAAGCCATCAACAGTCATCCTTTATCTTTCAACAACAAAAAACATCTCAGGACATGGAGTGAAGAATTCCATATTCAGTTGCATCCTTTAAGGATGTTCATAAATAAAAACCGGTGTTTACCAAATAGCAGGCTTGGAACAGAAGTTAGCCTTCTCATCTTTCAAAAAGGATATCATTATAATCACACTCTATACTTACATAGTATCTTCTACATTTTACAGACTTTAAAATAATTATTTCCAATTTATATTGGAAAACTGTAGTTCCTGGAGATGAAGTTACTTGTATGAGATCATAGCAGAGGTGGGAAAAAAGTGGAGCCTGTTGAATTTTGATGCATTTATTCTCTTCTAAACAGTACAATTTTCTGCCTTTGTTCATATACTTTACTGGTTCCATATTTAGAAAGCTACACCACAGGTGTTGTTAAAACACAATATGCTGAGTGTAAAAATGTCAAACATTGAGATGAATCCTAGCAAACATAGTCAATTATTTCAGTATTTTCAATTGTTTGCACTTTTGGCATTGTGAATTTGAAAAATTGTAAAGCACCCTGCCTCCATCAGTAGTACAGCATTACCTGTATAGTCAGTAGCCACTTGAGGCACTAGATCAGGTATGCAGGGAGAAAGTCGTGTTCTCAAGGGATTTGCCGTTGACCTGGAAATCTTCTCAGATTGAGTGGAGTAACCAAATACTATGAGTAAATGATAGTTGGCATGATTTCCTCTCTGGGATGGACGAAGTTGTCAGAAAACTAGTTTGGAGCAAGGGCATATTGCTGCTAGTGAGGGATGCTGACTCAACCTTTAATTGCTTCTCTCTCTTAAAGAGTTTTATCTGGTAGCCTCACAACTGTTGGCTGTGGGACTTGATGCTCTTTTGGAAGCTCTTTCACTTATTTATTTCAAAGATATTTATCAAATACTTAGTCTGTACCAGGCACTGTTTATGGGAGTTTGGTATAAAGTGCCGAATGAGACATATGAAGTCCCTTCCCTCGTAGTTTCCAATTTAATGTAATCTGTACTCCTAGGAGTGAGCCTCACAGTTTTGGGCAAGTATATCAAAAGGAGTAGATAAATTATTAATATATGCACATTGAAACGAGGATCACCTGAGTATGGTGCACTGGTGTGGAAGTGGGCTCTGTAATTTAAGGAAAGCTTTAGGACTTCAAACTGAATACCAAAGTGCTAAAGAAGGAATGGAATTGAAAAGCAGACTACGAGAAAATTAGGGGTGAAAATTATATTGACAAGTTCTTTTTCCTGGCTGGAGCAGAAGGTGGAGTAGAGGAATGTCAGGCTAGGGTTCATGGGTGCAGGGAATTAAGCCCTAAAATACAGTTATAGTGTTTGTTTTATCACAGTCTGAGAAGTCTCCTTTGATGAGTGCATGTACAAATTGTATTGGGAGCATGGAATTAAACGCTTAGGTTTGCCTCATGGGAATCTTGACAAAGGAGGGAGCAGCACTACAAGTAGGAGAAAGAGGAGTGGGATATTTGCCAGACAGGCCTGCACGTGTGGGCGTTAATGTCAGAGAGTAGTGGGGTACTCTAGCTGGAGTCATTGCTTAGTCATCATGAGGGCATCTGGAAGCTGAATGAGGAAGAGATGGAAATAATCGGAGTATATGATCCTGGAGGTTAGTTGAGAGAAAAAGCATTATCAAGGGGCAGGGTCTTGGGAATGGGTTAAGAGTATTGTGTTTTACATGTGACCTCAAAGGCTCTGCACCAGCATTTTCTTACCAGGCTCCATGCTAATCAGAGCCACCCATTTGCAAGTTAGCTGACCGTGGTTTAAAAAAAAAAGTGTGATCCTTAGCCTTGGAGCAGTGAAAATGTTTATTAGCCTCAAAGACTGATTATTCTGGTCCTTAACTTGACTGAGTTAATCTGTCAAAGGTTAACTCTTGAAGGTTAAGGAGGCAAATGTGTCATTCTAAGATGGCAGATGGGACAAAGACAGAGTAGAAGTTTGGCCTAGGGTATATTTTCTGTATATACCATTCATTTGTCAGGGATTATTATCAGCCTGTTATTTGTCTTTATTCTACGCCTAGACTTTAAGCTTCTTGATGGTTTTGTATATTCCACTGGGTCCTACTGCAGAATGGATGTTTAGTAATTATTTGCAGTATGATTAAAAGCTGAATATCTAGCCCAAAGTAAGGATATGAAATGTAGTCCTGGATACCACACCATGTTTAGGCTTCCATGTAGTTAGGAATTCCAAGGTTTCACCTAAATGTCTTCTCCCGTAGAGCTGACTAGACTTTCTTTACCAGCCCGTGGTTGGGAAGAGACCACACCTCAGGGTGCTGCAGGCTGCAGACAGGCAGTGCCTTAATATGTACGATGCAATCTGCAGATGAAGCATCAGCCTTCCTTCTGTGGCATAATTCCTATGGACAACCTAACATGGGGATTTAATAAAAAATGTACATGTATTCGGTGAAGAATGCAACAACAAATGAAGGAAACTTTTGCCTGCCTTTGAAATGGGTGGGCCCTGAAACATTGGTCTGTTTGAAGTGGCATCTTAACCCATATGCAGATGCTTCATTCCTGTCTGCCATTACTGGACCAGAGCACTAAGTCCTGATAAGGAACAATATTTACAGTGAGAATATATTCTTAGTTTTTAAGCTTTTCTGATGAGCCATTATTGCTGCCGTGTTTCCTGTTTTACGTAGGTGGTAGCCCTCGGAGAGGTACCAGATGGGACTGTGGTTACTGTCATGGCGGGTAATGATGAAAATTATTCTGCTGAGCTCCGAAATGCCTCTGCTGTTATGAAAAACCAAGTAGCAAGGTTCAACGATCTGAGATTTGTGGGCCGGAGTGGACGAGGTAGGTCTCTGATTTTTAATATTGGTAATGGAGTAAACACATTAGGGTGCTCTGATGATATGTAGGCTAGTCTGTATACAAGTCAGCACCCTCTTCTACTGAATAGAATTACTGAAGATCTTCTTTAAATATGTCCAGATGAAGCTGAGCATTCTTCTGAATACTCAGGCCTTTTTCATTTGCTTTATGATATTGAATATTCAAACAATGTTTTCAGAACTCATTCCTACTTTCTTTGGGTGTGAACATATAAGGTGGAGAGAAGAACAGTTGGAGGCTCAAGTTATGAATTATGAGGAACCAAATAGCAGAGTAAATAGAGGGACAAAGGAAAAAGAAAAAAGAATAAATTGGATCAGTTTCCTGATAATATCAGTTTTGTTCTCAGTGGCAGTATGTTTGACTAGCATAATGCAGTTCACTTTATCACATATGTTACCTCTGTATGAGTTAATTTATTCTTATAATAAAAATCTGTTTAAAAGTCATTTAGCTTTTTTTAATGAAGGTTTTTCATTTGAATAAGTGAATAATGTGTTAGTTATGTTAAAATGACTGTATAGAGTTGCCTAGACAGATGAATGATCAGGACTTGAAATATTTCCACATTATTTAAGGGTTTTTAACATCTGAATTCATATTCAAATGTTAGGAATCCTTAAAAAAGATTATAAAATAGAAAATAATCCTGTTTAGGGTTTTCATAACTATTTTATAAATGGGCTTAATGTTTTAAAAAAAGTCTTTAAGGAAACCAATTTTGGGGTTTATTTACTTATTCTATACAGAGACTTTTAATAGTCATTCATTAGAAGTATTATGTTCATTTATTTATTTATTGAATCTAATATTTCTGTTTTAAGTATTTCAATAATAAGAGAGAAAGTAGACCACTTTAGCATTGAGGTGAAATAAAGACCTATGGAATTACTCCAACCCAGGTTTGAATTAGGAAATGAGAAGCATCAATTTTTAAACCATGTTCAGTAATTGCTCTTTAGTTTGGATCAGATGTCAAATTATTACCATTGTAAAAACTTGATAAGGGAAATTCAAGCAAGGCTGTTTCCGATGAGTAGTTTTAGTTTACTTTCTAGGAACAGGGCCAAGAAGTTGTACTTTTTAACTAAAAAAAATGATGCATGCTAATGAGATACTGTCACTGGAAGGTTGTTTGAAATAAAATGAGGCTCAGGCCTCTGGAAGAATCAAAACTGAAGGGGTTATCTCTGCATCAGGTTTGGTTTGCTTTCATTAAAAAAAAGACACATCCTCTCTCACTATTGACTGATTAGGTGTGAAGTGTGTATGAGTGTGTATTCATTTTTTTCAGTGATTGGTGCAAATTCATAGCACAATTAAAATTTCTCTTTCTAGGAAGAATCAAGAACAATTTGAACATGGTGATTTACCTGTGTGCTCTGAATTACATCATTCTTCCTATGTAATATTACTTTGTTTTAAATTAGAGTAATGAATTTTAGTATTTAAAAGATTGGCTGCTATATTTTACTTTACAGATTCAAGCTAGTGTTTTCATTTATCTTGCTTTTTGTATTGTATTGATGCTGCATAACTTTTCTCTGATGAATTTGAGTAGAAACTATGGCAAAGTGATAGTGTACTTTGTAAACCCTCAACATATTTATTTAAGAAACTTCAAAGAGAAACAAAGGGTGTGCACTGTTTTACTATATTGGCTTTCTGAGTTTTGGCTGGTTTCCCAAATAGCAATTTTTATATTTAAAAAAAAAAAGACAGACTTAACTGCTTGCAGACTTTTCACGCATGGAAGATGAAGAAAGCTTCTTTTGATGAAGTGTAATTATGTCCAAACAGAGCTGACCCCCTCCCCCTATATTTCTTATGATCTTAACTGAAGAAAGTAGGATTTTTCCTTTGAAGCAGCCGGGACTTGGTGGAGGATCTGAAATGCTACAGTCTGCTGCCAGAGGCAGGATGGAGAAATTGGTCCAGACTTGTCTTCGAGACTTAGATTGGGGGTAGGGGTAGCGGGTAGAGAGAGAAAGAAAAATTGATTTATCACTAATAATAGATTTTTATATCACTACATTAACATTATTTGAAAGGCAAGAGTAATATCAAGCTGAAATGAAGAGTAAAAAAGGACAGAGAACACCGATAAGAAATATCACTCTTTGAAAAAAAAATAGGTCAGTTTTTCAGTGGCAGGAAACCCGTTAACCTGCTTGTGTACCTGACCTGCTTTCAAACAGACGCTTTCTAGCTTCCTCGTTGATTTTCACACTTGGACATTTCTCTTAAGTTATTAAGTCTGGATCAACATGCTGCCACCACTGTATTTTTTCCCAATCTTTAAATTTTCTGTTTTCAGTAGCATTTAAAAAATAACACCAAGTTCCTCTAATTGTTACAGTTTTTCTTTTCAGTGGTAGAAATTTAAATTCTCAGAAATTGAAAACCAGTTTTGGCCTTATCAAGAGTCACATCACTATGTACTTTGGCTTTATCGGCTATCTGATGGCCACGGCTTTTGGAAGTGCTTTGGAAAACACGTAGAGCGTCAGTGCAACTTGCATGAAGTTAGGAGTGGCTTCTGTATTTTAATTTTATTTTCCTTTTTCAGCCTTTATATTTTACACAGAAGAATTTAAAATGACTTTGTTTTCTGAGTTTCCTTGCTTTGTTTCCTCACTTTTGACATCAAGCATGCTGCTTTTAATTTACAAGCATTTTTAAGCACCTACGGTATAGAGAGCATGGGACTTAGTCATTTAGGATACAGTCTCTGCTTACAGTCTTAGCCCTCCTGACTACCCCTCAGCCCCTCAGGTTAAGTTGGAATCGTCTTTTAATGGCAGTTCCTGTATTTAACTTAGAAAATATGTATCTTGAGGACATACGCACTACGAGTTCCTAGCTGAAGTTATGGATGATACAATAACCTGATGAATGAGTGCTAGCTTCCTCACTAAGAGCCTACATCTTTCAGTAGGAGTCTGAATTTTTATCATTTATGAAGAGTGATAAAAATGGGATTTGGAAAAAGTTTTTTTTTTAGTTTAAGGAAATCATAAATACTCACATAAACATTTGACTTAGGAAGTGTGTTATTATTTATAAGGTGAAGAACCAGTTACCTCGTTGGGTGGTAGTTTCTGGAACATTACACCCATGTTCCTTCTGAAGGGGCAATAACAAGTGGAAAGAACCTCTTTGATTTTTGTTTTAGTTGTTATAGTACATTTGATCCTTAAGATTTGATTTTAGAAGACTGTACTTATAATTAAATACTTATTCCCCCCACCCCAACATTTACTTATTTTAAAAAGAAGTCTTTCTTTATAGAAAACTGGTTCCACTTTGAACATTTAGATGCTTTTTATTTACAGGGTGAATTCTGTACTTGGCTTTTGTCCCTACATGAGGTGTTTATCTGAATTTGGGATAAGTATCAATGACTTTTAATATCTTAAGAAAGTTACAAAAGTCTCAAGCAGAACTAGTCTGAGGACCAATTTGGAGAAATTCATGGACAGTAGCTCTAGCAGGTTATTTACAGACATTAAGACAATTGGAATATATACATCCTTGATTTATTAAGATGAGCCATGGATGACAGCTGCCTTCCAAGCACTGCCTTCCAAGCCACGGTTAGAAATGCAGTTCTGGCTCACCACCATCCAACCCAGAATGGCATCTTTTTATGGTTTCATGTAAATTAACTTTCATCCTAGGGATGCAGCCTGGTGACTCCTCCAGACAGATCTTCCCATTGTTTTGAGGTCCTGACCTGGATCCAGTGGCTTCCTATCCAACTTTCTAATCTCCATCTCTGTGGACTTTAAGTTTGCTATAACTAGCTTAGACTCCTGGCTGACTTATTCTTCTAGTTAGTTTTAATGTATATAATAAATCCTGTTCTCTAATGAGATAATTAAACTACTCACCTCCACGTAACATCCAGTATATAATGATGAACTATGATACATTAATGACACTTGAAGAATAGATGCTTTCATCATCCTGGCCAAGATACTATGTTAGTGGATTTATATTTACTGTTTCTTGGTCTTATAGAGCCTATTGGGACACATACAGAAATAAATTGTCTATTATTTTTTTAAAATGTTCTTTGGAAAAGCTAAAAAGAAGAGCATTCATTTGAGGGACTGGGAGAACTGGGTTTAGATCCTGATTTTTTTTTCATATTAGCTGTGTGGTTAAGTTACTAAGCCTCTCTGGGCTTCATTTTCTTCATATATGAAATGGAGGTGATAAACTTAACTGAATAGGATCAAATGAGACAGTGTGTATGAAGAGGCAGTTACTTAATAGGTTTCTATTCAATATTCATCTCCCCCCTCCCTTGCATTCCTGTGTTTTCTTTCCTTCTCTTTTCTCCTCTTGGGCACAGAAAAGTATAGCCAAAGAGACTTAAAACTATATATACTGAGTAACAAATGATGTGTGTCTTAAACATATTTTAGTAACTTACATGGTCTGGGTTGAAAAGAAACCCATTCACTAGACTTGACAGTCAAAGACCTGTTCTACATTAAGCCTTGTATGTAACCTGTTCCATATTAAGCTTTGAAAAGATTGCATTAAACTTAGCATTGATACATATTGTTTAAGATTTGTATTTTGATTTAATACCCTCAGCTTTCAGTAAAGGGAAAAACAGTCTCTGACCAAAAAACAAAGCAAAACAAAATGAGCTTTTTACGGCAGGCTAAATGAATACTCTGGCCTGAGATTGCTGAATGTTTTATTGAGTCACTGTTTCACGCCCACCTTTTCCTGTCTTGTAACAGTTTGCAGTTTTGACTATCTGACACGACTAACCGTTGCAAATCTAACTGATTACAACTGTCAGTGAGTCTGTGTAACAGAGGCTGGTATCTTCTTCTGGAGAAAGAAATCCTATCTGCTACCAAACTTTTCCCTGCCCTCCCCCCATTCATCACTTTCAGCTCATTAATTAGAAACATCAGATATAATATTTCCATGAAGCACACTCTCTGCTAAAAGCAAAAATTCACATTTATATTGGGAGATGTCCTGTACATTTAGCAAAAAAATAAGTCATTGTCAGGGAGTTATTTCAAGATTTAACAGCAAGGAAGTATGTTAGGGAAGGGGTGGGCAGGGAGGAGAAAATCTTTGTTCCAGTAATGATGAAATCATCATACCACAGGCACATTAAGGCCAGGACAGGAGACACTGGCTCCTGTTAAAATGATTCCCATAAGAACCTTCCTCTTTCATCTTCTTATTGTAGTGCAGTTAAGCAAATGAAATGCTAAAGCCATGTGAAGTAAATAACATAATCAACAGTGATTTACTATTGTTCTCACATGGGGTCATGACCTAATCCTAAATAAAGACTTCTAAAATTGTCTGTGTTTGGATGTGTTCCTGATGTTGGAGAAAACTGAAAGGCAGAGAACCCTCTTCAAGTGGACCAGGGTTTTTGCTTTCATTACAGCTATTGCTACTGAGCAGCTTTTTGTTTTTTTTCTTGTTTTTTGTTTTTTTGTTTTCGGTTTGGAATCCCTTTTACGGTGCTGCAATGAAGAGGATGATCTTAACACTTGGAGAGTTTAGTAACTTCCTAAAGTGGCCATCAGAGGGATTCTACTTTAGATTAAGGAGTCCTGACTCTTAATCTTGTCTTTGTTTCATTACCTCCTCAGAGCGGCTCACAAGAAGTTTGGACATCTCTGCTGTTATGTTGTCATCAATACCATCTCTTTATATTTACTATAGGTTTTCCTTTTTTACGTCTGCAGGCAAGAGTTTCACCTTGACCATTACTGTCTTCACAAATCCTCCCCAAGTAGCCACCTATCACAGAGCTATTAAAGTTACAGTGGATGGACCCCGGGAACCCAGAAGTAAGTACTTGCCTTCCTGTTGGAGATGGTAATAGAGTTCACAGAGACCCTAGGAGGAATTTATCCCAAATAAGTTAGTGCTATTTCATGTAAATAGTTTCTTTGCAAAGTTTGCTGTCTGCACACATTGTTAGTGAGGGACAGTTAATACAACTTCACAGTTAGTAGAAAATAAAATTACACATTTAACCTTTGCCCCAAAATTGGTAAGGCCTATATAACTTTGGGAAATGAGTGAATAATTATTCAGTCACTGTAACTATTTTCTAAGAAATTCTGCTCATCTACTGTACACAGTAGACAGTGTGGAGTGAACCCACGAGGACTGAGGAAGAAAACAATAAACTGAAAACTCTTGAGGTTAGTCTAGAAGCAATTTTGTGTTTCCCATGGTCTACGAATGTGTTTTAACTTTTTACCTCGCCCACTCAATTCCCTTTATAAAGAGCACACTGCTTAATTACAAAGAATTTATTTGCAAATGATAACTTGCTTGATTGTTACAACACTGTTGTTTGGTCATGTTCTAGTAATTGTTATAGGTCGTTTCTTTTAACATATAGAGTCAAGCCAGGTTTAAATCCACCTTGGTTTACTTGTTTGTCTGGACATCCAGAAGGTTTAACCAGCATCAGTTCAAGGAAGTGCACGTAATCCATTTGGGCTAATATACAGTTTCCTCCTAAATCTAAATTGATACAGGTTTGGTTCCCTACCCCCGCCCCCCAAATGATTTGACAGACTTGTCATAGCAGTATTGAAATGTATTTAGAGATTAAAGATTATCTGGTAGATACAACATTAAAAATTCTGTGCCAATGGAAACAGCATATAGAACTCTGCCTCTGATGAGCGAATACACTGGAGATGTAGCCATTGTGTTCAGAGTTAAATCTGGTTTGTGGTAGGGGTACAGCTGGCAGAAGTGCTTGTTATATAATGATACACCTGCCTAGACAGTGAGGGTTGCATATCTTTTCTTCCCCTAACACCGAGAGAAAAGAGCTGGTAAAGTTTTGCCTCTCCCAAGTGGCATGTCTTTTCGTAGTGGGAACATACGGTGCCTTCCGTTCCTCTTGTGGCTGTCTCTTCTCACAAAGGCTGACTGCTTGCCTGAACTAGGGAGGTTTCCTGCCTAGAAGCCAGTCTTTGAGGTTTTTCTTCTTTCCTTTCATGTGTATGGCGTTCTTCCAGGCTCACAGTGTTGGGTCAGTGCTGGCCCTGTCTGTTCAGTTTGGGAATGTCCTCTTAGGTGGTAGCCATACACATGTCTCTGGATGCACCAGTTCTCCATTCCTAAGGGCCGGTGGTGACACAGTGCAGGTGAAGAGAATAGAGCAGGGCTGTCTTGCCTGGTTTGAGGCTTTTCCTGACTTTTCTGGATTGCCATAAATCAGGGATGATGCCTTATGATGGAAAACATCTTCCAACTTTTTATCTAATTAGTTCCTGAAAAGGCAGGAACATTCATTTTAGTAATGCATAGAGCAGGATAGTAGTCTTTTAACATTTAGCCCTACTAATACTTATCTTTTAAAGATGTTTCCTGCCGATCTCAGCTGCTTTTCTCAGTTCTTGGAAAAACCATTATTGTGTGTGTATATATCTGTGTGTGTGTGTGTGTGTGTGTGCGTGTGTGTTCATACACTCAAGAGTTGATGCTTCTAAGCTGACGATTGGGAGAGGAAGCGGGGAAGGGTAGGTGCGACCCTGTTCTGAAAGATGTGACGAAAGGTAGCTTTGGGAGAGTCACTTCTCTTTTAAGTGAGGATAATATTACTTGGTTCCAAAGAGGGTGTTGGCAGAGTTAATTAGTTGATAGGCTCAGTGCCTTGTAAAGGCAAAGAAGTGCTCTAAAAGCCGTGAGAGTTAGGGGCAGCACGGGTAGATGGCACATGTATGACCTGAGTTCAAGTTGTGGGTGCTGCTGAGGGTGCTGAGGGTGTTAGGGGGAAGCAGATACAGATCTCGAGTGGCAGACCACTGCCCTAGATAAGCCTAAGTAACATTTCTTGAGAACCAAAAATATCTGTAAACCTGTAATGTCATTTCTCTGACATCATGAGGTGACTAAGTGTCTGGATATCAGGATGGGTCTGGTATCAGTAACATCTTAATCCTACCAGCTGTACTCTCTGTGTTGGATTATTTCCTTCTGCCCTGCTCTTGGCCATCCTGGGCACTAAGCGTTTGTAGTGTTGCATGCTTCTTAATGTTGTTCTTTAATTTTGAGCCTCCTTGGTGTGGAAAATGCCCAGATTTACTTTTTTTTTTCCAACTGTGAGTATAGTAGGATTTTGATTGATTGGTGTGTGTATAATGTCCTCTAATGTGTGTGATAAATCCTCTAGAAAGTGGTTTGGCAAACTTTTGCTATGAAGTTCCAGATGGTAAATAATTTCAGCTCTGTACAGGCCCGTATGATTTCTGACACAAGTACTCACCTCTGCCACTGTAGTGCAAAAGCAGCTTTAGCTACTGCATAAACGAATGGTTGTGGCTGTGTTTCAATTAAACTTTACTTACCAAAGCAGGTGGTGGGTCAGATTGGGCATACAGGTGATTGTCTGCCAACTCTTGCTCTGTCTCAGTGATTTCTGACTGGTGTGTTGCAAGAATTTTTAAAATGTGCAATCCCTGACTATTTAGTCAGGGGCATGGGCCTCTTTTCCCTCAGACTGTCAGATAAAAAGAAAAGGACAATAGCCAACACAACAATAGCCATCCAGTGTGAATGAATCAAAATTATACCTATTTTTGTCAGACCAGCAAAAAAAATATATTTTTAGTGTGCTGCAGAATT
The DNA here is from genome assembly GCA_028533065.1 of Trachops cirrhosus. Classification (NCBI taxonomy): domain Eukaryota; kingdom Metazoa; phylum Chordata; class Mammalia; order Chiroptera; family Phyllostomidae; genus Trachops; species Trachops cirrhosus. The sequence goes on from CM052541.1 coordinate 105,390,906, forward strand.
TTAGTAATTAGTGTATGTGTGCCATGAGATGAAAAATGTTGAAAATCACTGCTCTAGATTTCAAAAAGGCTTATTTTGTCTACTGTTAACAGAGAAGGGCTTTAGAAGGCTTTCCTGAGTGGAGAGAAAAAAAAAGACAGTTAATGCCATTGTTTTAGCCTCCTCTCCCACAAAATTATAATTCTCCAAGTAGTGACTGTCATAGAAATAGTGTACATCTGTTTATTACTGTAATGTCTTGAAGTTGAGGATTTTGTACTATTGATTCCTATTAAGGAATTTCACTCCTTTCTCTGAAGGTCATTCTGGTAGACCAGCCATTTTGAACAAGGACAAGCACTGGGGTAACTGGCTGGGTCTTTATTCAACATAGCATAGTGATTAAGGGTATGGGCTTTGGTGTCAGTCTGTCTGTGTTTAAATCCCAACTCCACTTACTAGCTGATAGGCAAGTTACCTAACTTCTCTTTGCCTCAGTTTGTTCATCTGTTAAATAAGAATAATAGCATCTTCTTCTTCATCAGTTGCTGCAAAGATGTTAAATGATGTAATGCATGTAGAATGCATAGCTCAATGAGTGTCTTGTAGTAGGTGCTCATTAAGTGCTAGCTTTTATTACAGCAATTTCCTTCAGTGTCAGAAGTTTGTTGTAAGTTTTGCTTATAGTATGCTTCCAGGAAATAGATACCATCTAGATTATGTTCTCTGGTGGATTACATTTTTCCTTGTAGATGGCTTTACTAATTTCTGCTCATTAGCAAATGACACTAATAAGTGTTATAAACTGTGTCTTGAGCAGGTATTCATGCTGCCTGGAGACAGCTGTGCAGAACTGGTGAAAAACACGCTTTGTTTGCAGCACAGTCCAAGAGAGGATGCTGTGGCCCTAGTGCCCCCTCTGAGGCCTTGCTTATCGACACATCTGCCAAAGCTTGCTTTTCACTCAAAAATCAGAAAGGTTTTATCCTTCTATGTTTTCTGTCTCTGGCAGCTGAACCGGTGCTGTCACATCACAAACAACTTCTCTACTTAATATACACATCTGGCGTTGGCAGTTGGACTAACTTCATAAGAACACATGATCATCACTCATTACAAGATTAAAAAGTACCCCATGGCATCATTGATGTTTTTTAACTTTGATCTTTTTCAGTTGTGATTCATCTCAGTTATAAAACTTCCCTTTAAAGGAACATAGCCGATGACTTATTAGAACCTTCATCTTAAGTAGCGTAAACATGAGAACGGTGCACATCTTTACAAAATGCCATTTATTTTCTTTGCCAGCTTATCATTTTAAGACATGACATCATACTTAAGATCCCAAATTTGTAAGTCTTGTGTTTAGGCAGGGTGTTTTGACCTTCTGTTGGCAAGTTAGCTCTGAGGAGCAACTGCCTGTGTTCGCCAGCCGGAGAAGTAGCAGCAGCAGCAACAGTAATGTGTTTGGATACCTAACTCTTTTAAACATCAGTTTCTATTAGGATCCTTTGTTCCACGTATGCACTTGGTTCCAACTGCAGTCTGATTTAAAGAATTTTTACACAAAGGTGAGCGCTTGGTTAGCAATGTCATATTCTGTGGTAGTGGTCCCGGCTTAGGGAAGGCCTGATGGTCAAGGGTTTGTTGGATGTGCAGAGGATGGAAAAAGTAAGCCACCTTACATAGTCAGAACCCTTTTGTCTTGCCATTTTTTTCATTTGTCTATTGCAAAGTAACAAACCATCCCAAGACATAATGTCTTAAAACAACAACGAGTTTATTATTTCTCTCAATTCTGTGGGTTGACTGGAGTTCATCTGATGGGTGTTCTGCAGTCTTGCTTGGGGTCTTTCGTGTGGCTGCAGTAAGTTGGTGGCTGGTGCTGGAACATTCACGATGGCTCCATTCATGTGCCCAGTGTCTTGGTGGGGTGACTGCAAGACTTAGGCAGGAATGGTGGCACAGTGGGGCCCTTCTTTTCCCATGTAGTCCTAGAGCCTTTCCCTCTCCTCATAGCCTCTTCATGTGGTCTATCCATGAGGTCTCTCCAGCAGCGTCTGACTTCCTACACAGCAGCTCTGGGCTCCATAAGGTGCAAATGTGGGAGCCCTCAGGTCTTCCTAAGCCTTCTCATGGCTCAGAACTGTGATGGAGTTACTTCCTTCCTGTGCTGGTCAAAGCAAGATACAGGTGTAGCCTAGATTCCAGGGAAAGAAACCCCACAGAGATAGGAATGATGGGGGTAGTGGTTCATTGGGCCACCACCATCATCAATTTCTGTGAGTGCTTAAAAGGCAAATGTTATTGTTGAAACAGGTGAAATGATTATTTTTTGAGGTGCCATTCTCTGAAAGGCCTCTTGACTTTTTAATCTGGGGAACATTTCTTGAACAAATTTGGTAATTATCAGATGAATTAGGCTGGCTGTTACATTGTGGTGCTTGGTATTAGCATATCAATATCAAGCTGAGCCATATCCACACTCATAGGAGAGGAGAATATTAGGGGTTTGAACATAGAGAGGTTATTGACCTTGTCTGGCAATGTGGAAAGCCTGTAGTAGAAGTATCTTAAGAATCCTCGAATGGACAAGCCTGAGTTTTTATACCTTATACCACTCAGCTTTGAAAATTCTTACTTGCCAGCATACCTGCAAACTGGATACCTAACACATGCTAATGGGTTTCTAAAAGTTTTTGTGTGTCAGGCCCCAGGGAAATAAATCATAGTGACTCAGAAGGGGAGACCAAAGCCAACATCTCTATATTTGCTGCTGGGTCACTACTGTTCATCACTGACCAGCTATCCATTCCGACCTGTTGGGAGAAAGGAGAAGCTCCACCTTTCTTTCCCAGTGACCTGGCTTCTTTGCTGCAGGCTTAGAGTACATGGCTGCAATGCTACTCTGCTTGGCTCCGTGTGTGACTTCGGTAGGGGCTGGCACTTAGGTGAGTGAGAGGTTATTGGGAAGTGCATGGTTGTGTTTGTGTATCTAGGACGGCCTCAGCACCCTGGTTTACTCAGCTTGCTAGGCTTAAGGTCCTGCTGCCACACTATTTTCCTGTTTGCTTCTCCCCACCTGTGCCCAATTCATCAACAGATTTTTAATAATTCTTTATAGAACATTTTATTTTTCCATATTCTTGGGACTTTTCCAATTGCAGAAATTTTACCTTATAAACTTAAGGTAGCAGACATAAGCCAGACAGGGTGTTGTGGACACAGCCCCATCTCAGTTTTCTCTCGTGCTCTTCCACCCAGTTCTGAGACTGTCTTCCTGCCTAGCGAAGGGTGGGGAGAATGGAGGGCTAGGCATTTGCTGTTCCTCCTTCCAGATGATGTCAGTGACAGTCACTTTCATCCTCCACGACCTTTCATCCCAGTTGAGTGAAGGATAGGCTTTTTATGGTGGCTGGCCCCATGTCCTCTGTTTAGTTATCCATGGTGGAAGCTTATTTAGAGGTTGGTCACATGTAAAAGGAGGTAAGGAACATCTAAAATGTGTTGGATGGGGGGATAGCACAGAATATTTTCAAGGTTATTTGATGCCCCTGGACACAGTTCTTGTACTCACATTCTTGCTGTCTGTGAAGACATTCTGAGAAAACCTTGATAGGCCTCGTACCATACTCCTGACGCCACAGGCCTGAATTTTAGTTCTTAGAGCAAAGCACTGGAAAAGCCTTGACTCCCTGACTTGTAGACTTTACCCCATCCTTTACTGTCTCTGTGCACAAGGGATAGATGCTGTGTTGATGTTGATATAAATGCCGTGTTTGATATTTGTAAGTCAGCAGATGTAAGCAGCAGTGTGATTGTTTTAAATATTAATCATTCGGTCACTAGTATATAAAATATTGTTGAAAATCTTTGACTAAAGAGGATAACAACAGTTAAAAAAACTGTTCCCCTTTTCCTTTTTTTAAGGAGAGTGGAGAGGGAGGTCAGAAGCTCTGGTGGAGGTTATGTCTGGTGGTTGGTGGAATGTGCTCTTGAGAAGAGCAGTTTTAAATCTCAGTACTTTTTTTTTTGTTGACTGACTGTCAGGAGCTGGGAAGATGGCCAAGAAGGAAATGACACATCGAGAGGCATTTGTGTTGTGCAACAGTCTGTGGATCTGATGCAAGGATATATGGCCTGTTTACGCATTCCTTCGCGAGCAGACTGCATGGCAGTAATTTAATTCAGCAGCACATGGCATGCTGCAGCAAGGAGCTGTGGCCTTAACATCCTTTCATGGCAAATTATCACAGCCGTTAAAACATGCTTGTGTCCCTCCTTTGCACTCTTCCCTGGCTTCCCAGCTCTGAATGTGCCTTCTCATTGTATTGGACTCGTGTGAAGGAGCGGTGGCTTTTCCAATAAGAGCACAGTTTCCACATGCACGTGTTCCGGTTGATATATTTACTTCTAACTAAATATAGCACGGCAGGTTTTCAGACGCTGTGTGTTCTCTGCAAACACACATATACTTGATCCAAATGTGTCATTAGTTTGTATCTTTGTGTAGTCAGAAATCATTCATTCTTAAAACAGTGTTAGGGACTTGAGAGATTTATTTACTTACTTATTTCTTTATTTAGATGTTTTCCTTCCCAAAAGAGACAATTCTGGTAGACCACTGAACTACTTTTCTTCTATTTTGCTTGTACCATGGCAATTTCTTCAAGGAGCGCTGGACCAGAGGGAAGTAGGGTGTACTTAAAAACAACAGAGGAGAAGGACTCATTGTGTTGTTCTTCATATTCACACTTGTTCCTACTCAGCATATTTTTAGGGTATATTATGAGGTCAACTAAAGCACATCTGTGGTCTTCACATAAAATCTCAGAAAATTTTATTTAGGCAAGTATAGGAAATAACTGCTCATATTTTTCAAGTAACCTTTGGAAATTAAGAGAGTGCATAAAAACCATTAAGATCAAAAATATTAATTTAAGATCACATGCAACAGTTCAAGTAGGAGACTGCCTGTGAGATGTGGTGCTAACGTAGCGAAGGAAGCACCTCCCCAAGTTTCTCTGTTCCTGTGCACGGGTGGCTAAGATCTGTTTGCTAGTCCACAGAAGCACGTCATTAAAATTTAGGGTTAAGGCTTAAATCTAAATTCCTCCGAAAAAGCTAACTCAGACTTAAATTCATATAAAGGTAAAAATAAGTGACCTAGAATCCTTTATTGGGGGCAGTTTGGGGAGATAAAAGGAGAGTGACAGTGAGGTCCTGGGCGCCAGGAAGGGAACAATCTCGGGTGTGCAGGCGGGCGGGGCTCTCACTGGCCCTGAAGGCGGCCTCTGCCAACTCCGGCATCACAACTGCGCTGCAGGTCAGCCACAGCCGTGTGGAGTCCCGGTGCTTTTCAGGTGTGGTGTGCTCTTGAGAGCACAGGATTTTATAATTTTAAGGCGTGAGCTTTTGGTTTTTATACTTCTGTATTTCCCTCTCTTTACAAGTATTTCCTTTTTACAGAGTATTTCTCATCTAGCTTTGCTCTAGATACATGCCAGCTTCCCTCCTCTACTGGTTTGAAAATTGTTTATCTTAGTAAAATTAATCATGATCTCTGTCCACCTCTTGAATAATATAAGAACTTTAATGTTCTTTAAGTCACAGTCAACCCCTCTCTTCTAATGTTCTTATTTGGTATTTTAACCTTGTGTTACAGTGTCTGGGTTAGGCGCTATCACTGTTTAAACAGTTTGTTTGATATTCATGTGTATGGTTATTGATTCCTTTGCTCACTGTTCCTTCTGCTCTTCAGTTCTTCCTTCATATTCATTTTCCTTTGTCTTTTCTGTTTTTAAATTCTCACCTGAGGATATGAGAGAGGAGGGAGGGAGGGAGAGACGTGGATGTGAGAGAGAAACATTGATTGTTGGTTGCCCCCGTATATGCCCTGACCAGGGACCGAACCTGCCTGCGTCTGTGGTACAGGATGATGCTCTAACCAATTGAGCCACACCGGCTAGGGCAGTTTCCTTTTTTCTTGATTAGTTACTCCAGTAGTTCTTCAGGGAGAGCCTATTAGTGGTAAATGCAGTTTTTGGTCCTGGGAGTGTCAGCTTTGTGTAGACTGGCTGCCGACATAATGTGAGTTGAGAGGCACCTGCTGAAAGTCTCTCTGCTCTGAGTGCCAGGGAACCACACCACTGGTCATTCATTTGTGCTGAGATTTTTCAGGCCGTTCTTATCAGATTAGCTGGAATATTTAAGGGAATGGAACCCAGGACAGATATATTTTCATGGTAGATAGATGAAGGGAAATGTATACCTGTCACCATGGGGAACTCTGAAGAGTCCAGGGCCAGCTGGTGTGGGGGTGGGAGAGAATGTTCCTGCAGAGGGGAAGAAGGCACGAAAAGGAGCATATAGGGAGGACATTAAGTCCTCCATGGCTCCATTTTGCCTTCAGCAAGCCCTCAGGTACTTTGGAAGTTTCTACCCAAATTTAGGTTCCAGAACTCCATCTTTACATTTGATCCTCAGACGTCTTCTGGTTGTTACTCATTGAACAACCAGTGCAGCATTTCTTAGATCTGTCATTTTAGTGAAAATACACGACTCACAAACAAAAGACACTTCTTTCATACGGTAAGTGAATCACTGAATGAAGAAAATAGACGTGTGGACTAGAGGATTGTGGTTTAGAGAGCTGGGAGGTCGTGACATGGCATTGTGGATGGGGTGGCTCCAGTGCTGGATCTGTGACCTTGTCATCGAAGCTGTGCAGGCAGGGGCTGGTGGGGAAGAGAGGTCAGCAGACACTAAAGCAAGCTGGTACTTCCTGTCTTTCCTTTCACCCTCAGAGTGCACATGTACCCTCTGCGATGTGCATCTTCTTCTCTACCTTCTTGGCATTAATTTTCATGAGCTGCAACTTGGATAAAAGTGCTAGCATGTACTTTGGTGGTTTAACCTGGATTCTATGCCTCCTTAGGGTTGGCTCTGTAAATCAGTAGAAAAACATGGGCCCTTCAAGGAGATTATGAAGATACCAAAACACAGGCTGTTACAGCAGAAGTGAGAAGAACTATGCATGTGTAAAAAAGCAGGGTGGTTGTGAAGACCGGGTTACAAATGCGAGAGCTGTGGTTTCTGTTTCACCTCTTCATTCATTCTGTCTTACAAGAACAAGTTACAGTGTGTCTCATGCCATGAATATATCATAGTAGTTTAATAGGAAATTTATCTATATGAGTAGTTTATATTTAAGGTGTGGGTTCAGTTATGGTTAAGGGAATTGGAGGACTAGAAATTTCCCTTTTGAGCCTCAGTGCTATCTTAGTGATCTTAAATCACTAAACTTCTCTACAGTACAATTTCTTCATCCTTTAAATGGAAATAGACATGAAGACAACTTCAGAGTAGCTGGGAGTAACTCCTAAGGAATGATCATAAAGTACTTGGCACACATGAAGGGCAACTTAAATACCAAATAGTAATTATGTAGCGCCTTTCTGCCAAGGAGTTCCAAACACTTAGACATTACCTCACTGATTCTCTTTACATCCCTTTGAGGGATGCATTATGCATTTTACAGGTGGGTAAACCGAGGCATGGATATTTGAAAACTCATTTGCTTTGTCACTCTGCAAGTCAGCAGATGATTTATGGAAGTGGGCAGGGAGCCCAGGTCTCTTCCCGTTCAGTTATTCACTACTAAAACTCTCTGATGCTTTGTCATTATAGTTGTGGAGGCTCCTGGTGTCGGGCCCAGGGTATTCTTGCTTGATGTTACAAAGCAGAGTTACCTAGGAAGTGAGCCTGGTGATGTAGTAGTTTTACTGTATAGTAAATAAGTCACAAGGTATAAGGCCTCACACAGAAAGCATATATGTAGTTCATATTTGTGTGTGTGTGTTTGTTGAATGAGTGTTGAATTCTTAAGGTGAAAGTTTAACAGAGCTAAAAACATTGCATTTTGTGAGATGAAAATAAGTTGTGTAAGTTAATCCTCAATAGAATCTCAACTTTGAATACCAGTGAAATAAAGTTAGTACTTGAACAAAAGTTTACTTTAAAAACATCACACAAGTAGAAAAGGTAGACAAGTATGTGATAGAAAAATTAGAAAGTAAAGATTAATCAAAAGAGGAAAATAAAGAGTCCATAATCACAGCTCCAAAGATTACCACTGCTAATATTTTCATACATAATCTCCTGAATATTCTTTTATGGTAATGCTAGTAATTTTGTGAAGATAACAGCAGTGAGGAAATAGCATCAGGAAAATGATGGAATGCTCCAAGTGCCATGATTATGTTAAAGCTGAAAGGAAGGAGAATAACTGGAAATGGTATTAATTGCTGTAAAGAGCAGGAGCAAGACAGTGGAACTCACAGCAGTTTCCAGTTAGTGTCTTGGGGGAGGCTGCGGCTGTCTCCAAGGTGGGGAGGACCCGCCTTGCCTGAATGACTAAGACTGAATGCGTTGAGGAGGTCCCTTCCTCCCACCGTCCTGTCCCTCCACCAAAAACACCATCCTTCATAATAGTTCACAGAGGCTCTTTTAATGACAAGTAGAGATATGCTTTAAAATATAAATATTTCTGGCAGTGGGGACATTTACCCACTCAAACACTATTTTTGAGTGCATACTGTTAGCCAGGTGCCAGGCATACAAAGCAAAGCAGACATGATCCCCGCCTTTGAGGAGCCTACATTCTGTGTGGAAGCCAGACAAGAAACGAGTAAATGAACATTTATCTATAATTGCATCTAATTGCAAGTTGTGGTAAGTGCTATAAAGGGCACTGATGTATTAATAAAGAATAATGGTGCATCAGGGGATAGATAAGAACCTATTCCAAATGTGCAGGGAAAGGCCTCTTTGAGGAGGTAGTGTTAGAGCAGATGAAAAGCTGGCTCTAGGAAGAGCAGGGAAGTTTTGCGGCAGAGGGCACACATCATATTCAAAGCCCTGAATATGATCGGTGTCAGAACCAATATTTAATTTGGATAGAACAGAAGGCATTAGAAATGCCTAAATAGTTAAGAAAAGTTTGCAAAATGAGCTGACTGGAATCACACACCCAAACGTTGCCTGCTTTATAATTCTAGCCGAGGCTGGGGTGGCACAATTGGAGGAGCACAGAAGGATTCTCCACGTCCATCCCCGCTGGCCCCAGACCTCTCTCATTTGTTATTTACCGAGGGGCCTGAGATCCTTCTCAGAGTTCAGGCTTTTAGGACAGGACCATCATAGATGTTCTGCAGAGGATAAAGCATTTTAAGGCATTTTTGCTTAACAGTTTGGTTTAAATAAGTAGATCAGATGAGATTAGCTAGATACTCATTTTATATCAGATTGTGTAGGAAAAGTAGGTTGGGGAAGACCCTGGAGAGCTGGCGTGTGGGAGACTGTGGGCCTAAGGGGAGGGGGCATGGCTCCTCCGATACTCGGCAAGAATACCTGGTCCTGGAGAACGTGTTTTTCTTAGAGAAGGAGCTGTAGAAGCAGGTTTGTATTAAAAATAACCCAAACAAAGCAGTAAGTTACCTATTTGAGTAGATTCTCTGGATTGTGTGTAATGTAGTAAAGTTCGGGGCTTTTATGGACAAGAAGCAATTCCAAAGGTGAGCAGCATTTCAAAACATAAGAGCAACATGGAAAACTTAAGAATGTTTAGCAAAGAGCATTGATGTTGATTAAAGGATTGTAAAATTGAACCTATAAGGATAAGTTGAAAGACTTGGGATTATTTAGCTTCAAGAAGAGGAGACTGAAAAATGACTTAATAACAGACTTCAGAATTATGAGGAGTTATTAAGCTGTGTATGGTGACCAGCTGTTTTGTTTCTGGCACAGTCAAAGGAAGAATAGGTTTTTAACAGAAGCATGATAGATTTAGGTTAGATTTTAAGAAGAACTCCTTGACTATAAGAATTGTTAATAAAACAGGTCACTGAAGGCAGAGGGTTTGACTAGAGGGCTTTTCATTCCAATCTGTTCCATCTTAGGGATTCCGTGTGTGTTTATGAAGTGCAACAAAGCTCCACCTTTCTGCTTTTAAAATCAAAGGTCTGATTTCTGTTTCCCATTATAATTCTGAAGCTCAGAGTCACAGAGGTTTGTAGACATAAATGATGAGGGTAATTTGTCTTACTTCAATGGCCATTAGAATCTTTAATTGAGAAAAATATGACCAAAAAGAGGAGCAGATCTGCCACATGATCAAAAAAATTTTATTGATAATCAGAATAGATGCATTATTAAGAATTTGGGGCTGAGTGAGGGTGAGACTATTTTATTGTTAGAAAAACTCAGGTTTATTTGACTTGTATATGCCAGATACAAAAAGTAAGGTTTTATGAAGTGGGTTCATTTTTCTCTGTTCCTTTCTACTGGGAAAAATTAAAAACATTTCCAGGTGACACCAGAGTTCATATAACCTGGGGCTCGAGAGATGCAATCCAAAAATCACCCTCAAGGAATTTATCAGCACAGAGAAGGAAGGAGAGGAAATAGGCAGGATTTATTTTTGAAAACAAACCCGCATGCATTTAAAAGCTGGCAGAGCAGTGAAGCTGAGCAGAGGAGATCTGAGAAAGGCTGGCTGAATATGCCAACCCTTTCAGGGAAGCAGAGAGCCCTGCTTCCTGGGTTAGCCTTTCTCAGTGAAGCTGAGCGTCAGTTTTTGTCTTTAAATGTATTCTTTAATCATCCCTTTTGCTTATTAAATACCTGTCTGAGCAACTTTTGTAATAATCAATTAGCACACTTGCAGATGGTTTGCTTTAAGCACTTATAGGTCGCTGATGAAACTGAAAAACAAAATACACACACACACACACACACACACATAGTGTTCTCAGATGAGTTCTTTGTTTTGAACTCAGTGGGTATAATTTTCTCTAAAGGAAAAAAATAAAGAGCCTGAAGGAGCAGACTTTGAAACAGGTGACATGACCGAGAAGAAGGCTACATGGGTGTGGTGCAAAGCTGGGGGAAAGGAAAAATACTCAGGAAACGTGTTTTTCTTTCCTCCCAAAATAACCCGTGCTCCTTGGTTCATTACGCACAGTTGGACCCTTGCGCCGCTACTCTTCGCCTTCCCAGAGCATCGTCACTCTTGGAGAGCCACCCACAGCCGTGGCTGGGTCAGCCCTCACAACCCACTCCCTTTCACTGGCTTCCTTTCTTCCTTGTCTGTGAGATTTTCTTGGTGGCCCTAGCACTTTTGGACTTTATTTAGTTCTTTTCATGATTTCTACATTTGGGTCTCTCTCACCACTCACCCCCAGATAATTTATTTTCAAAACCCCTTCTAAGGTGTCTTGAAAACTATAGCTACCTTTTCCATAGGAAAAGATGACTTAGGGATTTGTGGCCTTTCTTTTCTGCTGGAGGCCAAAAGATTAAGACTGGGAAGAAAAACAGCTGAACAGGGGTATAATATAAAGAGGAGCCCTCTTTTGAAAACATAGTTATGGGAAAAATCTCTTCATTATATAAGGCGGGCACAGTGGAAGGGCATTTGTTCCTTATTTTCTGTAATACCTTTGAAATACTGTGAACTCAGGCTGGCTGTATGTCCCTGAGGAGCAAGCTGTGAACCGATAATATCGGTTTATCTGAAGCAACAGAAGACCCATTGGTGTACCTGTAAAAACTATTTGGTTTTCTGCTCTTCCCTGAGTTCTTTCTTCCTTGCAGACTTATGACTTATGAACCAAGTACCCTTTCCTCTAGGGAAACTGTGACGGGGACATCCATCAGAGTTGAGAACTTTCTGTGGTCAGGGCCATAATAACGTGTGAAGTATAAGCCAGAAGGACAGAGGTTTGTTACAAATGTCCTAAGGTTTAAAGAGAGCAAGCGTGGCTGATGTGGATGGCGTGCCAGTGGAAGGGCGTGTGCTGCGAGCACCTCTCAGAGGATTCCCACATGCTCTCTCCATAGGAGGCTCTCTCTCTATGTTGGAGGCTCAGACCAGACATAGCAAGGAAATTTGCTGGGACCAGGGATGCGGGAACTTTTGGATTCTATGATGAGGAAAGCATGGATGGACAATGTGTGGGATATGTGCCCATTTTATTATTTACAGAGCATATATCTGCCCCTTTTTAATAAGTTATGTACTGGTTTCTGTATTAGGAGACCTGAGGCAACAGTTTCTTGGTGGAGCCAAGTAGCTGGAATAACCCAAGAAGGAGAGGTGCGTTCTCTTTACTATCATCCAGGTTGTCCAGGATCTGTGCTGAGCATGCGGTTTGATTGTAGTTAATTTGTCACACACTAGTCCAGTGGTGGCCTGTGAACAGAAGTTGGTTATGGAAAGGTCTTTACAAGATAAAACGGCACCAAGCAGCCCTTTTCTGCAGAGGGTCAACCTTCCATCATCAGTGACAGCCGGGAGAAGTCCTCATGCCGTGTGGAGTCACCACTTCATTCTCTTTCGTTAGGAGAACTGAACTATAAGTAAATGAAAATTTACAACTGAATTGGAAAAACTCTGACACTGAAGATGAAATGTAGCTTTTGCAGCATGAGATTTGTGGCACAAACTGACCAGAGGAAGGAAATCTGATGATCTAGATAGATGCCTCTGGTTATTACCACTTTGCTGTGTGCCTCTGTGCTAGGAACTCAACAGGATGAGTCAGATATAGCTGTAAATAAAAACTTTTATGGGGAAGGGAGAGATCCTTGTGTCTGAAGGAGTAGGTGGCATTTCTGGCTAATTTATAAATGCCTCCTTTCATTCTTTTCAAAATCAGAATAAGTTACATCAAAAAGTCTATTGGAAGAAAAACATATTTTTTTCTCTTCTTTTTTTAATACTGTAAAGAGCTCCTGAAGTGGAGCCACATCTGAATTCCCTTCCTAGTTCTATCGCTGGTACCATTTGGCCTGTTCGTAGAATGGATTTTGATAGTTTTTACATCAGGAAAATGTCATACTGGTCTTTTCTATACTTAGCCAGGCTACTGGAAGACTCATGGTTTTGTAAACAATTTAAAATAACTGTTTTAAAAATATTCTTATTTGTACATTAGGATCTTAAATTTTAAGAACTCTACACATTTACAAAGTCCCTCTAGCAATTTACTGAAATTTTGATGTTGATATGTGGACCCTTTTATTCTCGGTGACTTTGGTAATTAAAATATGCTAACCTTAGAAGAAAAATCAATTTTAATAAAATAAATAAATTTAAGAAATATATTTATTTCTACATTGATTGAGCAAATGTTTTTAGCAAGCCTGCTCTGTCAGCACCACTGAATGCTGGGTGTTGATGAGATAACTTAGAGAGTCTGACTTGAAAGAGCCACAGCAAAATCGCGAATAAAGCCGAGGGGCGTACCCAGTCTTCTGTTGAACATATCAGGAGATAAATGACTTATGTTATAGGGAAAATGTGCAGGGTTCCAGCTTTTACTTTAGTAACTTACAAAAGTTTATGGCAAATAAATTGTACTTGTCAGTTGTCTGCTTTCTGGCGAAAACCATGTCTGCTCACGGTGTTTTTCGGTCCCCTTGTCCCCACCACTCCTGCTGTCTGCTGCCATTGAAAAGTCCCTCCTGCAGCCTCCCACTTGATCTCAGTTTGTGGTGCATTCCCATTCTCTTTGCTTCTTTGACAGTCACTAGGCCTGTTTTCCTTACCAACACCTTTAAGCTGTCTTTCTCTCTGTACCTCTCCCTCCCAACAGACTGGGCGAGCACTTTTCTGCCTTACAAAATGGGCTTCCGAGTACATTTTGATTTTCAGAAAGCGTTCCAAAGCTAGACTGTAACAAAACTCATCCAATTCAAAGTGTGTATTGTGTGGGTGTTAGGGGGTGCTGGGGGATAAAAACTAATTTTCATCGGTTTATGAAGCTCTGCGCTGAATGCTTTATATGGTACCCATTACTTCTCTTTTACAAATGAGCAAACTGAGGCCTCAAGAGGTTGAATTACTGACCCAAGACCTTCACAATAGCAGAGTCAACTCTTATGACTTCGGGTCAGGGCTTTTTCTGCTGCTTGATAACAAAGGCTTTGAATATCTGTGAGTAATTTTTAGGGGAAGACTTTATAGAAGGTTATGTCAGAGGTTTAGACAAATCTAAACTTAGAGTCTCAAACATTATTGTAGTGTTTTTATTTGTCCTTGGTACTGTGTGAAGCATGAAGGACTAGGGGTGCAAGGTGAGGGTCCAGGGTGAAGAGGGTCTCATGTGACGACCAGCTGTGTAACTTCAGACTCCTCTGAGCCATGTTTATCTTTACCTATGCCACCTTTTCCTCTTAGAGAAATTAGAATTATTATTAGTCACAAAACACTGAATATTCTCACCTACTATACAGGATTTGTTTTTCCCAGTTAGACTTTAATACCACCGTGGGTGAGTGCTCTGCCATTGTGGAGAAGCAGTAATAATTTTAGTTTCGGTAGTTTTTGTGGGAATACACTGGTTTGGTGAAAATACACTAGTGGGACTGGTAACAAAAGCATATGTGATGTTCAGTGCTGCCCCATTATTCTTCTTACATTTTAAATAACATTTACTTTTCAGATGTAATATTTTAAGAACATTTCATAGCAAAATTGAGAAGGAGGTACAGAGATTCCCTGTATACCCCTTGATGGCCCTCCTCCCCCGCCCCTGCCCTTGCACATCTTCTCTGTTATCACATCCCCCTCCAGGGTGGTACCTTTGTTATAGCTGATACACCTACACTGACTAACATGTGGTTACCACCCAAAGTCTGTATTGCACATTAGGGTTCGCTCTTGGTGGTGTGCATTGTGTTGGTTTGAACAAATGTATGATGACATGTACCTATCACTGTGGTATCATACTGGGTAGTTTCACTGCCCTAAAAATCCTCTGTGCTCTGCCTGTTCAGCCCCAGCACCCGGGAAACCCCTGCTATTTTTACTGTCTCTGTAGTTCTGCCTTTTCCAGAATGTCATCATATAGTTGGACTCATACAGTATGTAGCCTCTTCAGATTGGCTTCTTTCACTGAATAAATATGCATTTAGCATTTGAGTTCCCTCCATGTCCTTTCATGGCTTGATAGTGCATTTTTTGAGGGTTTATAACAAAATGTTTATTGATACTTCATGTGTTGACATTAACTGGCTTTTTACTAGTACCAGTTAGTCTCAGATAACAAGCACTTCCTTTGGCTAAATTTTACACTGAGATTTTGAGAATTTATTTGTTGAACATATAGTGCATTGCTTTTTAACACTGAGCAATGTTCCATTATTTGGTACATTATTTAGATGTATGTACCACAGTTTGTTTATCCACTCAGAGTGACATCTGTTTTAATTTAATTACTACACAAGAAACACATTTGTTGTAAAAATTTCAGAAGATTTAGAAAGAATAAAGAAGAAAGTAAGAGTCACTTGAAACTCACTACCAAAGATAACCCCAATTAATATTTTCATGTATTTTCTTTTAATATTTTCCCTAAGTACATATTTATGTTTATGCATATATAGTCATACATATTTTTTATTTGATAAATTTTTGTTCATATCTTCTAAACTGATTTTATTTTTTAATTATTTGGAGGAATTGGGCTATACCCTGATCCTTAATCTCAAAATGGTAAATCTTCTGTTTGGTAAAGATAAACATTTTGAAAATTAGTTTATGAAAATAATTTTTTTACGTATAAAATTTTCTATCTTAGTTTCTTTTGAAATATTATGGCTTACAGGATTATTTATTTTCTCACATCAGAATATAACTTAGATTAATTGTACATTCTTCTTTTCTTGTTTCTTTTTTCTTTCATCTTTATCCTGTTTTGTAGGTGTTCATGTGATATCAGGTATGCTAAATAGCTAAGTGTATGCTGTGCTGGGTGCCATACTCACGTGTTACTCACGAGGGTCCTGTGGGTCTGTTCTTCAAACCTCCTCAAGGCCCCATCTCTGTATGTCCTTTGGAGTGTTTCTCTGTGCCTTAGCTTAGAATTCTCAGACCTGCCTTTGAGAAAATATCATATTCTATTTTTGTGTAGTTTATACAATTTATGTTAACTCTGTTGACTTTATAGTAGGCCTGTGAAATGGGCAGAAAAAGTGTCATTTTGCAAGTGGGGGAGAAGTTTTTATAAGTCAAGGGACTTGCCCAGGGTCACACAGCTCTATTGAACATTTCACATTTAAAAATGTGTGACTCAAACCAAATTCAAGAAGAGAAAAGTTTCCAGCTGAGGATTTAAAGAAAAGTGAGGAAAATATTAACAGAGCCAAAATAATTTCAGGTTGCTTTAACTAGAAAAGTTAACCAATTTTTCTATACTTTTTTTTTTCAAAAGTTAGTAGGAATCAAGTACAATTGAAGAGTAAATTTAAATCAATTAATGTGGAAAAAATATATGTAAGAAAAAAATTGCCTCTTTAATGTAGCTGCTCCCTCATCATCAGGAATGGAAGGGAAAGGTAGTTTTTCACCTTTCCCAACAGAAAAAGGCTTTGGACCAGGGATAGCTCAATCAGTGGGTAGAGTAATTGCTCTCTCAAGACACTCATTTCCAGAGTGGACAGGGTGTCTTGTAAAGGACAAGTAGAAAGAAGATCCAAAGTCAGACAGTGGTTTTGCCTGTTTCTATAGTTTTAGAAACATGAAAAATGACAGGATGTAGATTCAAGGTTCTTAAAGAAGACTGAAATCTAAATATCCTTTGTTCATAAGGATATCTGGAAAATAAGAAGCATCCTGTTCAGCAGATACCTTGTTTTTTAAACAACTTAGTCTACTTGGAAATGTAATTTGAATTACTATTATTTTTGTTCTAAGCCTGTGAAAATGAAAGTAGCCTTTGTGTCTGACTTCTAAGTCGGGAGTGGGGTGGGGTGGGGGTCTAAGTGAAGTAGAGAAAAAGAATCAGCAACTCTGTGGAGAGTCTGCCCCATGGAGCAAGGCGGAAGAAATAAACCAGGGTAATGGTGACTTGGCTGAGAGGGTCTGTGACTATGAGGAAAAATTAGAGGCTCATTCAACCATCGTGATCAAATTCTCTGTGAAAAGTTTGCGGAGGTGATTCTGAGGTGCATTCTTCCCTGTTAGTGAGACAAGAGGCTCACGGGCACAGATTAGGACAAATGGAGATGCTCTGATCATACGGGAGCTAAACAAATGCAATGATGTGTTGTGGGGTAGGAAATTAAAAGCAGCTTATAGGCAATGCAGAGTATTTGTTAAGCATGCTAAAGTCTTGATGGAATTAAAGTTCATATTTTACTTTTGCAACATTGAAAAAATCCCGAAGAAATACTGGATCACTAAGGAACCAACTGTGATGATTTAAATAAATTATACATTTATTCAATGCCAAAATGTGTTAACTGGCAAATACAGTATGACCTTTTTTAGTTTCTAATCCTTCTTGCCCTGTAGGTAAATGAAGTCAACAAAAAAGAATTTCTTGATTTTCTTTTTTTGCTCTCTGCTATAAAAATTCCATTAAAGTATATGAATAGCAGACTGCTAACAGAATCTTCCAGTAGCTCAATGAGCCTGTCAAGTTTCAATATTCATTTTATAAATAAAACTTATTGGTAGTAATCTGTGACAGGAGAGAGACATTGATTTTAAGAATGATTTGGAAATATTACAGAACCTTCCAACATCCTGAAATTCCAGAGCTTTGTTATTTGTTAATGTCTCTGATTTGAGATGTGGGTGCTAGTGATGCAAAGTCTCAAGGTCCCTATTCCATCCTCTCTGAACAAACTTGTCAACAGACATGCTGCTGTATTCTTTGTTTCTAAAGCTTGACAGAAACCTCTGGATCTGAAAGAACAACTTACCTTCTTCTTTCCTCTCCTGATTAATTCTCCTTTTGCCTTTTGTATGGAATTTTATTCAGTTCTTAATTCTATCTTCATTTCTTAAGTTAAAATCTCATATCCCCTCTTAATTCTCAACCTTTACTCTTCTATCTCTTAGCTGAATTTATTTCAGCTTGGGTTCATGCCATAAGGGCTGGATATGTTTTTATTTGTTTGTGTACCTTTTTATGCCTACACACATGATTTTCCATGTTCAATACCATAAAACTATATTACAACAGGGCCGGGACTAGAGAAATTCATTTTCTTTGTAACAGTCTGCACACATAGCCACCAAGCCAGAACAGCCAAGACACACGTAGAATAACCTAAGAATAACTACTTACTGAATATCCTTGAAATTCTCATCCTGCTTTTCTTTGCATTGCTCAAATCAATCAATTAGGCATCTATAGTCCTTTTTGAGCATTTACTGTGTGTCTATAACTCTGTCAACTACATACAGATTTGAAATATAAGGCACAAAGTTCTATCCTTAAGGGATTAAAATTTGGTTCAGGAGATAACACAGTAATTACCAAACAATTAAATGGTCCTTATTTATTCAGTTGTCTGATGCTATCAGGTGTTTATTCCTTCAACAGTATTTATTGAGTCCTGTTATACACCAGACATTCTTCTAGGTGTTAGGGATATAGCTTTTAATAAAACACAGTTTTCCCCTCATGGAGCTTGCATTCTATTGGGAGATGCAGATAATAAGGAAACAAATGAATATGTAATAGTCAGATATGCAGGTAGTGATAAGTGCTTGAAAGAAAAAATGAAGCAGGGAAAGGGGATAGAGATCATGGAAGGGAGGTAGATGCTGTTTTATGCACATTGGGTTATGCTGAGGGGCAGATATTTGAGCAGAACCTGAATTAAGTTAGGGAGTGAGCCACCTGGACCTGTCTGGGGAAGGATCCAGGCAATGGAATGTCAAGGGGAAAGGCATTGAGGCTACGCTTTTCAGCATGTTTAAGGAGTATCATGGTGTGGTCAGTGTGGTTATAGCAGAGCGAGTGATGGGGAAAGTAGTAGGTGATGAGGCCACAGCAGTGGTTGGGGGCACAGAGTGGTGCTGGAAGGCCCAGGCCACATAGGATTTAGAATGTGAGTCTGGACCTGTTCAGGCTACAGATCAAGTCTGGAGTGGTAGTTAAAGCTTTGGGACTGAAAGAAATAATTTTAGATAGAGAAGAGAAGAGGGTCAAGGACAAAGTCCTAGGGTAATTCCCAACATTTGAAAATTGGAATTAAGAGGAGGACCAGTGAGGGAAACTGAGCAGGTGTAGTCAGGGAGTAGGAGGAGCCCAAAAAACATGGTACACAGGAAGCAAAAGTAGGTTTACAGTTGTGAGTATGCAAAATACATAATTTATTCTTGTATTATTATTTATTAATCATTGCATTATTTTCCATACAAACAACTGTAAACCTACTTTTGCCTTACCCTGTGTAATAAGAGTTTATCGTATGTAAACTGCAACATAAACATACAGGTCTCATTACCTTTAGTGTGTAGTAGGAATTTTAAAAGAAAGACATTACTTGGAGAAACCTAAGTCCTAAAAGAAATGGATATGAATTGTTGGGTGAACTGAAGACATTCATTAAAGGCACAGGGAAGGGGAAGATCATGAAATGTGAAGAGAAAGTAAAGAGAAAGGCCAGACTGGGACAGAGGGTGAATGTTGGGGAGAAGAAGAAATCAAGTTTGATAGGTAGAATTGGGCTCGTGATGCAGGGTGGTAGAGGGCATTAAGGAGAATCTGAGTTCATGGGGCAGGCATGGGGTGGCCCTATGGGCCCTCCAGTGGGATAATTGGAAGTGGAGGGCTTTGGGTTTCTACATGACGTGGAATTGCAGGGATTAGAGGAAATTCTGCCTCTGTCTACAGAAGACCTCCAGGATTGTGATGCAACTGGGATATTTTAGTTTGGTGGAAGAAGCTGGAGAAGTCAAAGATAAGGAAGAAATAGGAGGGTAAGGAACATATAGAGACAAGGAAGCCAACTGGAAAGGTATTTCCACAACCCAAGTGTGATGAGAATCAGGGTTGAAACTTATTGTCAAGGAGTTTAGGTGCCATTAAACTAAGTGTCAACATCACAGAGAAGGAAAGTACAAAAGGAAAGAGTACCTCAAGAGGGGGAAACATTGATGAAATGAGTCCTAAGTCAGTCAGTTAACAAGTATTTATTGAGTACCTACTATGTGTCTTGGCACTCCTCTGGGCAGCCTTCTGAGCTACAACTCTAAGCATGGGCTACAACTCTCTTAATGGCAGGAAGTGTGTGGGAGGAAGCTAAACTGTGACAAAACGAGGTTTATGTTTCTCTTTCTCTCTGTTTTGTGAAGGATTATGTCTTACTGGATTTTGTATATTCTTCTGTGCCTATCACATGTTTTGCTAAATGAATTTGTAATGTTTATTAAATGAGTTAGCAATATTAATCTGTGGCTGCAATTTTTATAAAAATGTGATTTGTTTATATACATAAATAGCCTTAAAAGTGTTCTCCTGATACAGTTGTAGTTAGAACGCGTGACCAGATTTGGCTGGCCCCACTGCAAAAGCATACCGTCAAATTCAAGCTCTCCCCCCACCTCCAGCCATTCATGTGACACTCATAAAAATGAATCATCAAAATAGAAGATATTAATTAATATAAAGCAAAACAGTTACTAAAAATAAGGGGGGGAAGGGTGCCATTTCTGATCATCTGTCTTAAGGAAATTGGGTAAATGAATTAAAGGATTTATTGTGAAGTACACACTGCAAAGTTATTTATATCAGTGAAGTAACACATTTTCTATTTCTAATCCTGTGATAAGTGCTGGTCCACCCTCATTTATGCAGCGTTCAGCTAATGGGTGTGGCAGTTCTTCCATTGTTTTTTCTTGATACTGGTGTTCTCATGAATTTGATATATATTTGGATGAGAAGACCACATAACAGTGCAGATGCAAATTTAGGTGAGAAGAGATGGATACAGGAATAAATGAGCTCTTGAACTGGCTAAAAACTAACTTTAAGCATGAGATACTGAGTGCTCACTAATTTAGGAACTATAGTTTTGAGTAATTCATCAGGACTAAGGCTCTGGTTTTAATGGTTTGTGTGGTGATGATATGCCACTATTCACAATAGAATTTTAAAAACAGTATATTTGTAATTGATGTCATTAAAACGATGGACTTGGGTTTAGGTTTTAAAGCAGATGTTCTGTGGTTAAGATTAATTTCTATCCATGGTTTTGGAGGTTGAAACCAAAATATGTACCAAAGTAAACATTTCCCTCTCAGAGCAAATAATTTGATATCGAATGAAATGTAAGCATGTAGGCCTCAACTACATGTTAATTTTGACATAGATGTCTGGAAAGCATCACCAGTTAGCATACTTTTCATGAGCCACAGTGTAACATTGTCTTTCTGTGCTCATGTAAGAAAAGAAACAAGTTACTTGTTTAAGCCCAGACTTGTACTGGCTGGCCAGAACCCGAGGCTGGAGTCATCCTGGAGTCAGCCGCATCTGGACCTGTGTGGAGGATGCATGCACTGGCACAGGCAGCTTCGCAGAGCAGCAGCCGCTTGTATATCTGGCCTGAAACAGGAGTATACCACGGCCAATTTCTTTTTTCCACCAAATACTGATGAGTGACTTTTAAAGGGAAGGAGTCTACCACATGTTTTGGTTCCTGGGTCACTTCTTTGTCTTTTTCTCTGGTCTTCTGAGCACAGGAAATAAAATACATGCTAATACTTTCTAATGGGAATAAAATGCATACCATTGCTTTCCAGTAGAAATAAAAATTTTTCCATAAAGAAGAAAAGCCAGTACAAGGAAGCATTTATATTGTCCTCAGGCATGTTACAAAGTGAGTGAGCTGAGTAATAATAGTCAAGTAATGCTGTAAGGTGGGCTTTATGCTAAAGAGGCTAACATTAAGGCATTTTAAGTTCCCTTATTATTCTAAAAGGATGGAGATATTTCCTTCTTAGCTGGAGAGAAAAAAATCTTTCTCACATTAATCTTTACTTCATTTGGTGTATGTTGGGTTTTTCCTTTTGTCCTGCCAGCAGAGTTAAAAGTGAAGGATTCCCTCAGCGTAAATGTCATATAGTGATAAACCAAAGAAATTTATATAGTGATGCTCACATTTAAGTTTTTTTTTTTAAAAAAAAACAACTAATTCTCCTTCCTTTTATTTTCATTCCTTTTTTTTTAACTTTAGTTTTCCCTGGCAAGCATAGGGTAGCTTAGTTTATTTGTTACTCTTCTTTAGCTGGATCATATTTCTTTGAGATAGTACAGTGAAATATTTATATCCAGGTCTTCAGTTTATCCTGGAAATAACTACATTAAATGGGAATGTTTTTATCTTTATTAATTCACAGGGTAAGTCAAATTAGACAATGAGTTGAACTCATTGATTGATTTCAAAATTAGAAAAAATGTCCTCAGCACTGGGGATTGTCAGGCTTCTAAATGAATGTTAGGGTTCTAGGAAGGACTCTGTCTTTTCACCCTGAGCACAAGCACCTAGCTCAGTACCTGCCAGGTAGTAGTTAACAGTAGAGCCCAAGAATGAGTAAATGAACTGTTAAGTGATTGTTAATCCCAAAAAGTACCCTAAATAAACATAAACATGTTTTCAGTGGACTAGGATGATGACATGAGAATAATGTAGATGAAACACAAATCCTTATTTCACTTTGAGAAGTGTCAGCATTCTAAAGCCGTGTCCACAGTGGCCCTTGGGTGGCACAAGCTGCCTGAAACCAGATTATTATGTCCTCCGCTTTGTTCTCTATAGAGCTGGAAAAACCAGCCGGGACCGGTGTCACAGCGTTTATCCAATACTTACTTTCTTACAGGAAGTGGAGGAATTTCCTCCTTCGGAGTCTGTATATGACTGAGCAGATACACAGCCAGTTCATTCCCTTCTCTCATTTTACCCCAATGAATATCCCCATATCATTAGTTATATCGAGAGTTGTCATTTTGGTAGCTATAAGCACCTGTGTCTCAGTCGTATTTACGGTGTTTTTAAGTTGTCTGGACAAAGCCCCTGGGTGTGAATCACAACACCTCTTATTGCCCAGCTAGATGTGGCAGCTCCTTAACTGCCTGGAACATGTGTCCATCATGTGGCCGTATGACTGCCGTACCCACAAGAGAGCTCTGAGTGGGGTGTACGAGGTTTGCCATCTTTTGTGCCATTTAACATAAATGTTTATAAACTGGGAACGTGCTTTAGAATTTATGTGTGGCCCTTTTTGTCTCTACTTCTCTACTGTAGTTCCTTGTAATTCATGCAGTGGCTCTGGGGAGAGTAGCATGTTTCTGAACTAAGGTGACCTGTGTTGTGACGTATTTGTAAGCCTTGCCCAAGCCATTTCTTGTGAGCATGTCATAGATGCTCTGAAAACTCCAGGTTTCTATTGTGATTGCAGGGGATCTTTCAGAAACATTGCTCAGTAAGGTATTTCAGCCCTGAGGAAAACGCTGGCCAAGTGTCTGCGACACCTTCAGGTGGTCCCAGTGCTGGCCAGTTGGGCTTCTCCCTGGTACCACATCCTGGGTGCCCTTCTCTGCCCACACCCTGTGTTTGCCTGGTGGGTAAGGGGGGTAAGGCTTCTGAGACCAGAAGAGGGCAGTGGAATGGAAATTGACAGCTTTTAATTCATTTTTTTGAAATGTTAGTGTTTCATGGTTAATTATATAATATTTTGGGGTTTTGCATGATTTATTTAGCAACAGATAAATATGATTGGTCACAAGAGCCTCATTCTTAAAGGACTCTAATTTTAGTTCCACAGTTACATCGTATAATGAATATCGAAACTTAATTGATTAGAGCTGGTACACATATTCAGTTAACAAAGAAGCAGCCTGGTCTGGTTGATCTAGTCACTATGTTGTTAACTTAGAAATTTGCCTTCCATTCTGTGTCTGTAGCAACTAAGGAAAGCCACTTCATCTTCCCACGCCTCAGGTCCGTACCTATCAAGCTTTAGCAGTTAACTCTAATCTTGAGATACTAAGAATACCATTAATAACAGTTACATTATATAATGTTCATGCCAAACCTGTGACATGGGTGCTGGTATGATCTCAATTTAAATGTGAAAAAAAAAGGCCTGGAGAAGTTAAGTAATGTGCCCAAGTCCTCAAACTCCACAGGCTGCAAAGCCGGGACTGGGACTGATGTCAGCCTGCGGTGCGTGTCTCAGGTGGCTGTGCAGAGGTCTTTCAGGTCTGGAAGCCGGCGGGCCAGTCTGGCACCTCTTCATGGGTGGACCTGGTGGGCCCTTTCAGTGTAATAAGGCTTGGTAGTTTATAATAGGAGCCTTGTAGAAATGGGCAGTATATTTCTTCTTTAAATCTCATGGAGAGATCCCGTTTCCATGAAACATATTTTTGTTGGCATGCTTTATTTCTCAACCAATATAATTTGTGCATCCGAACAGCTCATTATAGACTCTTAGAGTTGTAACAAAGGCCACTGGAACTCATTTCATTTATTTGACAGTCTAGGAAACTGACAGTCCCTGCAACATTTTGTTGTTTATTTGATCAGTTTACCTTCCAAAAACATCCCTTTTCTTTACTACTCTTTTGAACAAACACTTTATTTCTCTTCTTTCTAACCACCAAACTTCTTGAGTCACTTAGACTTGTCACCTCCACTTCCTCACGCCCACTCACTGTAACCTCCTGCAGTCTGGCTTCCGCTCTGGGCTTGATGGTTGCTAGCAACAGCCCACACCTCCTTCGGGCAGCCTTTCTCTCAGTCCTCTACCTTGACCCCTCTGCGCAATGCACCCCTGTTGCTTACCTCCTATGCCTCTGTCTTTGGCTTCTGTCATGCCATGTTCTGATTTCCTCCTGCCTGTCTGATTGCTTCTCTTTCTCTTTTGCTTTATCTTTTAAACTCCCCCTTGCTTCTTGCAAGTGGACGTCACCAAAAGTTCTGATCTCAGCTTTCCTCTCTCTGATTCCTTGCTCGCTTTTTTCAGGTAACATCACGTGATCAATCACCCTGATTTTATGAGTAACTCCCAAATCTTTATTTTACATCTTTACTATCTTCAATTTCCCTTACTCCTAAAGCTAGTGCCACGAAACTCTTTTGACCTGTGATTTTTAATGTAGCTCTGTCAAAATTATTCCTTCTTTACCTTAATATAGGGCATTGTAGTGACAAGCCAGGATTGCTAGCTGTTCTTCTAGCCACCAGTCTCTTTCCCCTTAGAGTTCTCTTTACTCAGTGCTGCAGCTCAGCCTCCCAAGGCTCAGCTTTGGTCATGTTAACAAGAGGGCTTTCCTTGTGGAACCCCCAGAGGTACCCTTATATGCTACCCAATCAATTACAGGCTTCTCAGGAGCTTCTCTTAGCCCACCACCGCTTGGCCTTATCTTATCTTTACATCTCCAGGCATGCAGACACATTCTAATCCAGTGGTTCTTTAATGTGTTGGAGCTGACACCCCTTTTTATAACAAATAATAGTGTCCCTTTACTACTCAGAACTGGAATCATAGGTTTTCTATGTCTAGCCACATAGTTTCTAAAAGATTAATATGCCATGATTGTAGCATAAAGGAAAAATAACATTTAAAGCAAAATTATATCAATATATTTTAGTATCTAAATATTTGGAGAAGAATATGTTAAAAAGCATACTAAACTATCCAGAATCTTGGCCATGTGTAGAATCCTCATGAATGTGACAGCTACAAATTGAAATTGATGCAGGTGTGTATTAGTGGCTCAAATACCAAAAGTGACGTTAGTGTAGGCGAAGATTTTCTGAAATGCTAAATATTCCTGGTAAAATTCCTAACAAAATTCTCTTCACTTGATTTCTAGGCAGTTTTATTCCTAGAAAATCCAATGTGTTAAAGCTGTAGAAAAAATACTTTGTATTTAAGTAGAGTTTAGGTTCTAAGAGGCTCAGGTAATTATAACCAGATTTTTCACCTACTTGGATGCCTGATGGATTTTCCAAACATCGTGAGGGATGTGGGAAAACTTTATCGTGTAGGACTGTCCCTTGCATCACAGGACAGCTAGCATTATTGGCCTCTGCCTACCAAATTTCAGTCCTGTACCTCCAATCATGTGATGATCAAAACCACCTCGACAAGTTTCTGAAACTCTCCCAGGGGTTGGTACTATCTGTGTTGATTACCACTGTTCTAGCCAAACTGTTCTCGTGGTTCCCTGAATGTGCCTTGCCCTCCACTGGTTGCATATCTCTCTCTTCATACTCTGCTTTTGCTTTGAAAATGCTTCTTCCATTTCTGTCTTTTGAAACCTTACCTACCTCTTTAGTTCAAATGGTATATACACCATGAAGCTTTCCTTCAGGAGGGAGGTAGGTCTACCAGTCTAAAATCTTGGAGCACTCACCCTGCAACACTTTACAATTCTTAAAATATATTGCTTTGTGTTAGTTAGATCCTTGATGGTATTGGTCATATATTATGGGAGGTTATATTTCCCAGTGTTTCTAGCAAAATGCCTTGCACATAGTAAATGCCCAGTGAGTGTTTATTGGGTAAACAAATGGGTAGTTTTTAAAGAATATTTGCAGAGAAAAACGAAAGGAAAGATTGGTTCTGATTTTAGCACTTAAACCTTACTTTTAAAGTGATATTTACAGTTTATCTTCATGTTGCAAACTTCTGATAATACCAATTAATGTCAGGAAAGTATTCAGTATTTAAAAAGTCTGTGGGCCCACATTTTTATATTTGTGCTTGTTGTAAATATTATTAAGATGAGACCTCATTCTCTATCTGTAGCAAAGGTTTGGGGCAAAACTAAACCAGCAAGCATTCAAACATAGAGAAAGTGTGATAAATGTGGCTACAGCGCCTCTTTCCATTCAGTTCTGAAATGTACAGATAAAACCAACTTTTGAAGTCAATCAGAATGCCTGTGCAATTTCCCTGTTTTCCCCCCTTTATTCAAAAACCTCAAAACCACTATGGGTAATTCCCTCAAGATCTACTTCTAACACATACTGTCTAAAGAGTAAGCAAGATTTCCAAGAACTGAAAGCTTTTAACTTTTACTCTTTATATTCCATTCTTGAGCATCTCTCTCCAATGACATGAGTGAGGAAAGCCCAGTGCTCACCCCACCCACCTTTCATCTCTAACTAGAGGAGCATGAAGCATTTGTGCAGTCTTTCCTGCCATGGCTTCATTTTCTGTCATCTTAACTCCATCACCAATCCTCAGCCTCCTAACAATATCCGTATGAAAGAAATCAGACCCGTTCGACAATGAAAAACACATTTAAGCTACTGCATACCACCATTGCCACTGGAAAAGTAGATATTATTTTTTTCTGTCAATCTAAATGCAGCACTCTGGCAACGAGTAGTTTTGATGGTAGTGTTTTCATGTATTAAATAATTAGGTAAGCCATAGGTGCTAATCAACAAAAGTATTGTTACTGTGAGAAACATAACAGATCTCTGTTTATATATATTTTTGAAGTAGGAAGTATTTGCCTTCGAATGTAGAGACCATGTAAAGTGATCCAAGAAAATGATATGGCCAAATGACATGATTAATTTTCATTACTTTTTTTCCATCTCTAGCCTCAAATGCATTTGAGTTTTGCCCAGATCCAATTTGATTGAAAAAAGCCTAGACTTTGGACAAATCAGCTCTTCTTGTAGTTTGAGAGACATAATGGAGTATAAAGATGTGCTTTGCCTTCAGAGATTCTTACATAGAGATGGGAAGTTGAGAAATACCTGACAGAAGATTACAGAGAATTATATGGTAAATGTCAGATGAGCAATATAGACAAGAGTATACAAATTTCTGGGACAAGATCGGTGTGGACCCCAGCATCCTGGCCTCCTTCGGACCCCAAGATTGTCTTTTGATCAGATTGTCCTTCTTTGGCCCCAGGATATGTGTCTTGGTCAGTATGAGTTTCCCGTGGGCTCAGAGACTGTTTCTTCTGTAGCAGAGAGGTAGGGCATTAATATATCTCACTTCCCTTTGCTCTCATTTTATTAAAAGGTCTCCTCTTTCCCTTTGTGATGCACTTTTTTTTTTTTGTAATTCACCTCTTTGAAGACATGCCCCAAACTCTGTAGTTCTTAAATTTGTTAGCTCAAGATTCTGGCAGGTACTGTGGCTTCTGGGAAGGCAAAAGTTTCCATAGAAATTAAATGGATTTATTTTAACTTACTCTTTCACTATCCTGTTCTAGGGAAATTTTTGTAGGCTTTGTGAATTCAAGTCTCAAAACTTGAGATTTAACAAAACTTACGTAATAATGTCATTGTGATAATTAAAACGGTATAGCTGTTCAATTTTGCTAGTTAAAGCCAAGGACAATAGAAACCCAACCCAGGATGCATATTAAGTAGGGACACCAAGGGGTTTGGAGTGGGAGATTACCACATCTTCCCATTCTTTTTAGCAGTTGTGCCTCCTTTTAAAAAAAGATTTCACTTATTCAGTTTTAGGGAGAGGGGAAGGGAAACAGAAAGATGGGGAGAGAAACGTTGATGCAAGAGAGAAGCATCAATTGGTTCCCTCTCATATGCACCCTTGACTGGGGAACAGACCCACAACCCAGGCATGTGCCCTGACTGGGAATCGAACCTGTGACCCTTTGCTTTGCAAGATGACACTCAACCAACTGAACCACACCAGTCAGGGCCATGCCTCCGCTTTTAAAGTTGGTAGAATGATTCTTACTCATTGGCTTCACCAGATCTGTGACATCAAAAAGTAGGTTCAGTCCAGAATAATTTCCAACTGTAAGAAGTGTGTGTGGCTTTTATATAGAATGCCAGTGTTTGAGTGATGTTTATGGATATAAATCAGAGAATTGTTCTATTTTTAAATTGCTAAAAAGCAGGGTGTGTGTTTTGTGTATGGTTTTCTCCTTCTGGAGAACGCAAGCAGTACCTGTATTCCTCACCCCAGGCATGGATATTCTCTGTGA
Organism: Trachops cirrhosus; assembly: GCA_028533065.1. Taxonomy (NCBI): domain Eukaryota; kingdom Metazoa; phylum Chordata; class Mammalia; order Chiroptera; family Phyllostomidae; genus Trachops; species Trachops cirrhosus. Next base: position 105,419,678 of record CM052541.1, read on the forward strand.
ACACCTAGTTATCCAGGCTTACTTTCCTTTTCTCTATTCGGCTCTGATTTTTTACTTTGAAGAACACTCAGCAGAGGCTGGTTTTCTCTATTTACTAGAAGTCTGTTCTTATTTTATTGTTTTAGCTGGTATACTGTCAAAGTAAAGCTTTGGTACTGCTAGTGTTTTAAGAAAATAAATCTGATAAATGCTGGTATGTAGAATTTTATTTTTATTCAAGAAAACTCAACTGAAACCTGTTTAGCAACATAGTTCTCATGCATGGCTATGGCAAAGCCATTTCCAGTTGTCTCTGTTTTTAAGACCTTTCAAGGTTTTTTCAGTTTTTTAAAAAAATTTAAACATTTCCCTGGATTGCTAGAAACAAAAATGGCTTAGTGTTGACTGTTGCAAAAATGAGATGGAACAGTTTGTAAGTGAAAGTGAGCAGAGAGATTTCTCTGCTCAATCAGTAAGTAGACATCAGGAATATATGCAAAAATGAGAAACAAAATTTAAGTCTGGAGTGTCATCAACAAAGGCAAAATTTCGATCAGTGGTGTGTGATGTTAGAATTATATTCTCCCCTTCCCCCCAAAAGAACATCCTTAGGTTTTCTTCTGCCAAATATTCCTTCTCAAACTTGCGATATGTTCTACAGGCCACACACACAGGAGCAGGCCTGTCTGTCAGAGAACCCAGATGCCCAGCTGTGGAAGATATTCTTTCAGCGGCATCCGTCTGTTTCTTGGCACGACTTTCAGGCAGTCTAAAGCAAACAGTCCTGGAGCAGCCTTAGGCCTGCCTGTGGCCGACGCTGTGCCGGCTCCTATCTGGGTCTCGCTCTGCCCTTGTGGGCCTGGACACACTGCTCGCTCGCTCACTGGCTCTCTCTCCCCCGCCTCCTCCCTTTCCCCATTCCCCCAAACAGTATTTATGATTTAGATTTGATTTTGTGAAATTCCTGTGGATATCTAGAGAAATTTTACTCTTTTTTTTTTGGTTGTTTCTCTACTGATTTGAAGAGAGGTAGGTAGGCACTGGAAGGGAAAGATCTTATGGGAGGAAAAGAGGATCTTTCTGCAGTGCGCCAAGAATGCTGGTAAAATAAAAAGTAGCTTTCATGGGTTCATTTTCAAACTCAGTGCTCTTTAATAGTCTGAAAGGGAGAACTAGTTCATTTCTTAGCCAACTACTATAATGTCATTCAGATTCAGGGGCAACCTGGCATGGGCCAGTATATTCTGTCCTTAAGGGAATATTCTTAGGCTTAAAGGGTGGTCTTCTTTGAAAGCACTGTTTAATAGTTGTATTCTTTGGTTTAAATCTTTATTTTTACAGCGTTTGTGTTGCTTGGTTTTTGCACTGAAAGGATTTTATTTTCCTATTCTCTTGATTATTTTAAGGTTAGCAGTTTAATGTTGCTGAAAGTTACACAAAGGAGCGGCTCCCCACCCCCTAGCTCTAACCTCCCCTAGTCCTCCTACCTGCCAATTGTGTCTGAAGTAACTTCCCAGCAGTGCTGTTGACTTTGGGAGATGCAGTATTTCTGGTTCTTGGGCGGGGGGGTGGTGCGTGTATGTTTGTGTGTGTGCGTTTGCCCTGATATCTGACTGATAATTAGTTGTTACTCAACTTGGAAGTTCTGTTCATCTCACTCCTCTTTCTTGACCCACTCAGAGAATTAACATGTGGTAGTCAAAGTGGGGGGTGCCTTATGCATGCCGACAGGTGCTAATCTTCAAGGAAATTTACCTTGCATTCCACCCATTAAGGGTTTGGTACATAAAAATGGCTTAATGTCTCTTTGAAGGTGTCAGCAGGCATGTGTGGACCACACAGAATGGGTTTCACTGAAAGTAATAGAGTGAAATTGTCTGCATAATTATTTTCGTTGGATTGAGAATCAGCAGCCCTCTTTGGGTTCAGGAAATAAACCTCTGTTAAAACCATATGGCACTATTCTCAGAAGAGATGTTATTACAGGGCCACTTCCCTCTGAATTTTTGAGTCAGGAATTCTTGAAAGGAGTCACATATGTCTGAGAATGCATGTCAAGTTTTCTTTCTCCAGTGTACTTGTGAAAATCAGATGTTTTCTTGCCTTTTTCATAAATGCCACCATGCTCAACAGGTAGAAGGTCCTTGGGAAGAGGCCAGCGAACAGCAGCATAGCCATCTCAGGTGTACATGTTTTGAATTATTATCTGGGCCAAGGGATTTTGTTCTTAAAAGAAAATAAAAATTTCCCTTAATCCAGCGAACCATGTGATTTGTCAACACTGAACACACATCTTAAGGTCAGCATAATTACATTCTGTCTGCCTAAGCCATTAATGCAGATTTAGTTGGCTTTGTTATGTTTTTTTCTCTTGCCCAGCTATAAATTTTCCCCTGAACTGCCTGGCACAGTGCTCGTGTGTCCCAGAGGTAGCTGGAGTGGAGTGGAGGGTGAGGTGAGGCGGGGAAGAGAGCAGTTTGCGTGATCACTCAGGAATATTTGGGGGTAGAGCTGAGTTAGGTAGATACATTAAATAATACCCACAATATTTTATATGCCATATATATTTTATGTGATACATATTTTTATGTAATATATAGATATATATTTTAATGTGCTAAATATATATATTTAAGTACACAAGACAGTATATACCTTGTGATGAATCATTATGCTTTTTAACTTTTGGGGGAGTAGGTCATGGTTTTTCTGTTTAGTGTTTTCTATGGAAGGAATATAAGCAAAAGTTTATATTTGTTCACTTCTGTTAATAAGCCTGGAAAATTATCAGAATCTGTAGAACTGAGTCTGGCTGTTGGTAATGCTAAGAAGTTAAAATGTCTCCTGAGTGTCAGAATTGCAGTGAATACTTAGTAGATAAGGAGTCGCAACTTTTCATTCCAGATTCTAGAGCAGTGATTTTCAACCGGTGTGCCTCAAGAATTTTTAAAACCTGCAATACCTGACCACTTAGTCAGGGGCACTGACCTCTTTTCCTTTAGATAGTGAAATAAAAAAATGACAACAGCTGTCCAGTGTGAATGAATCAAACTTATACCTATTTTTTTTGTCAGATTGGCAAAAAACATATTTTTTGACATGCCACAGGATTTTAGTTATTAGTGTATGTGTGCCATGAGATGAACAAGGCTGAAAATCGCTATTCTGTAACTGGATAGTCAGAAGGCTTTTCTAACTACACCTTAGGTGTTTTTGTAGTGAGATCTGTTTTTCATTAGGTAAGAAAGGTTGCTAGAATTTGGATTCCTTCAGTCACTGACATACGTTCTGGATTCACTCATTTATTTATTCAACAAACACTTATTGGGTATTTACCATATTCACTTTAAAAAGGACTATAAGAATTCAGAGATGACATGGTCTTATATGGCCCAGAAAGAAGCTCAGCCTAATAAGGAGACAAAGCATGGATATTCATGATTCTGTGATAGAAGTGATGGGAAATGGGAAAGGGCCTAAAAAGGGCAGGTGAAGTGACATGGACATTCAGAAGCAGTTTTACTTCTGTTTTGGGGTAAGGGAAGGTTGTGTTGAAGTGGAGGCATTTGAGCTGAATCTGGAATATCAGTAATTAAAGTTACTGGCAGAAATCCTTGAATATTAAATTCTAATTAGATAGATGGTGAGTTTCAGAAAACTAACACAAAATCTCATTTGTTTTTATGATACACCTCCCCAAACCCTCCATCTCATCTCTGGCTCCCTTGGCAGATGTACTGATGGAAATTACTTGGCTCAATGCTTGGGCTCAGGTGGTTCCTTTGACCTCAGCTGTCTTCTAATCTCTTCCCTATTAAATCTGGGGCCTCCGCAACTTTTAAGGCTAAGGTGAAATGCTGCTTTCTCTAATACTCTAGCAATTCTGTCCTTTTTTGTTTCTGTATATGCTGACCTCCTCGACTAGAGTTGTGCCAGTACCAATGTGAAGTGTTTAGCACATTGTAGGTACTCAGTTGAATGTAATTCCGTTGAACTAAGTTGATCAAGTAATTGAATTAACTTTTAAACTACACATTGAAGTTCGTTTTCAATTAGAATTAAGGAATAGAAATTTATACTGTTATGTGGTACATAAACTATAGACCAGCCTAGGGCCTAATTTTGAATTAATAGAAAATAACATTATTATATAGTCAGAGGTGATAATTATTTTTTTCAAGGGACATTCTAAATTGCTCTAGAATTTAGCAACCTCTGGAGTTCAGTTGTCAGTACAGGGAAAAAGAAAATGTCTAACAATCTTCAGGCCAACTTGGTGGCTCAGACTTTCTTTCCAAAGTGCTTTTATTAGTTAAATTGTGTTTCTATGAATGATATCACTCATACTGTATGCCATATCTCCATCCATAGCAGATGGATTCTTTTCTTTCATTCTGTATCCATTCTTCAGGGTTTGTTATTTTCTGATGAACAATGAGAGTGAGAATACAGAAACGGGGAGGCCCTAGAGGAAGAATTTAGTTTATTTTATTCTGTTTCCATATTTTTCTTAAGTTTGTTGGATTGCAAATGACCAGATAAGAAGTGGTCAAATGCTCTTTTCCATGGGATTCAGGAAGGAACTTTTCTCAAAAGATATATTGGGAAAGATGGTTGATTTTAGAGATTTTCAACTGTTGTTTCATGTTTTCTTTTGCTCTCTCATCTTTGATGCTAACTCTGATCTTGGCATTCCCAGTGTAATGTTTAGACTAGAAGAGATTTGCTCACTTTCTGACATGTGTATGTGGTATGTACAGAGCCGCAGTTGGAGCGTGACATGGACCAGAAAGGGCTGATTGCCATGCAGCTGGGAGGGTTTTTAGGCCTGGTACTGTCCCATTCTTTGCAGAGTTATCCAACCTTTTGGTGTCTCCACCACACTGGAAGAAGAAGAGTTGTCTTGGGTCACACATTAGATACATTGCAACATGTAATCACAAAAAATCTTATGTTTTAAATAAATTTATGATTTGGTGTTGGGCTGCATTCACAGCCATTCTGGGCTGCATGAGGCCCATGGGACGCAGGTTGAACACCCCTGCTACCATGACCAAGATTGAAGTCAGAAGATACTATGGGTGCTTATAATCACGATTAAAAATGTTCTTATTCAAAAGATGCCAGGAAGCAATGGGTAATAGGAGTCTGAAGTTCAAGAGAGGTTGCAGATGAATTTTTGATAGTCATAGGTGCTTGAAGCCATTGGCGTAAGTGAGATTGCCCAGAGAATGGGTCCAGAGTGAGAGGAGGAGAGTTATCCTTCTTGCCATTGTGGTGATTTAACGTTGTGCCCTTGGCCCCAGAGTAGAAGGAGAGAGGTTGCCCTCCTCCAGCCTCCAAGGCCCTGCAGCAGAAGAGCAGCAGCAGAACTGCTTCCGTGGCCCCCATACCTGTGCCCTCCAGGACTGCCGCCTGCTCCAGGGTCCCCGTGACATTGTGGGCTCCTCCTTCTCCTCCTTCTTCTCCTACATTTCACTCCTGCTGCCTTTTCCTTGCCTACCCCTTATGTTTGTGCTTCTTTGGTTCCTTTTTAGACACTTTCATTTACTCATTCTATACCCATTCTCTGAATGACCATGTCTTTTCCACCACTGGGTTCAAGTTCCCTTGACTCTTGAGAATGCATCTCTAGCCTCTTCTGAAATTTAGATTCATTTTTCTAGTTTGCCTCCTGGGCATCTTCACCTAAGTACACCCCATGGGCACTTCAAACTGAAGTCCCCCACAATAATTGAATTTCCTACCGCCAGTTCATCCAAACTTCTCTACCCAAATATGAACCCCCTTCAGTTTTACCCATTTTGAGTCCCCACAGTTCTTCCATTTGACCAAATCAGAAAGCTGAGACTCACCCTCTCTGCCTTACTTCTTACATCTAATTATTCTGCTATACTGTTGTCTGAACCTCTGTTCTATGTCTCCAATGCATTTCCTCATACCCATAAGCACTGCTTTTGCTTAGCTCACACTCTCAGTGTTTATTCCCTGGCCTATCATGTAAAAATGCTTTTCTAACTGGTTCCATGCCTCTAAATGCACCTCCTTCTAGATTATATTTCCCCTATAAGTAAAGTGGTCCTCCTAAACTGTACAGCAGCTCATACCACATACTTGCTTATAATACCTCAGTGGTCCCTTCTACAGATGAAGTTCAGCTTTTGTGGAATGCTGGAGAAAGCCCTTTAGCACCTGACCTGCTTGGCTACCTCTCTACTGCACCCCTGTGCCTGAGCTCCAGCACATGGCAAATTGCTTCATACTCCAGACTTTTTAAATCTCTGTGTCTTTACACCTGCTGTTCCTTCTGCTTGGAATGTCTTTTTCTTCTGAATTTGCTTGACTGAATTCTAGTCATCTTTTAAAGTTTACTCATCTCCTCTATGAGCCCTTCCTGACTGCTCCTAGAAGTTAAGCATTTATTCTTTGGCTCCCTTTTGCTTGTTCAGACCTCAGTAATGCTGTTTGTGATGTTGCTGTAATTATTTGTTTATATGATGCCTCACCAAGTATACTCTGAGCCTCCTTGTTTAGCATATTTCATGTGACACAATAAGTACTTAGGAAATTTTAATTGATAAATGAATATTATGTTTGCATAGTGGTTTTATCTGTGTAGGACATTTTCACCTCTATCACATTCATCCTGATGACATCCCTGTGATGCAGATACTCTGATCTGCATTTGACAGATGAGGAAGCTATGTCACAGGAGGAAGTTGACTCACAGGGATGATAGTTTTTTTTTTTTTTTTTTTTTTTTTTTGCCTACAGTTCTACAACCAAGTTAGCAGCAAAACTAGGAACAGACTCCAGAATTTTTTGTTCCTTATGTAGTCAGGCCCAGATTTAGATAGAGGATTCTCTTTTTTTAGTCAGACAACTGGCTTGGTCTTTTAACTATGCTGTTAAGTTCACTAATTATGCATGTGTGTGTGTGTGTGTGTGTGTGTGTGTGTGACCCATAGTGACAGGTGATGTGTCTTTAGTATCACTGATTTTTAGAATTGGATGTTAGGTAGTCTGTTATTTTTCAGATAAGACTGTTCTGTACCTGAGAGGTTCACAACTTATCCCGAGTGGCAAAACCCACATCTCCTGACTTAAAGCAACACATTATCTTTCTTACTATATTTTGGGCAGTCATCATTTCTATTGGACAGAGTTTTACTGTTGAATCTCAAGGGTTGTTAGTATGATTTATTGAGCCATTAGACCAGTTAACTCTTGGGAAGTGATGATCCTTGTAGCAGGAAGTGTATCATTTCTGTGAACATTCTTAGAGAAGGTCCAGGAAAGAGATAGGACCTAGAGGAGAAAAAAATCAAATGATGTTCTTTCATTGGTTACCCCACTCTTCCAGATTGTATACTTCTTTTCCAGTGAGCTTTGTAGATTCTTGAGCATGTGCCATTTCAAAATAAAAAATAAAGTTATCTAATTAGGTTGACAGACAAGAATTTCATATGGCAAGAGAAGGTGTGTTCAGTAGTAAGAGGGGCTGCGGTGTCATGGTGCAATTAGAGGATTTGTATGTTGGGCCTTGAGAGGACAGCGTCCTGAGGTACCTGGAAAGAGACGTGGAACTTATATTAGTAGTATCACTGTGCCTTTGACTAAGTTCTCCCTCTCTGTACGAATATATGCATGCATATAATAGAGATAATGTAAGTTTATAATCATATACATGTATGTGTAAAAAAGCCAGTACTTTAAACATTTTCTATGGACAAAAGAAAGAAATTTCACTGAACTGTCATTACTGATTAAATAAATCAGCATGAAGCAAGCAAAAATCTTTAAAACTTTACAGTTGCTTCTGAAAAACAGAAATTTAAAAAAAATTTTAATCACCGGAAGGTTTTTCGGCAATATTTTTTTAAGAAGGTATTGAGATGTCAATAGTGTTCTTTAACTGAGGTAGATGGTGATGATGAACTCTGAAAAATGAGCATCAGTTCACTTCCTTAGGTTGGAAAACAATGCACTTTCGCCCCGTCCTCGTGGCTCAGTTGGTGGTCAGGGCTCAAAGTTTCTCTCTCACATTCACATTTCCCTCTCTCTCTCTCTCTCTCTCTCTCTCTCTCTCTCTCTCTCTCCCTCTCTGTCTCCCTCTTCCTCTCTCACTAAAAATCAATGAAATATATCCTTGGGTGAGGATTAAAAAAAAATGCACATTTCTAACTTGCTGTGCCTTGAAAAAAAGGTAAAACTTATCTTCTAACTCCATTAAACACTACTTTAGATTCCTTTTACATAACAATAACTTGATCCTACTCAAAATACTTGGCACCTTTAGTGACAGAGTGGAATGTAGGAACACTTTAGCAGATCTGAATGTGAGTAAACTCCAGTAGTTTTGGAATGAAAAGGTGGAGTTTCCAGTTCCTTATTCAGCGTTCACAGAAGATAAGACTACTAGGATTAACACAATAGACTCCCTTCATTACACATCGTTGAATAAAGCAATTATCTGTCTATCAAGACTATAGTAAGTTGTGCAACAGCATTAGGAAGCGTAGATGGATAGGTGGATAAATGCTATCCCATCAGAAAAGGGTGCTGATATATGAGGGAATCCTTTGAGTTTACCTTGTAAACTGTTCTGTTTTGGAGTTTATATCATATTACCATTACAACTTAGAGAGAAATGATCTTTTTTAAAAAATATACTGTTGACGACATTTTTCAGTTACTTACCCATCTGAATTTTATTAAGAGGGTTATTTCAAAGACATCTCCTGTTTAATCATGTTTAAACAATCTGTTTAAGACCTGTTGTGTAGATATAAACACAATAGTCCTTTAATGTAGTAAAACGGACTTCTGACAGACACAGCACATAACAGGCATCCATCCATTATTGCTTAAGCTGCTGTTTCTTCCATGCCTGACCTGAAAGGGTAACCACAGCTCAGCTGACAGTGTTTGCTGGGTCGACACACTGACATGCGCCATAGCACTGTCTAGCAAGCAGAGAATTGCAGAGAGGCAGACAATTGGAGAGGCCTTAGACTAGATTAGAACTAAGCACCTTAAATCAGTTTTAATGGCTGTGTTTACATTTCCTTCTTCTTCATTCCTTTAAGAAAGTAATCAGGTTTCGCAAGCGTTAAGAAAACCACCTCTTCTTGCCAGCTGGACGAGGTCCAGTTTAAGCAAGAAATTTTCCCCCTTTTTTTCCTGTCTTTTTTCTTTTTTCTTTCTATATGATCTTCACTGCCATTCAGCACAGCAAGACCAGGCGGTGGGAGCTGGCTGACTTTTTCTTGGTTATTACTTTTTAACATTTACTTCCTGTTACAGAAACAGGAAAATTGAAAATGATGTTCTGCTGCTGTAGCAGCAATTGTCAAGAGAGGAGCCCTTTGCACATTTTAATTACCTCTATGTAGTGTTTTATGTTTTGTTTTGTTTTGCTTAAAACACACACACACAGTCATATAATATGCACAGAACCATAATAATGAAGGAGAAACAGAGAAGATCACATGCTAAGGACATTCAGCCCGCATCCAGGAATTGCGTGACAGTCTGTAGGCTAGTTGTCACTGGACTCTTTGAAGAATAATGCCATCCATGTCTAGCTGGATTATTGGCAAATAAACAGTCATGCTTTTTGTTCAACTGTGGAAACTGCCATTTCTATTGCTCAAAACGTTACCATTAAAGAATCTTTACGTCTCTCAGTGGGGTCTCTATAAATCCTAGTAACACAAAACTGTGGTGTGTATGAATATATTGTAGTAAAAGAGGGCAAAGGAAATGTTTTCAAAACTAAAACACTCACATTTTACTAAGTTTTGGGAGTAATGTGTAGAAATAGAGAAAGAGATCTTTGTTCATTTCCCAGAAACTGAAGGGAGAGATGCAGTTCGATGGCTCAGGATGATGTGGATGTTGGGCTGTAGGGAGTAGGAGAACAAGACGTGTGTGATGAAACGGAGTCAGACATACCAGATGTAATGTAATGAAATATCTGACTGAGCTCTCTGCTTTTTCCTATTCTGTTCTTTCTAGATCTCTTTTCCTCAACCTTTTTTCTTTTTTCCTGGTATGGTAGCCTGGTACACGAAAAAGAGGGCCAAGGCTTCCAAAGTCTCTGCCTACTTCCATGACTTCAAACTAATCTTTTTCCAGGCATCAGTTACTTTTCTAAAATGAAGAACATGGTCTGGTGCAATCCATATTCTCTTCCAACTTTGAAAAATTCAAATTCATATAATTTTACTTTGAATGGGATAAAGAGGGAAAGAAGTGTGGAAACAATAGGCAGAAAAAGTCTAGGGTAGCTGGATTGGAACTGGAAAGAAAGTGCCAGAGAATTTGAAGGTAGAGGCAGAGTGGAGTAGAGCTGTGTTAGGACATGGGACGGAGCCTGCAGTGAAGTCAGCCAGGTTCCCTGTTAGCTCTTTCCTCCCCTGCCTGCAAAAAGTATTACATCTCCTCTTGTATATTTCCACTCTGCTTTCATCTTTCTTTAAAAATTTTTAATCCTGTTTCTCTTTGTACCTTCCATGAGTTTTTTAAAGATGTCGCAAACTTTTAAAATCCATGATTTCAAGAAGAAAGAATTATATTCTAAGCAAACGTTTATTAGAAGTTCCTCCTGACGTGTGACTTATACTGGCGCAGTGCGAGGGCCCTGTCCCCTCTTCTAGATGCTTTATCGTTTGATCTCTGTGATTTGCCACAGCCTAAAATCTAAGTTAAAAAGGGGCTTGCATTATATACATGCAAATTAAAATCCCCAAGTTTTTAATTTGTATATTCATGGAAAGATCTTGAATTCTTTAACCTTTAGAAGCCTACATTTTGAAAGAGGATGTCCTTGAACAATTTCTCTCACACATCTATTTGTATTTTTAAAATGACTGCATATGAGTTTGGGAGAGTGCACTTTTTACTGTGATCTAAACTGGTTCCTTTTATTATTAAAAGCAAGCAAATCCAGCTTTTGCATTTTTTTTTTTTATGAACTGGAGTTCTTAGAATATTTCTATGGAGTCTAAGGCTTAACTATGTAATTATGTCTCTTGAGTAGATTATGTTTTTCTTCCCATAATTATGTTTTTACCCAGGAGACTGGAAGGCTTCAGACCTCTCTTGGGTGAAATTGTTCTTCCTCTCTTCTTCCTTGTTTAACTCTGAGTTCTACATGCCTGACTGTGTACAAGGGCTGAAAATGGGCTCTTGAAGATTCGTGCTAGTGACCATGATTTTTTTTCCTTCAGAAATTAGTTTATATATTAAGAAGAGCCTTAAGAGAGAGCTTCTGTTCATTTTGCAATGCCATCAGTGAAGAATCTCCTGGAAGGAGGTTTGTTTATGATCTGTGGTCCTCTGTCTGAAGCCACACACTCAGTCCTCCAGGCTGTCTTCTCTCACAGGCTGTCGCGTGAGCTCTGGAGCCCCTGCACACGTCACAGTGCAGGGCTGCTCCTTTCCACTGGCTCCGAGGAGTCAGAGGCCTTAAACATGAAGATGGTTTCTTAGTCCAGTTCATTATTTTAGTCCAGAAATAGTTTTGACCTGAACCAGACAGCATACTCTTAGGAAAAAAGATGACTCAGCAGCCTTTCCCAGCAAAGATTATAGACTCATCAATTTTACTGTGGGAAATGTTTCCCAATAGCCAGCCTTTTTTTCCCTTCCTCTCTGCCTTTTACTGGACAAAAGGAGAGATAATTCTAAATTTAACATTGTTCTTATCTATTAATCCAACATGCATTTGTTATCTGCTTTCCCTTCACCTAGGCTCCAAGTTATATGCTAGACTTAAGACATGACACCCATCTTCAAGGGGTTCATAGTCAAGTCCAGGAGAATCTAAGATAATAGGGTTTGAAATTTTATATACATATTTTATATCAATTCATAGTAAGTTAATGCTTACTGAATGCTTACTACACTTAAGTATAACCACATGTAGTAGACAAAAAACAGTTGTAGCTGCTCTCAGCTTGCTAAGATAGAAACCAGAAGGATTATTGAGACCCTAGAGACAGAAAAGACCAGAACAATGCGATGACTCAGTTGAGACTGAAAAGGGATTTGGGCAAATGGAGATGATAGGGAGAGCGTATTCTTTATAGAGGAAACAGCTCGGGCAACCACAGGGACTCTGAAGAGCTGTGGATAGTCCAGTGTGAGTAGAACATGGTCCAGGAGCAGTAGGGTTGTAGCCATTGGAAATGAGAGTGACACGTTACAACGAGACCCTGTTTTCCAGGTCCTTGTTTGCTGGGTGCAGGGGGCTATTTAGTTCAGTAGATGGTGCAACACAACTGATAACATGTTGAGAATGTAAGTGATATTAATGTTAGGATTTAGCGACTGAAAGGATTTTAAAAATTATGAAAACTAACTTTATTTTTGTTAGTTCCAAAGAATTCCATTAAATCCCTTCCTGTGATTATACAACTAGTTGGTGCATTTTCAAAAATGCCAGGCTGCTGCTCTGGCATATTAGCCACACCAGGCTTAGGTTAGGAGTGGTTCTGGTAGGAATGGAAAGCAGGGGCCCATCCTTGTGGAAACTATAGGAATGGGCTTCACTGGAAGTTGTACCTGGGCATATTTTGAGCCTGGGAGACTAGAAAATGGTGATATTAATGGAAATAAGGAAATTAGAGGGGAAGCTGGTTGGGACTGTTTGTAGTGGAGAGTATGGGGTGTGTCAGGGAGAGGCAACGGGCTTAACTAAACATTACAGGATTACAAGAGTATAGGTCTTTGATTTTGAGACGTTTACAAACCACCAATGAAATGTAGTCATTTGAATGTAGACAGAGAAGAATTTCACTTTTGTCAATAGTATTTCCATCTTCACATCTATTTAAGAATGCAGAAAATCAAGGTTTTTAATCTAGAGCCACAGTAGTTGTAAATTACTAGGATCTGAGCTTTGCATGGCTTCCCTAAGAACTCACTTAAGTTCTTCCTTGTTATATTGCTTTTGCTGGAAACCATTGAAACTGAACTCTCTTAAGATATGCTAAGGCTCCTCCTTTGTAGTATAATTCCAAGTAATTTCATATGGAATTGAATTATGACTTTAAAATTAGTCAGTATTATTCCCTAATCCCTCCCAGCAAATCCCCTCTATGTACCCACTTTTAGGGTAGAGAGATTGAAACTGAAGGCATCATTTCCCCCCCAGAAGTCCTGTGGAATAAGCAGCTCTGTTTCTGTATGACTAATTTACTCAGAAACGTGGTAATCCTGATGCAAGTCTTTTCCTCTCTTCCTTTTCACTCGGAGGATTACTGTCACAACATTCTTAAATGGTTATATCCTGTGGCTTTAGCCCTAGAGTATTGGACCAGATTTCATTCTGTCACATACTTGCTGACAGCAAAATTAGCTAACATGTCCCTGGTCACCCCTCTCCTCCAGGGGAGCCTGAAAGCACAGCAGAGGATGCTCATGGGTTGCCAAAGTACCATGTTACTGGTCTGGGAATAAAAAGATCTCTCTTAAAAGGGCATTTCCCACATATACTGGGTAATATAAAAGGATTAATGTGCAGTTGTAAAACTAGAAGTATCAAGTGATTTGAAGAATCTGTTTAGATTAATTAGTAAATATATGCAGCCACTATGGAAAACAGTATAGAGTTCCTCAAAAAATTAAAATAGAACTGCCATACGATAGAGCATTTCCACTTTTGGGTATTTATCCAAAGAAGACAAAAAGTAATTCGAGAAGATATACGCATTTCTGTGTTCACTGCAGCATTATTTACAGTAGCCAAGATATAGAAGCAACCTAGATATTCATCAATAGATGAATGATAAAGAAGATGCGAGATATGTGTAATGGAATATTATTCAGCAATAAAAAGGAATAATATCTTGCCATTTATAACAACATGGATGGATCTAGAGGGTATTATGCTAAGTGAAATAAGTCAGAAAGGGAAAGATAAATACCATATGACCTCACATGGGGAATCTAAAAAAAATAAGGGAATAAACAAATTCAGATAAAAAGAAGAGTGCACCTCTGTTTAATTTCACATATATGTTTAGCACCATCTTGACTCACAAGATATTTATTATCATGTTCTGTCACTTGCCCTGAAGCTAGCTTTCCTCCTTCCTTCTTTTCTTATCAAAATTCTACTCAAGCCCTGACTGGTGTGGCTCAGTTGGTTGGGCATCATCCTGAAAAAAACAAAAGGTCACCAGTTCAATTCTTGGTTAAGGCACACGACTGGGTTGCAGGTCTGGTCCGTGGTTGGGGCGTGTGTGAGATCAGCCGATCGATGTTTTTGTCAAACGCTGATGTTTCCCTCTCTCCCTCCCTTCCCCTCTCTCTAAAAATAAATAAGGTCTTTAAAAAATAATCCCACTCAAGCTTCAAGGACATTGTGATCTCATTAGTGAAGGTCTCCTGTTTTAAGTCAATATCACTTGCTCCTCTCTTCTTCCTTTAGATGGCACTTAATATTTTTTAAAGCTTTTTGTGATGAAAAAGTTTAAACATACATCAAGAGATTATATTTAAGAAAACTCCATATACTCACCTTATTTTATAATTAATAACATTTTCTCATATTTGCTTTACCTGTTATTTTGCTGAAATATTTTAAAGCAAATACTGGACATCATGACACTTAACCCCTAAATACATCAGTTAGCCCTTCTTAAAGATAAGGGCATATATTGACATAATCACAAAAAGCATCACTTCCTCAATATTTTGAAATAGTCTATATTCAAATTTACTCAATTGACCCCCAAACCATAGCATGTTAGTCTTTGTACTCCCCATAGTCTTTTTCTGTTATATTTAATTGCTTGCCTTTCTTCCCTACTAGACTGTGAACTGTTTGAGGGAAAGGATATCATTTTACACCTTTTCTGTCCCCTCCCCTTTACAATGCCTGGTGAGATTTGCATGTGGTAGATGCCTGGCACACTAGCTGGACTGGCTGACCTGAATATGGACATGGTACTGATTTCTGATTGATGCTCTGTTGCAGATCTGCCTTTTAACTTTATTTTATTTAAAAAAGTGTCTTCATGATTCCCAGGATACAAGTAGGGACCTAGTAAAAAAAAGTGAGTGCTCAAATCAATTAAAAAGTGAGTGCTCAAATCAATTAAAATACTGCTATAAAAAGATGAGCTGCCAAACATCATGACCTAGTGATCAGCAAAATGACCCCGCTGTGCCACGTTAGGTGGACCAGCCATGACATGTTACCCTGCTGAGGCAGTGGGTCTTTCAGATCTTGATAAAAGGTGCCTTGTTTTTGAAAGATGCACTCTTTTGTATCTGTATTTGGGCATCCTTCATGCTGTGAATGTAGTGCACTAAGTGTGAGGTTCTGGCTGGGGACCATCACAGGTCTCCAAAGTTGTGAAGCTGTTCTCAGTCAACTTTTACAAAAATGGGCAAAATGAATCCTATTACAGCGGCAAGTTTATTTTTATAGTTCACATACCATAATTTTCATTTACCAGTTTCAGATGTATGATTTTTTTACATGGAAGTTCTAACGGCAGTATTACTAACTTTCATTGTGAGGTAGTTGCTCTTGGACTAAGAGAGCTGGGTGGGAAAGAATGGGACAATTAGATGGACTGTTGCTTAACAGTAGAGCAGTTCCTCATGGGCCTTCGCTGTAAGGATGTGTGAATGCTGTGACCTTTGGATCATGCTTTCTTCTTGTGCCCCTGAATTTATTGCAACAAAAGTCATATTCAGCCAAACACACTCAACTTTTTGAGGAAAAATTTGTTCTGAAAACTTTTTTTTCCATTTCAAATTTACTTTTGATTATGATTTCCACTGAATGACTGATACTGTGCTGTTAGAATCTGAAACAAGCTTGTTGGCAATGGGAGGGAAAAGAGTCCAGGACCACAATCAGCAAACCTGAGTTCTCATTTTGCCACTAACTATGTGACTTTGGGTGAGTCACTTCCCCTCTCAGGGACTCAGGGTCCTCATTTATAAAAGAAGTGCATTGCTTGAAAATTTAGAGGCTAAATCATTTCTCTTGTCATTTTTACCTCTGTGATCCAAAATGACTAGCCACAGTGCTTAAGAGGTATAGTGAGATCAAATGGGACTTTTTCAGAAACAAAGCATACTTTCCCTTGAATGCCCTTCAGGAAAGTTTCTTAGGAAGTACTGATAAGGACCAATCTCTAAAGAAAGGCTTTGCCTGCTGGATTCACTAGATTGCCAAGTAAGAAAAGAAGAGTTTCTGAGGAAAAGATAGTGTTGTAATCTGATATTCTGGGCCAGAAATATTTCTTTCAACTAAGACATTCATCTAAAAGAAAAATATTTATTTATTAATTTATTACACAAATATTTGTTGAGCACCTACTGATGTACAGGCAATGAACTAGGTTGTGAGGAAACAGCTGTAAACTAAACAGGGTGCTCATTCTCATGGACCTAGAGTCTCTCATGTGAAGCAAATAAATACACAAGCTAATTACAGGCAGTGGTAACAGTCATACAGGAAATAAATAGAGGGTGTGCTTGAGAGGGAGGAAACCCACTCTGGGTGTAGTAGGCAGGCAAGGTCTCTCATAGGAGGTGGGGTTCACCCTGAGGCCTAAGGGATGAGAAGGAGGCTGGCAATGCATAGATTATCAGGGGAGAGCATTTCAGGAACATGGAAAGGTCCTGGGATAAGAAACTAGAAGGAGACAGTGTCTGATGGCCAGAGAGAGAGAGAGACAAAGGGTTCCTGGACTAGGGTTGTACTATTGGAAATGAGAGAACTGAATAGATTTGAGATATGCTTTCAAGATGGAAATGACAAAACTCAGTAAAGGATTGGATGTGGGGAATGAGGGTTAAGGGGAAATTGAGGAAATGTCTAGGTATTTGTCTTAAGTAATTGAATGACTAGTGCCATTTACTGAGATGGGGGACTCATAGGGAGGAGTGGGTTTGTTTTTTTTGGATAGAAGAATAAAGAATTTTGTCTTAACTATACTGCATTTAAGATAGCTTTGAGACATCCCAGGGGAAAATGAAGTAGGCAGTGAGATACACAAATCTGAGCTCAGAGCAGAGGTCAGGGCTCACCCCAGAAGTCGGGGGTCATTGGTGTGAATAGTGACATTGAGAACATGGGACTGAGACCCTAATGGGCAATGGTTCTCCACCTCAGCTGTGCACTGGACCCACTCCCAGAGATTCTGATTTAATTGAACCAAGGCGGGGCCTGGACACTCAAATTTTTCAAAGCTCCCTAGAAAGATTTTGTTTTGTTTTGTTTTTTTAAGTCCAGCTAGGGTGGAAGAGCCACTGCTCAAGGGAGAAAGTGCACCTATAGAAGAGCATCCAGGACTGAGCTTTTACATAGTCTTAATGTAACACAAGAGGTTTCCACTCTTTTACTGATACTTTTATCCTGCTGGGAAGACCCAGTCCTTGGCTCTTCGGTTGAGGTTTAGTTCTCCCTGCACCATGGCGGAGTACCCTGTCTTTGGTTTAAGTCAGTGTGCCCTTTGTCTTCCTTGGTCTTGATTTCTGAGGGGATTGCTTAGGTGCTGAGGATTTAAGTACATCTTTCAGCCAATCATTCAGGTGTTTCCCTGATGTGGTTTAGTGGTAGTGGGTATTTGTCATGCTTGAAAGACAAAGAACCTGTTCTGCTTTTGTTGTTCATTGTGCTGTACGAATTTTGTTGTGGTTGTGGTGGTGGCTGTGCAGGGCAAACGTCTGCAAGGAAGAATGCGTGTTTTTGTATATGTGCAACCACAGATAGATGTCCACTGAGTTACTCTAGGGTGTGTGGAGATAGATACTTGGTAGCTCCTCTGCGAAGGTGATTCCCAAAAGGTCATTGAGGCTTTTAAAATTTCATCTACCCTTAAATTTTTCATACTCATCAGTGCTTCTTAAGTCCTTTATTTTTGCCTCTATACCTCCTGTTACTCCTCTGAAGCACAGGGCTAAGAGAAAATAAAAGTGTACTCACACATCCATATGCTGAGCTCAAATCTCATACGGTCTCTGTGAAAACCTAATGAAAAGGCTGTAGAAAGCAGAGGCAAAGCTTATTAAATTTTCTTGTGACCCATGGCCCACATAAAGTCCCACTGAATAAAGGAACCATGCAAGATCATGTAGCCCTCCCCTTAGCCCTCAGGGAATCTGCCATTCCAAAAATATGGCCTATTAAAAAAAATAACTTCCAGGGACAATTCCATAAGCTTTCTTGTTAATGTTTACAGCTGTATCAACATCACACCAATACTTTTTTTGTATGTGTGTGAGGAACAGAATCCACAGATTTAACTGTGACAAGTCCTATATAATTCCCTAATCGTGAAACTAGTTAGACACAGCGAGATGTATTGATGGAAGTTTGTTTAGGGTAATGGGTGAGCTATTAACTTTGTAATTGAATCCTTGCTGCTGCTTCTACTCGGTTTGAAAACCGGCCTTGACACTTCACAGGGCTTAGTTCTTAGGTATCTCACTTTGTCGATCTGGGTATTTTTCAGCCTTCCGTAGCAGCTGGGAGAGGAAGGGGAGAGAAAGCTAGAATGCCAACATTGATGGAACGACGTGATGAGGGGACAGCTTAGTCAACCAAGACAAGAACCGTGCCACAGTCCAGGATGAGCTAGTCATATCCAAGGACCGTGGGGTTGTTTTACCTCTGTGGTGCTCAGTTGCTTCATCTGTGAACACCTTACTTGCCAGGGTCTAGGAGCTATTTGGGGTATTCTCTAAAGGTTCTTAAGAGTTCTAAACTCTATTTGTAGTCTAGATAAAAGTCGTAAGTGGTAGAAAAAACAACCATCATCAACAAACAATGAGTTACCCTATTTTTTTCTGATCATTTTCCTCAAGATCTTAGTCCCTCTGTTTTAGCAGATGCCCCAAACTTGCACTGGCAGGAAATAGGGTGGTGGGTGCGTTTCAGTTAATGGGTCCAGTTGGAACATGTTTGGCTGTGGAGACAGCTACACTCATATTACCAAGCCTTGGCTTCCTGTCTGTTTTCTTTGGGCTGGGTAGGCAATGAAAAAGGAGACAGGAAAATACATTTTGGGGCAAATAAAATAAGGAATTTGTCTTATGAAGACAGCTTATAGTTGGGAAATTCTAATGTTCAACTTAACCCTATCGTGATATTCCTCTTGTCTTATACTAAGTGGAAGATGAGGTGTTCTTGCTGCCCTTGGAATATACCTTCCCATTCTTGAAGGTTGTTAACAATCCTCCTTCAATGTTAGTTTTTTCTTTTATGGAGATTAATCCTCATTCACTTAATCAAAAGGCAAATTCTTATTCCAGTCTTCTTAATGGCTCTTTAAATCAGCTTTAGTCACTTAACATTTACTAAAATGTTGGGGCAACATACCAGGACGTCAGTGGGGTGTGGAAGAAGGAATAAGGAACATGGAAGACGGAACCCACAGTGCATTTCTGTGTGTGTGTTAGACATTGCTGTGCTGGCGCACCGCCTCACGACTGTACAGATTCACACTTAATTCATGTGGCACCAAGACAGTATTGCACTATTTATTAAGTATGATTTGATGACTTTTAAGAAGTCTTAGTACCTTGGTTATATTTTAATTTGTATATTTCTTTTTAACATCTAGAATTCCTTGGATTTTAGACTTGAATAAACTAGAAGAGAGAGAAAGTTTTTTTTTTTTTAGATAATGGATTCTCACATTCACATGATAACCCAAAGGGTATTTTTCAGTTTCTTTTATAAAATCACAGTACCACAATTTAAATAAAAATGCATTCTTTGTGATTTAATATAGTTTATTATATGCTTTCAGGCTTTGGCATATCACAAAATTCCTCTTGAGAATTTGAGTTTCTGTGCTTATATTTCTGGTTTTTTCCTCTTAAAGGGGTTCTAGGATTGAGTTTTTAATTTTTCAAATAAGAGTCTCAGTAAGGTATTCATTGGGACATAAAAAAGAAAAAGTCACTATTGTCATCATGGAAATTTCTCTTTGACAAATGTGTCTCTGTTTCTGCCCCAACTTGGGGATGGTAGGTGTGACATGCACAGACTCTGAACTTTCAAGGGAGGTCTTGTCCTTCATGTAACAAGAGAACAAACCCCAGTACACAGTCACCTTTCCCTTCCTCTCTGAAAAGGGGAGAGGAGGCACCCAGGGAGTTCCTCTTGAGCTCCAGCATTCTGGCCTCGCTACCAGTGCTGGACTCTGAGTCACCCTCTGGGACCCTCAGCTCCCCATTTATAGTATAGAACTAGGAATGCTTGCCACTGGATGATGCTTATAAAGCAATTTGAAATGGAAGTCTTTATGTAGACACTTACTTCATTATGAATACCAGTTTTGTTAATTCCTTGACTTAAACCCCCGGTATGTATGTTCACATATCTATTTAGCATGGTCAATTGTTCAGCTAATTAATATGCTTTTATTTTATGATTTGCTGTTTCCAGGGCACAGACAGAAGCTTGATGACTCTAAACCTAGTTTGTTCTCTGACCGCCTCAGTGATTTAGGGCGCATTCCTCATCCCAGTATGAGAGTAGGTGTCCCGCCTCAGAACCCACGGCCCTCCCTGAACTCTGCACCAAGTCCTTTTAATCCACAAGGACAGAGTCAGATTACAGGTAAGACAGACTCCTAGGTTTCACTTGCACAGACTCTGGCAGGCTGGGGGTGAGGGGCTACCAGATGAGACGTGTTCACTTCAAAACTCCTGGACCAATGAAATGGCTGATTATTAAAGAATCAAGACTTGAAGACACTGACCTTCTTATTTATAAAAAAAAATTCCAGTATTCAGTAACTTTGGGATGAAATGTGGGTGAAGTTTCTGCTGATGCTGGATCCGGTAGCCACGTCAGTCTGCACACTGGTGGAATGGTAACGACTATGTTCTCTGGGAGAATGTTTGTTACAAGTTTCTGTACTGTGTCCAGGTGGTGCCAGGGAAACATCACGCCCTCACTATCAGAAAATTAGAGTTACTGTCTCAGATTTGGGCTTAAATTTCTTTTATGTATAACTATTTCATTAAGTTTTCTTGAAAATTGCCCAGGGCTAACAGGAAGCCTTGATTGGTGGTTATAAGGCAAGGTCAATGAGCGGCTCATCGGGCAGACCCAATTTACTTCTGATTTCACATTTAACTCTGTTTCCTCAAGCAACATTTCTCTTTATGCATTCTAGTAAGCTGCTTACTTTACCTTTATTCTTAAAAATTAACATCAGCATTCGATTACAGACTAATTCACATTTGATACATTAAAGACACCCAACTTTTTCTTTTTTCCAATCCCACTTACACAAAAACAGATCTTATTTTAGCACTAGTCTGCTTGCTTTTAGGTCATACTGACAAGAGAGTGTTAATCATCGGAGATCTTTAATTTGCAGATCACAAGTGTTGAGAGCCGAAAGAAACTCTCTACATGTCATCTGGTTGCTATTGTTGGCAGCGGTGGACTAGAATAGAGGGGAAAATAAAACAAAATGTACAATAAACTCTCAAAATGGATATTTTTTAATGGTTAGGTTTTTATCTATAGTGGTTAGGTTTAAGTGGCCTCAATGGTTTATAAACATAATTGTTTATAAATTAAATGACCTCCCTTTCCTTCTCTCCTGCCCACGTTAGTCATATGTCTTTTTGGATGTTTACTTAGTGTAGGTTTCTATGCGTATGTGAACATTAGTCTGAATATACCAGTATGCCTAAGTATCTGTTTTAAAAATAATATAGAGTTATAAAAATAAAATATCTGAACACTGAAGAGAACCAGATATCTGCATCAGGGAAGAACCTTAGTAGTGCTCTGTGAAGGACAGCCATGTCTGAGCCTGAACAAATCTGTCAGTGTTCGTATGTAGGAGTCAAACAGTTAATGTGTTTACTAGACATGTGTCCTCGATAAAAGTGCAAACATGAAATTCACAGTAATGTGAATTTGAAGCTTATAGCTACAGGTGCCACTGCATTTAAAGTAGTGAACTTTGGATCACTGATTTAAGTTCGTAATACCTGTCCTCCTGTCTTTATAGTAATCCTTAGATGGGGTGTGTATGTGTGTGTGTGGAAGCATAAGTGCGCATTTATAAAAGTGTTCATATATCATTTGTAAGGGACTTAGGATGGCTAGTTATAGATATTGATATATTCTAGTTCTTAATCATTTGCTAATTATATTTTGCTAATGACTAATGCTTTTAAAATGATATTTGGAACTTGTATGTTGCTAAACTCACTTAAGAAGTTGCTTTTTTCAAGATTTTATCCTCAGACCTAAAGATGACATCATAAAATAGAACGAACCAAAAAGTTGTGAAGAAGAGCCACATTTTACCAGCCATACCCCCTTCTCCCACCAGTGTGAGTGCAGAGAGTGTGGGGCAGGTTGATGCCAGAAGAGCATCTGAGCAAATTGGGTGTGTGGCCCCCTCCACAGACTGAGCTCTCCACCATTTGGAAACTCAGGAAGGTTAAGCTCCTTGCCTGCCGTTTTGCAGCCAGTGAGTGGCAGAACAGAATTAGATCTCTTGACTCCTAATACAGTCAGGATTTTTCTTTTACAATACCATGCAGCAACTCCATCATGATCATTTAAAAATAATGTTTAAATATTTGCTGGCTATATTTATAAAAATGAAAATAGAAAACAAGTTTATTTCTAGGTACTGAGAGCTTTTTGGAATTCTATTACAAGGGTATTAACTCTGTATTTTGGGATTACAGCATAATAGAATTGATTTATAGAACAATCTTCTCACTTTTTTAAAATATCCACAAGGTATTGGGCCCAAGAACTTTCTCAAACTTTCCAAATTTGAAGATTCACACACACATAGGTGCCACTCCTCCCCACTTCTGGCTGCGTGCACCGTCTTTAACTGCTCCCATGTTGTTAGTGAGATAACACAAGTGTCTGCCTGTAACCAAGGATTTCTACCTTGCAGAGTTCTGCCACGACCCAAATTGTTAGGAAAACCCAAGAACACCCGTAACAGCAGCAACTTCAAAGTAAATTAAATAGATTTTATTTTTTCTCTCTAGATTGATTTTCTTGTTTATTAAGTATGATTTAGAGCCTATCACATATAGAGAACTGGGTCTTGGGTAATATGGGGAGAGAAGAAAAGTTCTCTCCTTGAGTTCAAGTCTAATTGAAGAGATGGTTACCTGTCTGTGTCCCAGACTATGATGTCATTGTCCCTTGAGTGCATATTCTTCTCTCTGCACCCCCTGCTTATCTCTTCTACCTACAGTGGCCTCTGCCTACTGACAGGATCCACCCATCTTCTAGGTCACTGTTACCTTCTTCAGGAAAGAGTCCTGGAACCTTCATCTAGAAGGCTGCCTGTCCATCTTCTAAGCTTTAGTTGAGAGTGCCTTATTTTATAGCTTCTGTGAATTTGCTTTTTTCTACCCTGCTAGATTATAAATTCTCTTTATTATTAAAAGAGAAAAAATAAAATCTATTCGAGGGATTTATTACAGGGATTAATTTTCTTTTGTACCTCCTAGCATAGTGGTAGCATCTCATTAAATGTCAAATACATAAAAGTTGAGATGAGAAGCTGTCAGTGCAAGAAGGGCTGGAATATCATGCCTTGTGAGCATTAACTGTTCTTTCGAATTTCCTGTCCCAGGGTGTCACTGTTCCCTGGTGGTGAACAAGAACGACAGATATCACATTTCAGTGTAGCACTTACATCGTGAAACCATTTGGTATTGTTCTAGTTTTGGAACTACATAATTGCATGATTAAATTTAAATTCTACTTAAGAACCTATCTATAATGGATTTTGTGACTTTGTAATGTGCCACATATGCATTTTCAATTCATGGAATCCTTTGGATAAAGACCTTTGTGACAAAAGAGGGCCCAGTTGACTCTCATTGGCTTGGCTTTTTCAATATCTCAGGCTCTTACCCCAAAACTGAAAATAATGACTATGGCTGTGTAGTCACTACTAGTTCTTGCACTTGCCAACATAAAAGGCAAGTCAGACTCCCAGAAGAGCAAAATGAAATTAGAAATCATAAATTGAGGAAGTCATAAGCACTTAGTGTTTCACATGATTGTTCTTCAGTGTCTCTCGCAATTCCTAAGGCTAGAGGTTCTAGCCATGTGGTGATCTGGCTTCTGGCAGTGCTGGTCTGATGGTGTCACTGTGCTGTGGTCTTTCGTGGCTGATGTTCTATCTGAGGGCCCAGGGCCTCCTAACGGCTTCCTGAGGAAGTAGCTTCCTCTGTACCTTTTCTTATCTTTCAGACATCTGGTGTCTGTCTCTGGGTGCTAGGAAACACCTAGTGTGTTGCAAATATCTCCTTTGGATTGAGAATGTGGCAATAGCTGTATAGTAGGGATAGCGTGTTAGAAGATATCACTCAAGGTCATCACTGTTTAAAACTCAGTGCTCTCTGGATGAATGAATGAATGGCACCTTAAAAAAAGCTGACTCAGGCTGTTGGACGTGGTGGATTGGGACATCCATCTAACCTTTGGGGTGGGCATTGTGGTGTTCTGTTATTCAAGTGAACCAGATGGACACAGTTTCTGCTCACAAGGAGCTTACATTTTAATGACAGATGTTGTCCATAAATGGGTAAATAAGCGTACATATAAGACAATTTTAGATTATAGTAAATGTTTTGAGAAAATAGGGTAATATGATAGCAATTTAGGAAGGGAAGAAGCTAACTTTGATTAGAAAAATTTGGAAAGGCTTCTTTGAAGAGCTTTGAAGGCCTGTGAGCAACGGCGTTTCAGCCAGTGAGAAGCTCACGCGAGGCTCTCAGGAAGCAGTGAATGTGATGTTTACGGGACGGGAAGGTCAGTGCAGGTGGAAAGCGGTGAGCAAGGGGAATGGTACAGAAAGGCAGGCAGGGCTCGATTATAGTCTTCGAGGCCCTGACAGGGAGCTTGGTTGGGTTTTGTTCTGAGTGCAGTGGGGTGCTATTGCAGGATGTGAAGCAAGAGAATAGTGTATGTTTTTAAAAAATCACTTTGGATGCTATGTGAAGCATAGATTATAAGGTGGCAATGGTAGAAGCAGGGTCATCATTTCAGAAGGTACTGTAGTAGCCCAGGAGAGAGTTGAGGATGGCAGTATTTTTCTTTCTTCAGAACTCAGATCATAGGCTGGTGCCTCTGCCAGGTCTCTTCCCCCTGAGCTGACTCTGAGTTTTCCATACTGTTTACATGTCCCGATTGTTGTTCACATGTCTGTCTTCTCCATCAGATTTTGAACTTTCAAAGTCTAGGGCCATGTTTGTTTATCTCTGTGCCCTCCTTGTCTTATATTATAGTGCCTTCTGCTTGGTTACTTGTGTTTGGTGATGAATGAATGAACAGGTCATTAACTTCTTTAGGAAGTATGACCTGTTATTATTCTAGCCCTAATATTTTTCTAGTACTCATTTGATTGAATTACTATTAGCTATACATTCACTGAATGTGTGTCGTATGCCAGGGACTGTTCTCCTGGGGTTAACTCACTCACTCCTTCTCACAAGAGCTCTGTGAAATAGATGGCTTTGTTCTGAAAACTGAGGCTGAGAATCGAGAACACTTGCCCAGGGTTCCACTTACCTTTAGTAAGTGATAAATATAGGAATTAAATCCAGGATACACACACACACACACACACACACATTTTTTTTCAAGGTAACATTTTTAGGAATATCTTGAAAAACAACTTGCCAGACACCATGCAGAATAACAATAATCTTATCAGCAGCTACCTGGACTGGATTGAAGTTGTTTCTAACCAGTTTTGGTCTAGTTCTGTATTCCCTTGGAAAACAGTGCTCCTTGAAATATTAAGAGGATCTCAGCCAATTCAGCCAGTTGGGCTTGTGCTGTGTCTATGTCTGGCTGTCCTAGGCCTGAAACATTTACTAGTGTAACCCTTTCAAAAAATCGGAAGGTACAACTAAGTAGTGGGTGTCTCAAATTCCTGTCTTATTCAGGTGCCAAGTGACCACATGATTCTTTAATGTGAAACCATTTGGGAGGTGCCATGGGCAGGGGCTAGGGTGGTGGTGGCTGTGAGTATGAGGGAGAAGGAACCCTTGAGAAGCTCAGTGACTGAGCAGGAAGAAAGATTGCAGGCATCGTCAGTGTGAGAAGAGCTGTAGAAGTGGAGAGTGGGAGTTAAATGAGGCCTCATGCTTTATGAGCACTGTGGTCCTACTCACCTGCAGCCATCTTGTATCTTAAGGAACTGAAATCACCACAGTCAGAGACAGGTTGTTGGAAGTACTACTGTTCGTTTACTTTGCTGGTGCAATGTTTTAACTTCTGAAGTTACTGGAAAGTTTTGTCCTGTCTTCTTCCTTTCAAAGCTCCGGTAAATTTGCTGCTTCCATGCACATGGGTGAGCAGGAATTATCTTTAGAGGGTATTGCTGGTTATGAGAAGAATGCCATGGATCCTGTGCACAAACGCTGCTTCACATCGGTGCAGCTCCAGCAGCCACCTTGCAGGGAAGAGCAGAGCTCGTGTCCTGCCTGTGCTGGCTTTGAAGGATAAAGCTCAGTAAGGCCCCGGGAGGGGCTGGCAGTCAGCACAGCGTGTTGTTGCTTTACCTGTCAGCAGCATCCATAGATCAGTTTCGTACAGGTCTCTGGACTGCTGTTAGCTGCAATGTCCTTATGAGCTGAAGATGCTTTGGCTTTATTATGCTTCCAGAAAAACAGAGAGGGGTGGTGTTCCAAGGAAAGTTAATTTTTTGAGTTCCAAAATCTTGTCTTTATATAATTTCCCCTGTCTGGAATAGAAAATGCATAGCTAATTTCTAATTGTGTTAAGAAGACTTCATTTCTTACATAATGTCTCACTTAACATCTCCATTTCTAGCCTGACTTTATGTCTCTGCCCAGTGGAAATCTTTTCTTTCTCTTATTCTTTTTCAAGGCATAATCTTTCTCTTTTTGGTTTTATATTTAGTTACAGCTTTACATATATATATACGTAAATGTTACATATATGTACACATATCTTTTTCCTCTATTAGTTGCCTAAGGACCCCTGTTGCCCCCTTTCACCTTTTACAGTGGACTCTGGGCACACATAACGATTAGAACAGGGGCTGACTTTCAAATATTCAATCTACAGGGCTAACCCAGGAATGCTTTTGTGGTATATTTTGATGTTTAAACATAGATGGGCACCCGGAGCTTCAGACATAGAGTTGGTGTCTGTTGTACTATGCAGTATTGAAAACAACAATATTTTACACATATTATCAGTTTAAAAAGTATTTTCATTCCATTTTTTCCTTTCAATATATACAGAAGTATTTCAGGAATATAATTATATGGTGCTACTCCATAGGGCTTTGTTTATTTTGCTAAGGACTTGTTTTTTAACTGTTTAAACCATTGGAAAAAAGGTTTCGCAGAAGAGTCAGTATCGTAAACTTATTTAGTGAATAAGGAAACTTCGGCACCAGGAGGTTTCTGAAACTCTCAGAGCTGAGACTAGAAATCAGGATGCAAGGTAGGTGAAACCTGACAAGGCGGGTTAGGTGGTGAGCAGGTGAGGATGTAGGAAAAGGGCCAAGAAGAAGAATAAATGTTTGGAGCTGTCACTGCGGTGAATGGTGTGAAATGAAAATGACTTTGGTTGAGCATCACTGAGGATCCAGCTAAGGAGAGACATCATTGGAAGAGCCAGACAGCACAGTTGTGGCATTAGCTCCTACAGGCGTTACAGTTTGTGAACAGGAGGGGGCTCTGGTGTAGGGTGGATCTTCTGTAAGAGTGACACTGTGTCCTAGACTCAGGACAAGTCAGGGAAACAAGGAAGATGTTGGGCCAGCTACCAACATGAGGGAATGTTCTGGAGGTTAATGGGTTAGAGTAAAGATGGAAGAAATTTTGAAGAGAAGTTGGCTCATCCTGTGGCCTTGGAGAAAGCAAAGGTTAGAAGGAAAGGTCTGGGCAAATCCAAGGTGGGAAGTAGGAGTGTCTGATGGAAAGGTTGAGGGTGGATGGGAGCTCCTGGCTGTGCTTCAGCCATTTCTCCTATGAGAGATGGAGATCCTGCATCTTGCTCTGTCTTCTCCAAAACTTCAGTTTGACACAGCCTCAAGAAGACAGTCCTCTAGCTCTGCCTGACCAGAGCAGGAGGGGTCTATTAGTACTCCGTTAATACATCCCAAGATTGCCTTAACTTTTTGTCATCCCCTCACACTATTGCTTGCAGTCCAAGAAAGCTCCTCTTAGGGCAGGCTTCCTCCATCCTGCCCTGGAGCTGACCAAATGCAGCTGTGCGTTTGTTCCCGTTCAGTTTCTTTATGGTGCTTTCACCTCCTCTTTCTACCTTGTCAGTGTTATTTTGTAGTTCCAATTCTTCATCCAGTGTGTTGGCTAGTCCTTAAAACTTTGTATCATCTTGAAACTTAAAAAGTTTGCTTCTAATTCTTCAAGACTTTGATTAAGATACTGGATGTAATGTACCTCTTTCTCAAAGCTGACCTTGATCCATATGGACAACCACTATCAACTGACTATAAATCAGACCGGGCTTTTAACTAGCTATCAATCACATTGGAGATAAGGCATATATCTTGCTTGGGTCAAGATACACAATAGGTAGATAAGCTTTCCTTTAATCTATTCTTCTAGTAATCCTAGGAAACAAGTTTTAGTGAACCCATTCTGCTTTATTTTATTTTTTTAAAATTTCATTTATTTATTTTTAGACAGAAGGGAAGGGTGGGAGAAAGAGGGAGAGAAACATCAATGTGTGGTTGCCTCTCACATGTCCCATACTGGGGACCTGGCCTGCAACCCAGGCATGTGCCCTGACTGGGAATCAAACCAATGACCCATTGCTTTGCAGGCCAGTGCTCAATCCTCTGAGCCACACCAGCCAGGGTCCATTGTGCTTTCTGATAGTCACTGTGGAGATCAAGGTGAAAAGTTCACAGACTATTGTACACAGACCATTGAAAGTAACTTAAGGATTTTTACTGGACTGCAAGCAAGTTGATAACAACAATGGCTCAAAAAATAATAAACAAAAAACAACTGCAGATGGTCCCCAACTTATGATGGTTCTACTTACAATTTTTCAACTTTATGATGTTGCAAAAGCAATACCTATTCAGTAGAAACCAGCTTGGCTATGATGTTCAATAAGTTAGGTATTTTAAGTGCATTTTCGATTTATGATATTTTCAATTTATGATGGGTTTATTAAGACACAACCCCATCATAAGTCAAGGAGCGTCTGTAGTTGAAATTTAGATTTTACCAATAACTGTGCCATTTTCAGAATAAGGTAAATGGGTGAAAGAATGTCAAACTACTAAGTATTGTAGAGTAAACTTTAAAGGCATTATTTTCAAATAATTTAATAATTGTCACATGGAAAAGTAATCCCAGAGAGCAAAGCTAAGATCAGTAGTAAGTGGAGTTACAAGGAGACATATTTTATTTAATATACAGAAGAACTGTGTAGATCATGCTCTGTTAACTAGAAGTTCTTTGCTTACCAGTTGCCACGAATTTTTGCAACCTTGTGGGTATAATTCATCTTGGAGGAGAAACTTTAATGTGTTTAAAGCAGCAAATTGCTCTCCCTTATCTCCTTACCTCTCTTGGGCCTTAATTTCCTCTAAGCATGTTTGTTCTGCTCCTTCTATTTGAAAAAACATTCTTGATAGGGAAGATTAAATCAAAATAGTGTTGGGTAATTTTCTTTTATAACTGTCATCAGTAAAAATTATGGCCGTTGTTCTCAAACGTTGTTGTATATTAGCATCATCTGGGGAGCTCATTAAATGTACAGACCCCCCAGCTTTACCTCTGAACCAGAATGTACCAGGTGGAACCTGCCTAATTCACCACTGCAGGCCCAAGGCCATTCACCCCAGGCTTACTTTGCTCACCCAGAACCAATCCTGATCCAGCCAGGTGCATCTCAGAAAGCCTCATTTTCATGGTCAGATGATGTGTGGGGGCAGCTAAGTGCCCTAGGCTCTTTCTGATTTCCCGAGTGCAGCTCCTGGACTCCGCCCCTGTGTCCATTTCAGCTTCTGTTTTACCTCCACACCCTTCCCTGTCTGCCCAGTCCTAGACTGGCTTCTACCCTGTTGTTACGGTGCTGTCAGAGGGAGGTCTTAAACATGCATATCTGATATGTCACGCCATACTTAAAAACACCTCCGTGACCTTCCATTGCACCTCCAGTGTAGCCCAGCAGGTTCTGCTTAGCCCGGCTCCTCCCTGCCTGCTCTCCAGTCTCATGTCACACTCTTCTGAATCTTTTGTCAGTAATCCAACCAAACTGGCTTTCTCAGCTTCTCCCCAAAACTATACTGCCTCAGTCCCAGGAACTTGATACATGCTGTTCACTTTTCTAGAAGTTCTCCTATCCCCACCAATGATCTACATTTCTGTTTGCCATTCAGTTATTGGCTTAGTCACCACATCATTAGAGAAACCTTCCCTGACCCCAAGGCGTGGTTGAGGTCCCACTGTACATTCTTAGAATGTCAAGGATATCTCATTTTTGCACTTCCCACAGTTGTATGATAGTTGATTATCAGTCTCACCTGCCAAACTGAAAACTCTCTGAGGGCAGAGATTAGGTCTGTCTTTGCCATAATATCCCTAGTGCACAGTGCCAGAGTAGGCATCCAATAAATATTTTTTGAATGAATGGATGAATGTCTGGGAGATAATTCTTAGAACTGTGGTTACCATCATCTATCAGAAAACCAGAATCACCATGCCTGGGACCTTCTATAACACACTGGATATTGATATCAAACTGATTTGAACCTGAATTTATTGTACCCACTTTAATACTGTGATTTGAACTAAGGGTCGATCCCGTTGGCCGGTACCACATCCCACTTGTATCTCAAGTTCTGGTCCTACCTGTTTGTAGTTTCTTCCCCCTCTCTTTGCTAACTTTACTTTCAAGATCCAGGATGTGCCAAGGTTGAAGCCAGGTTAAGTGTGTGTGACAGGTAGTATAACCTCTTCTTTCTTCTGTTAGGTTTCTTTTCTTTTCTTTTTAAATAAGGAAATCCCCTTATTTGAGTTCCATTTAGCCAAAAATTGGTAGTCACTTAAAAGACACTTCTCACTACTTTGTCCTAATAATTCAATTTCCTTTTGGATTTTCTTTTAACATTTTTTACAGGATATGATGTCTTAAGCTATACATACCATTTCTTACTCTCTTCCCTGTTGTTGTCTCCCGAGATTTACTAAGTTCCTCTTCTATTGTAACATAACCTGCTGTCATGCCCTACATTGCATCCAATTTTATCCAGTTTGCTGCTTTTTTTCTTTTTTTCTCAAACTTCAGTCTAAAGCTCTATGACTCAGTTGTGTTGGTTTTCTGCCAAGTGATTCTGGTAGCTACCTTGGTCAGTTTGAGAAATCCCCCAGTGGTGACAAGGGGGGATCCAAGTCCTGCTTGGTGTCTTCTCTGCTGACATGAGCCCAAGCCCTCTGTGTGGGGAGGTCTGTGACATCAGCCACTGTCAGCTACATTTCATAGCCACCCCAAGTCAGCCCACCATGGCTTTAGTAATTTCTTTTATAAAAATGTATTATGTTGATTGAGGCAGCATTGGTTAAGCTTTAGTAATTTCTGTTGCTATTGCTATCTCCTGAGTACTTAGAATTATAGCACTTCTTAGCTAGAAAACATCTTAGAAATAACTCATTTATTCTCATTTGACAGGTGAAAAAAGTAAGGCTCAGATAATTTAAATTATTTGTGCACAACTGCACAGTTAGTACCGAAGCCTCCGGTCCAGGGCTCTTCCTATGCTCGGAGGAACCTGCTTGTTTTAAGACTGTGTTTTCTGTTAGTCGAGAAAACCAGAAGTGAGTGGGAAAGTATATTAAAAAATTCAGTCCAGCTAAAGGGTTATTAGAGATGACATGAATTTAACATTTAGTATTTTGTATAAATTGCTTTAAAATGGGACTTAATGTACTATGAATGTATTATCTATACCATGAATGTTAGTATATCTTTATTATGAATGATAGCAATATGACAGAAGTAGTTGAGAATAGGAAATTGCAAGTCTGCCTCTCTCCATTAGCATTATTGACTTTACTTGACCCTCGTAGCAATTGAGAGGCATAATCTTAAATCTGTAGATTGAGTATACAGTTCATTTTACATAACCCAGTTTTCTCAAGAAATATTTGAGGTCTATACAGCTTGATTTGAGTACTGATTAAAGAAAAAATGAGTGGAGGATAAGGGGGAGAGACGTGGATCTCTGTAATTGCACCCTACTCCCCAAATGCAGCAGGTGCTCACTGCAGACACACTGAGCTTTGGCAGAAGTCACTGGCTGGTGTCATGTCACATCGCACAGAAGCCTGTTGGCAGCATAAACAGGAAGGAGCCCTTTGTGTGCTGGTTCGGGCTTCGCCCCTGTTGACTTGTTTCCTCCCATCTCTGCATGAAGTTCGGCACCACGTCCACAGTGTGCCTTCTTGTTCGTGACCTTAGGGAAACAGGCCCTCTTCACACCCACACATGTTTAACCACGGTGTTTACAGAAGGAAGCCTGCTAAGAGGGACCACCGAGCTTCCTCACACTCCTTTCATTGGGCTTTACAAAGCTCTCTGACCACTCTGCTCCCCTCTCAAACTTATTAAGAAAAGACTTTTACATGTCTTCCCAGTCAGTTCATTTTCCTAGGGTGCTTTTTTTCTATCCATCTGCTCTCCTCCTTCCTCTTTTATTATGGCCCTAAGTATTTAGAGTTAATCATGCAGACGTGAAATGTAGCTTTTCAGTCATTTGGAAGTATGGCAATTCTTAGAGGTCATGACTCTTGCATATCATTTTAGGAAACGCACAGCAACTCCGTCCTTTTCCCCATTCCAGTTATGAACTTCAGAAGCTGTGGTCCCACTCACAGAAGAGAGCTTGCTTTTCTCACACCACAGGATTGCATAAATGGTTGTTTCCATTTCTGCCTGATGCAAAGACAGCTTGAGACACGGGAACCCTCCTCCCCCAGTTCGCATTTATGAGCCACCCCTGGTTATGTTGCCTTCTGTGCTTTGATGTTTTGGAGGTTTACAGAATGGAAAGCAGAAGTAACCAATCTCCAAGTAGTTTAAGCTGAAGGAAGGCCACCATAGAGGGAGAAATTGTAAAGTCCACTCCGACATTGGTGTTCTGTGGTTTATCTCTATCTGCACGGCTTTTTTTAAAGACACAAGTAGATGCCTTGAACATTTTTGAATTGTTTTACATCTCTTAGTCTTACTTTCCCAACTAGTTGTGTAAGCTTTTCCCAGGCGAGAAGTGTCTTTTGTTGCTTATCTGTCTTTTAGACCATCACACTGCCGTGTTGGCATACAGGAGCTGTTTATCGAAATAAAAAGGGATAATTTGCTGATTCACTAGAACCACATAAAAAGTTTTCCCCCTCGGAAGTCCTGTGAGTGTGACAGTTATGACCACTTGTACTCTATTGATGAGAAAGGAACAGCTAAGTAAGAGCCTTGCCCTGGACTGAGCGAGTTGGAGAGAAGCTGCCGAGAGCATGCGGGCTCCGGAGGCCTGGTGTCCTCTTACCTGCTGGCTGTAGGGAGGGGTACTGTGCAGTGTGGGAGTAGCTGTGTGAGACAGACGGTGCCTCGCTTGGAACAAATGCTGAAGGGATTCCTCATGTCAAATGGCGGGTGCCTTTTCATTTAACCTGAGCTCCCAGTAGCTAGACTTGGCCTACTCTTACAAACAAGGCCTCAGTTTCTTCTGGAAGTGTGCTGTTGCAGATCTGAGGTGTCTGATAAATTGCCTGACCGTCTACACTAGGTGGTGGTCCCTAGCATGCTTTCGCAGTTAGAGCCTGGAGACTGTTTTCTCATTGGTTTCAGCTCTGGGGGTGGTGTGGGGGGTGGCACCCTGCTCTTCCCTCCATTCTGCTTCTTTCTCTTCTTTCCCATTTAGTCATTTTGATTAGTCACATCCTGCCTGTGAGTACAACAGGCCCATAATATAGGAAAGATCTGATTTTCTCTCTCAAGTTTGTTACAGGTCAAATTTGATTAAACTTCCTTTTACAACCCCCTTTTTAGGTACTAGGAGAAAAGTTTGGGAGAAATAGAGGTGGTGTCTTATTTAAATTGCAAATTTCCTGAAGGACTAGAGGATGTGCACATGAAACCCCACCACAAAGGGTTTTGTTTTTAAAGTGTCATATCTATATAAAAACATGTCGTGGTTTTGAATTTCTATAATATAGTAATAAAAGTAATATTGATAACTATTTCTGAAAACTGCCATGAAAAATAATGGATTATAGTTTTTAAAACATCATAAAATATTTAAAATTTAACAGTAGTTTTCATCTCTTGAAAATTTCTGTGAAATATAGTTGTTATTTTTGCAAAATTTGTGGGTGCCTGTAGGTGATTGATTACCTGCCATCCAGGATATAACATCAAGACTGTGATTGGCTCCTGTATTGTCTGAGACACAAAAGTCAAGGGTATGCTTATTGATGTTGGAGTGGGAGGACATGGTACTTCCCTCCATGTTTCTGCCAACTCCAAACGACAAACTAACTGTTCAGTGTAACTCTGGCCAGGGTAGAGTGAAGGAATGGGTCACACTAGCTCTGTGGGGCCAGAGGCTGATCTAAAGACAGTTGCTTGTTTGCTAGTGGTTAATTAGCAGGTTTGTCTCAGAGCTGGGCCCTGTGCTCTTCCCTGTCAGTAGCTTTAGGATTGACTGGCAATACCTGAAAAACATTTGTCACCTGCTCTGACTCATCCAAGTTAAGAGTGAATCTCAGAAGTCTCGGGTTTCTTCAGGAAGTTGAGTTCAGAAATCTTTTATGAGATCAGGTTAAGGTGACTTTTTTCTACTGTAAACTTTAGTAATTGTCCACAACAAAACAAATAGGCATATATTTATGATAGGGTTATGGGTTGTTTTTGTGATTGGGCATTTAGGAGGTCAAGATATTTTATAGCCATTTTCTCCACTAAAATTTTGAAAAAAGTTGAAGTGTACAGTATTAGAAAATACACTAAAATAGATTTTTTAGGTGATTTTTTTAAAAAAAATTTTATTTTAGTTTATTCAGTACAGTTTCTATCCTTTATTCCCATTCCAGCCCACCCACCCATTCCTCCCCTCCTCCCTCCCCTTTCCAACCCCCCTAGTTTTGTCCATGTGTCCTCTATATTTGTTCCTGTAAACCCTTCCCTTCTCCCCTGGAATTCCCTCCCCTCTCCCCTCTGGGCCCTGACAACCTGTCCTCTATTTCAGTGTCTTTTGTTATATTTTACTTGTTTCGTTGTTTTGTTGTTTAGGTTCCTGTTAATGGCAAAATCATATGGTATTTGTCTTTCACTGCTTGGCTTATTTCGCTTAGCATAATGCTTTCCAGCTCCATCCATGCTGTTGCAAAGGGTATGAGCTCCTTCTTTCTTTCGGCTGCATAGAATTCCATTGTGTAAATGTACCACAGTTTTTGGATCCATTCATTTACTGATGGGCACCTAGGTTGATAGATTTGGATTTCTCGGTCTGGGAGGAAGCAAGACTAAGAAGGAACGTGATGGAGGTTGAACGATTGTACTGGGCATTGACAGGGCCGACACAGCGTTCCCCCCCCACCCCGGTGGGCTTCAGAACTGTAGGAAGCTTTCTAAACATTGTCCTCTGCTGCAGTAAGAGTCTGTGGGCTGGAAACAAAAACACAGAATGAAGGTTCTGTAAAGGCATAGGTTTTAACAGTGCTGAACATTTATTGGATTCTTTCCTGTGCTAAGTTTGTTACTACGTTATCTCATTTACTCTTCATAACAGCTTAAGTGGGGAGGTCTATTTATCCCCATTACACAGATTAGCACACTTGAAGCTCAGATAGGCTATATAATTTGTCCGAGATCACCCAGGCCAGAAACGGTGGAGCTGGGATCGAGGGTGGCTCCTTCACGGGGCATTGGGCAAGGCCCAGGGTGTCTGGAGACTACTGTTTGTGTTTCAGAGTGCTGTCCCACAGAAGGGGCGTAGTCAATAATATTGTAGTAACTGTGTATCGTGTCAGATGGGTGCTAGACTTACCAGAGTGATCACTTCATAAGTTACATAAATGTTTAATCACTATGCTGTACCCTAAAATTAATATACTATTTTATGTCTAATGTAATTGAGCCAAAAATTTTTAAAAATATTACTATCCCTTTTAAAATTACTTATACTAAAGTCTAGGGATCCTCCCGTGGCAGTTCTTATGTTTTATTTTCTTTAGTAACTCTGTCTTCTTAAGTAGATCATTATCAGAGAGCGTTAGGGTGGCAACCTTGAAAGAGAATGACTGGACTGCAGCTTGCCCTCTGAGAGACTGAAAAAGAAAATCACCGAGAGATCTTCTCACTTGTTTAGGGACAGTGAGAAGTTTTTTTTTTTT
>CM052541.1:105456561-105508005 GCA_028533065.1 Trachops cirrhosus
GACGGTCTATTAAAGGATAGTTTTAACTTCTCAAAATTGCTTCTCAAGAAGTTATTTTTGCTAATCTTGGATATCTTCAGGAAGGACCTCCACTAAAAGTTAAAACTATCCTTTAATAGACCGTCTTAGTATATATTCTGGCAATTAGGAAGTTTATATAAGAGCCGAAACCTCACCAATATAACTTCTTTTATAGGGGAAGTTAGAAAATGACTAATTACTACTAATGTAAAATTCCATTATTCATTCAAGCCACCCTGGAAAGTTCACTCAGTGGTTGTTTATGAGCACCTGCTGTGTGCCAGGCATGATGCTGAATTGTGCAGAATGTGATCTTGGAAATTGTCAAGAATAACACTAGGCAATCTAGCTATCCTGGATGGTTTAGAGTTAGATTTTTAATTTTTTTTGAATAATATTGATGTACTCTATATTATTTAATGCTTACACAACACTCTGAGATAGTGTTATCATACCTGTTTTACAGATGAGGAAATTAAAGCTCAGCATCATTAAGAAACACACCCCATATCACACAGCAGGGCCTCGAAGACATGAGCTCCTCGAGAGAATGTATTAATATAGTACTTTACAGTTATCCAAATGCTTGTACTTATATTATCTCATCTAATTTTATAAACAAAAATAATAGTAGTTACTATTATATTCATTTTACAGATAGCAATACTCCCTTCTATTTATTATATATATAATATTGCCAAGAGTG
Source organism: Trachops cirrhosus (assembly GCA_028533065.1). Taxonomy (NCBI): domain Eukaryota; kingdom Metazoa; phylum Chordata; class Mammalia; order Chiroptera; family Phyllostomidae; genus Trachops; species Trachops cirrhosus. The sequence continues at coordinate 105,457,289 of CM052541.1, forward strand.
CCAGATAACTCACCATATAAGGTCTAGTTCATGTAATACTCACAACAACTCCAATAAGCATCATTATTCCCATTTTGCAGATGAGTTGCTAAGGCCCCAAAAGTATCAGTCACTTGGTTAGCACAGGGGGGAGCTGTGTGATTCAAGCCTAGGCTTGTGTGCCTGGCCGAGTACATGTAACCACTTTGCTATATTCACTTTACCGTGCTGTGCTGTCTCATTTTCCATGTGGGAAACAAAGGCACAGAGAGCATGCTAACACAGCTGAGGTCCTACATTTTGTAAATAGCAGAGCTGGACCTCAGCTCAGATCCTCCCATAAGAAAGCTGCTTGTTTGCTCAGCACTAAGGTGCCTTTCTCCTCAAGGAGGACTGAAAGAGTGTATCAGTTCCCCAATTCCTTTGTGATATGTTTAACCTTAGTAATTGTAGTTATTCTTTACATTGCTTTCTGTTTTTCCCATTTGGGGGCAGGGAGCCCCCCATACCACTGGCAACAACATGCTTAGTAGAGGACTGGCCATACAGGCTACGCTGCCTGCTCAGGAAGTCATCTGGGGAAGTTAGATTAGAACTCAGATCCAAATGTGACTGTGTGCCCAACTCGGTTAGCTCTCTAGTTCTTGAACTTTTTGTCTGTTGAAATGTTGCTTGAAAGGAGGCCTTGCCTTTATTAGATTGCTTCTGGTGCTGTGAGGAATGCATTTTTTTTCCATCTGAAGATCATTTACCATTTCTCTGAATAATGAATTACATTTATGGTTAAAGCAAGGAAGTCAGTATCAGATATGTAACAAGGACCACTCACTCAGATTTGAAGTGTTGCCAATCTATACAATCTCAGCCTTGAACATTTTAAAGTACAAAAGTTCATTATTTTAACAATCAAGTATCCTTTAGATTTCTAAAGGAAAAGTTTATGGTAGCCATTTACAGTACTATACTTTTATGCAAATTGCAAGCTCAGGTAAATATCTCATAAAATTGAATGGATAAAATTTTTCTATATATTTGTTGATAGAGTAAATATCAGATAAATACCCAGATGTGTTTAATTATTTTGACTCAAGGAAAGTATGTCCTATTTAGAAAGTCTTTAAATGAGTTATTTCTGAATTAAACAAATAAACAAGAAATAGCTGAAACTTAATGACTTTGACTGTATAGAAAAACTGAAAGTCTTTAAAAGAGGAATCATCTTAGAAAAACCAATGTCTTGTTATTTTTATTTTTAGAGATAAACCTGAATTGACTATTCAAATATATTAATAGTTTTTGAAAATTAAGCTTTTCATAGTCAGAGGCTGATAGGCGAGGTGGGAATAATTTTAACCTCATTACGAATGAATGAGCTCCGGTGTAAATGTGTTTTAACCACAGGACGATCCCTGTGTCACCAAAAGGTGTTTTTTAGAGAGAAGAATTGATGCTTACTGAGTGCCTCTTATGCTAGTCCTCTCTGCATTGTTTTCTGTAGTTTTCAGTGCCTGTGATTTAGATTCTATTACTCCCCCACCCCCTTTTGTAGATAAGGAAGCTGAAGCTCAGAGTCACTGAGTACTTACCCCAAGATCACTCAGCTGAAAGTAGAAGTCTCAGAACTTGAACTTAATTCAGAACATTCCAAAGTCCATGGATATTCTCATATACATAGCTGTTCTTGTGAATGGCCTGGTATATTAGAATGTTATAAATTAACACAAATGTTTAAAATTATCAAAGGAAATGTTAAGAGAAATTGGCTTATGACTCTGATTAGCTTTCAAGTAAGAACAAAACAGTTTGAAATATACACCTTTTTCGACCTGGAAACATATAGCAAATTTACCTTTTTTTCTTATGTAGATTGATTCTTCTGATAAATCTTCTTGGCCCTGAATTGAGTTTGTACTTCCAAGAAACTCCATAGAGATACATCAGAACATATTGTTAATGCTCGGCAGTTAACCCTAACAAGTTGGCTGCCCACTATTTTTATTACAGTGACTGTAGGTAACACTAGGTCACATTCCAAACACGTGACATCTTTTAAAACAGATTCCAAGAGGATTGGAGACATTTCCCTATTCTTCTGTTTTCGGTCATTTTCTTACTGTCTGGATGGTAACGCAGCTTTTCAGTTCTTAACAGTAGTTGACTTTGAAACTAAGTTTTGTCTTTTCGTAAAGGTTATTTTCTGGAGTACTTTACCCTGAGAATGATACAACCAGCTCCCCTCCGTTCTGTCCTTCTCACCTGCTGCCTCCTCTGTTTGCATCTCTACCCCCCACCTCTTAACCCCACGCCAGGAGTGCCATCCCATTGACCTGCCTGGAGAGAAAGTGCACTGTGCTAAAATGATGGAATCATGCATGTTAAAACCAAACGCACGTCTGAAAGAGAGTAGCTAGACATGCAGCTGTAAGAAGCAGCAGGTAGCAGTAAAGGACAGGTAGCAGTTTACCTGTTCTTTAACCAAGTTAATTGTCCAAAAAAATTTTAAACTTAAAAAAAAAAAGTAATGCATGTTCACTGGAGTAAATTAGAAAATACAGAAAATAAATAAAATGTGTAATTCAGCTTTGTAAAGATAACTGAAGCAGATTGTTTCCTAAGGACCATTAGACTTTCCAAACAGAAATATTTCTGTGAGAGACAATAGACCTTGAGTGTGATCCATTTTATTGCCCCCATAGTCTGCAAAGCTCTGTGCTCTACAGGGCCTGAGAGGATGGGGCTGTAGGGAATATATAGACCTTATGTATTCTTTTTTTTGGTTCTGCTTTCTTCTTTCTAACTTCGGTTTCACAGCAGCTGGTATACTAAAGATTTTTCTTCTTTCTCCCAGACCCCAGGCAGGCACAGTCTTCCCCACCGTGGTCCTATGACCAGTCTTATCCCTCCTACCTGAGCCAGATGACGTCCCCGTCCATTCACTCCACCACCCCGCTGTCTTCCACACGGGGCACTGGGCTTCCCGCCATCACCGACGTGCCCAGGCGCATTTCAGGTAAAGACCAGACTTTAACTGCAAACTCGCTCCCCTGCAGGGGTGGGTTGGGGTTGCAGGAAGGGCCAAGTCTATCGTACCTATGCTCACAGTACCTCTCTGTTAGATGCATGTGGGCAAGGCTTTGACAACTGGCAGACTGGGTCTTCTGAATTATGGGGTTATCAAATACGTTAACTTTTTAAGTCAGGAGACTGAAAATCCTCCAGAGATGGCATGATTCTCTTAAGATGACATTTAATGCCACCCAGTCTTAGTTCTGATGAACTGGAGCCCCAGTGGTGGGCACTTGTCTCATAACGAGGGCCTTCTCCTGAGGGTCTTATGCCAGGCCTTCCTCTGCTTGTGTTCCTTTCTTTTCCTAACATCTGCCTGTAAACGAAATGACAGGGCGCAGCCTTCCATTTCTAAAGACTTTTAAATCCCAAGAGTCCAAGCTAACCAGTTTCAAGAGAGAGCACCTGCAAACTTAAGATCCTTATCTAGTTATTTCAAGTGCAGTGAGGCCTGGAAGAGTCTTAAAAGGCAATTTGTGGCTTCTGAGCAGCCAGCTCAAGTCCGAGGCAGCCTTTCTGTGAATCGCATAGCACACCGCTGTCGCCCTCAGGGTGGCGGCCCCCGTGCGCACACATCCACTGTTCCAAAGGCACCACGGACATTTGTGGCTAATGGTGGAAGCGCATGGGGTAAACAATCAGGCCACTTCTCCACCATGGAGAATTCATCACAGAGAGCCAGAACGTGTGCATGAAAACTTCAAACTGATGAGTCGCTTAAAGGCTCTTGGCCAACCATAGGAGTCCTGTGAATAAAAAATAAATCTCTCAGTACACTCCCACTGTACATACTGCAGCATGCCCCCGCCCTCCATAAATAAAGATGCAGGCCCACAGAGGCACACACAGCTGGACCCTGATTTGTCAGACACTCGTCTCGGTTTGGGCTCCCTGCACCTGTTTGACTCCTGGCCAGGTTAATGCCTTTCTTTCTTTGTCTTTGTGTTTCTGTCTCTGTTTCTCTCTCTCTTATTTTCTGCAAAGCTCGAAGCCGTTACTCACTCCGCTGAGTTTCATCACTGACAAGCTGAAGCTCCACCAGCAGGCTTGCAGGTTTTGATTAGTTCAGACTCCTTTATTTCTTTCAACTTGGGAGGAGGGAAGGCTTTGTTTCTCAAGCAAATAGCAGGAAAGGGCTCTCTGGTCCTAGTGCCTTCACATTTTCTGCAGCAGATGGACTCCTGTGGGGGTGAGTAGGGAAAGAAGAGGGGTGGAGGGAGAACCGAAAGATTCTTTGGAAAACCTTGTTGCCACTTTTCATTACAACTGCTGTTTCATGAATCACATGCCATTTCCTAGGGAACTGTGCAGTGTATAGAAGTTTAGTTATCACTTCCCTGACTGGAATGACTATTTCCTTTAGACAAATATCGATTAAAGACACAGGAAAGGTTGAGAAAGACACGGGGATAATGAGGGCTGATATGGACTCAAAGACACAGTGTTGGATGGTGTTGAGTCAGTTCTGGTCATTCCTTTTGTGTTTTATACTAAGTCTGTTTTGTTTTACACATGGCCACCATGACACTTGTCAGGCCAGATCTGTGCCATCTTGCTTCTGTTGAAGGTCCTCTGGGGCTTTCATCTGTCCACCTGTGTGTGGCTGCCGCAGCTCCACTATTTGTCCTCTGGCAGTACCTAGCAGGAAAACTTCTGGGGGTGCTGGTAGCTTTAGAGACACTCACCCACAGCACTTTCCTACTGAGGTCTGTTTGCATGTGAATTCAATGGGAAAGACATTGAAAATAACTCTGAAAAAAATGCTGCACCTAGTGCAGTCATCATTGTTTATCATTTGCCAGATTATTTTGAGTCTATTCACTGGCCATTACTTAAAACATTTCCATAAACAGTGGAGGTGGTAGGAGCAAAAACTGTTTAATTGATCTGAGGCCAAAGGTGGGAAGGAGCCTCTGCTTTAAACTAGTTTAAAACAGAGTTTAGTCCAGTTTTTGCCTCCTGCCCCAAACATTTCTATGAGTTGTTGCTGGCAAAGTTACACGGTGCCGGGGTGGGAGGTTCTGTACAAACATGAAAGTGAAGAGAACAGAAAATCCCTTCGGTCAGCATGGGCAGACAGGAGGAAAGAACTGGATGTGGACTGTCAGGGAACTGGAGGAATGCTGATGTACCTGACCTTGCTCTCACGTGTGGGGCTGTGCCCACACCCCAGAGTGCTACCTGGTGGACTTAGGGCCTGAGTTATCTGGAATGAGCACTGTTTTTACTTCCCTGGCGACCAGTCCTAGGAACGTCCTTGGAGAGGAGCCTATCTCAGAGGTTCCAAGGTGCCAAGCTGCATAGTTTCTGTTTCAGTGTTATTCCCCTCAACATCTAGAGCTACCCCTAAGGTCCAGGACCCCATTTGTCTGTCACACTGACAGCTGAAATACCTGCTTCCATCTCCATCTCTAAGCAGTCCTGTATTCACTTCTTTTAGTGCTTTCCAGAACAGTTCATGTGTTTGTGTGGGGTGTTTGTGTTCTCACCTCCCTGTATGAGGGATGCACAAAATCTTCTCATACCGTCATGGGTGGGAAAGAAAAAAATTCCTCACTTGCATACAGTAAGACGGGAGGGTCAGACTCAGGTTTGAATCCTAGCTCATACACATACAGGACAAGTTTCTTCATTCTTTGAAACTTAGTTTTATTGTTTTTAAAATAGGGATATATTTCTCTCTTAGGGTTACTGTGAGGATTAAATGAGATGTTTTACGTAACATGCTTAGGACAGGCCTGACACCCACATCACAGACTATAGCTGATCTTAGGAAGCTAAAACTGTTTTGTAAAAATTGTATGTCTATATGTAATTTGGAGGTAAGCCCTGGCTTAAATATATTAAGTAGATTAAAATCTAAATTTTTTTGTGGAGTATTATTTGCTTTATGAAATGGAGCACCACAAAGCATATTTAAAATAAAACCCTTTGAAATGAGTTAATATTCATATGCATTCGTGAAGCACTTACTGCTGCACCTAGCACGTACAAGTACTCAGTATGCGTCTGCCATTGTCATCATTATCATGCTGTAGATTTATCACAGATATTTATAGAGCTAAAAACAATGGGGAGCCATTCACACACAGTCAATAAAACCCTGAAAGGAAACAACTATTCAGTTATAATGTTGGAAAATAGAAAATGTTAAGTTACACTTACACATAAGAGAACATAGGAATAAAAGCAACCAAAAAGACCTTTCAGAAGGATGTACTCCTAAAAAAATTCTATTTTATCCTGAAAGACCATGCCAAAGGGAGACCATCACTTAATGTATTTAAAGACTTTCAGAGTTCCAATTTTACAGCTTCCTTTTTTTGGTATCCTTTCTTCTGAGTAATTTTTCAAGTGTGGCTGCAAATGCCAGGACTTAATGAATTACAATAATGACGATGCTATTATGGTCTATAGTTCCTATAGCTTTCCCAAAATCCTTTATGGAAGCAAGGTGTAAATAAAATAATATTCATAATGGTGTGTCACCCACAATCTCTACTGCAACAAAAGATGCAAAACCAGATGACTTGAAGTTCATAGTTGCAATACAAAATTCAGGAGATATTTTCTTAACCTTGGACAACCTTAGATGTTATAACAAGAACAATAGCAGCCATTAGAGGTTAATGACTGATCAATAAATTGTTGCCACGTAACTGACTGACAGGGCCTACCTCATTAGAAGGAGGTGTGATAGTGAAGAAGCAGCCCTGTAGGGGATTTGTCCCTCTTCCGCACTGTACTCGCTGTGGGAACTGTGGCCTTAGCACACAGTAATCTGCATTTAAGTAGCACCCCCAATCCTGAGTGCTCTCATACATCATCTCATTTTTATTGTATATGCTCCTAAAAGAATATTCACTGTACAGAGGTAGCCAAGTTACAGAGCAAGGCGTGGCAAGGTGAGGACCAGTAAACCCGACAACAACACAACCACGGAGTGGCTTTATCATCGTAATGTTATCACCCATAGTGTTTTTGATGTTCAAAGCATTCGTGAGGCTTGCCATAAAGATTATAATTACTTTTCTGGAGCTCATTACAAAATACTATGTAAATAAATAATTACTGACTTTCAAAATGTATTTTATGTAATTATCCTACTATGAAAAGAAGCACAACTGTTTATTGAGCCTGATTATTTGACTTATGGGTCAGATTATGAGCTATTGTTAGCCTGCTCAAGGACAGCTTACATAGGTTGTGCATAACTCCACCCCTGTCCCCACATCTGAGTGAAGTGGCTCAGGCTGACCTACATCTGTATCACTCTGGCATCCACGAGGTAGAAGGGACTTACACATGTGGTTTTTTCTGTGGTCTTGGTCACTGCGCCCATGGACCCCTCTGATGCTTTCTGGGGGTCTCTGGGAGACTTGGGATACAGGAGTTAGGGATGCAAGGGAAGGGTCCTGCATGTTCTCTGCCTCAGTTACTCTTGGGGAGGCCAATACATGCATGTATGATTATTCGCTGTGTGTATAGGTCTTTTTTACATGAGACAGTTCAGAACTGTAATCTTCTTGAAGAATGTTGATTTTCCATTTAAGCAAATAGTCTTGAATTTCTTTCAGAATATTTCAGTATCAAAAAAATTACACTTAATCAGCTACACAGGACATTAGAGATGTCTCTGTTTTTATCACTCTTAGTCACTAAACTATAATATTTTCAAAGGTCAGAATAGGCATTAGTGTAATAAATAAAATTACTAAAATTATTTTACTACCACCACAACATCTAGAAATTGCCAGTGGAAAAAGCCCATTTCATCATTAAAGGTATATATGGAGGATTGTTTCATGTAATTTAAAAATTGGTGGTGTTGAAAAAATTCATTTAAACATCGCTTGTAACGGAGTTTCCATCAAGTCCCCTTAACCAAGGGTTGAAACCAGCAGCTGCAGTAACGTGCTGTGCCTATGTGGCCAGTTTTTTAGCAGGACCTCACTTAAGTCATAGGAGGTGGTGACACCTTCAGAGAGGTTAAAAGGAAAACTCCAGCAATTAATACTAATAAACCAGAAGGCTGAAGCCACTACGATCAAACAGTAGGACATCTACTTTTTAGTACAGAACCATTCCTTTATTAAGAGCCACCTGTTTGGTAGACACACCTCTACCACAACAGCCACAGGCAAGTGATTAAGTTTAATAGGAGCCACTTTTATTTTGAAGAAGTTCTATGTTTAAGGCCACAGAAGGGGAAGATATTAAATTTAATAGACCTAAACAAAGGCGAGCCCTGTGTTACCAATTGAATGTTCAGTATTCTTCTCTGTTACATCAACGGTGATTTGTTGGGTTATTTTTGCATCCTGTAAGTTGAACTTCATCTTGCTTTCTCTCAGAATAGGCTATCTTCTGACATGAGCAGAGGGTGTTTTTATTTTATTGCAGTGGGCCCAGGTTCAGGGCATACCTGGACCTCGGTTTACTATAATCTTTGAGTTACTGGTGCTGAGGACCCAAAATGTGGTTTCCATTCCTGCTGGGTCAGTTGGGGATAGTGTGCCCAGCTCACAAAGTTGACTAAACTTAGCTGTATATGACTAGTTCCTGTTATTTGTAGTTAGACTGAGGTCTCGAAGCTCAGAATGAAATTTGTGTGCATGGTTTCACTCTGATTTTATACATAGCTCTTGTCAGATGTTTTGTGAGGATTTATTTTTGATGCGTGTATAACCACTCACACATGGATAAAAGGTTTAGTAGTGCAGGGAACCATGGTTATGCAGGGATGGCAAAGACATGGTTATAAATTTTAGTGAAGGATTTTCTGTGATCCCTTCCTTTTCTTAAAAGAAAACTTGGGAACTTGCAACTCACTTCACCAAAAGTATTGAAGTTAATTTTCTAATGACACAGTGGCTTCTGTGGTTCCCTGGGATCCGAGAAAAGGGCGGAGGCATTCTAACTGAGGGAACCTGAGTTTTAGTTTCATTGTCACTAAAGATTCAGTGCACTGTTCTCAACTATGTCAGCAAACTTATTGCACCTCAGTGGTCTCGTGTAAGTGAGTTCCTCAGAAGTGCCCATCCACCTGTCTCGGAGGTTCTGCCAGGAGTAGGGTGGTGTCTGGCCAAGGATTTGTTGTTCTTAGGACTTTTAGGAAAGAAAGTTTGCCTTCCCTAATGAATGCTTGTGGAAAACTAAGATATGCCGTTAACATCAAAAGAGAAGAAACATACCACTATATAAATTTATTTTTAAATTAATACTTTATTGTTTTAGAGTACTTTTAGGTTTACAGGAAAATTGAGTGCTATATTTGCCCCTCTCCCACCTTCTGTTATTATTAACATCTTGCATTTGTGTGGTATTTGTTACAATTGATAAACCAATGTTGGTACATTATCATTAACCATAGTTTAAATGAAGATTCACTCTCAGTGTTGTGCACTCCTATGGGTTTTGCCAAAAGCATTAAATGCCATGTGTGCATCATTACAGTCATATGGAACAATCGCATTGCTCTAAAAAGGCCCTGTGCTCACCTGTTTGTCCCTCCCCACCTGCCCCCACAATCCCTGAGAACCACCGATCTTTTTCTTGTCCCTATATTTTTACCTTTTCCAGGATGTCTGTAATTGGAATCACATAACATGCAGAGTTTTCATACTGGTTTCTTTCTCTTAGCAATGTACTTTTAAAGCTTCTTTATCTTTTCATGGTTTGATTGTTCATTTCTTTTTACCAAGGAAAATTCCATTGTAGGGATATTCTGATATTTTTAAAAACATCAAAACCGCTGTCACTGAGCTTAGGAATACCACCACACCATTTCCTTTTGTCGCTGACTTTGTCAGTGGTATTTCTTTTTAGAAAGCATTTCGTGCATTCCTTCCTGGGCAAACGCTGCCTCTGCCACAGCAGTTGTCACCAAATGGTCCAGACAATGGCTCTCCATATCTTTGGTCCATTTTTAAATTAAATTACTTCTTTAGTTTTGCCCATACACAAATTGCTAAACATTTACCTTCAGGTGGTCATTCATATCAATTCAAGAACAGAACAGACCCAGCTGAAAATCAATAATCCATTTATGTGGCTACTTAGCTGCCTCCTCAGATATTCATCTCTGCCTCCTCAAATATTCAACTCTCCTAGGCAGAGGACTTCCCTTTCTCTTAGGGATGCCAGGAGTTCCTTAAGTATGCTGTGCTGTCTCCCAGTTCCATGCCTGTCCACTTGTCTGCATTGTGGGGCACGGCCCTGATGGTTCTTCTCCCACATTCCTTTCCCAACTGCCACTTTCCTCCTCTCTTCCACTTTCCTCACAGTGAGTCACTCTTTCCTGTACACGCATCCATTTCTCACCTGCACATTGGACGCACCTCTAATGTGTACACATCTGCCTTTAGTATCATAATTTGATTACATGCCTTTCCCCTTTTATAGGGGTAAGCTTCTCAAGGACTGTGACTGTGTCTTACATATTTTAATTTTTGTTTATTTATTTTTTAGAGAGGGGGAGAGAGGGAGAAAGAGAGAGACAGAAATATCAATGTGTGGTTGCCTCTCGTGCACCCCCCACTGGGAACTTGCCCCACCCAGGCGTGTGCCCCGACTTGGAATTGAACCAGCAACCCTTTCTGAGGTCAGCACTCAATCCACTGAGCCACACCAGCCAGGGCATGTGTCTTACATATTAGTGAATCCTTATAACCTAGCACAGTTTTCAGCACATAGTAGGTGCTCAGTAAATGGTTTTTGAAACAAATATAAGAAAGAAGGTAGAAAAAAAGGGAAGATAAGCACGTAGAAGAAAAAAGGGAAAAAGAAAGGGAAAAAGAAGAAGATTTTGTTCACCTGGAACAACAAAGAAAGGGCAAAACAAGAGAAACTTTTGTTGGTGATAAGGACAGGAAATAGCACAGTAAGAGTGTGCATAAGCAGTATGTATTTTTATCTCTAAGTCTTTTTGCAATGTGTTTCATATTTAGAGCACATATCAAGACTACATCTGTTTCCAGAACTTGCTGCTAACAGTTAGTAATAATGCCAAAACATACTTTAGGTCCAGCTTGAAACCAAATGATCAAATAGAACTTTTTATTTCTAATTTAGAGTCTGACATTAATTATAGCCATCATGTAATAAAGTGTCAAAGTCTTTTCTGAGAAAATGATAGAAATTATATTAACTAGGCTGTAAACTGAAGCAAAACTATTCCTCTAAAACAAAGCAAAAGATCTGGTTTTGACAATTGTCATTTCTCAAAAAGTCTTACCAGTCTTATCAGTCTTCTTCAGGCTGAATTTTTGCTAGATTTCCCATTCATCTCCCCTTCCCACTCAGTGGTCCCTGGGCACGCCGCAGGGTGTCAGTGCCCTTGTCAACGCAGGGACAGAACCGAGCTCCTTTGTTCTTGGCCTCCGTTTATGCAGCAGGAGTGGCCGCGGTGCCATGGTAACCACGTTGCCGTTTCCTCCTGTTAGCCACCTCCGTCCAGCTGCATGTCTTCCATCTTTTACTTGTACAGATTTTTTAGTTCCAAGTATGATAATTTATAGTTATTCCTGTTAACTTTATCTTATTTAATTCAGGTAATAGTCTCTGCCTCTCAGGAACTTTTCGGATGTTTATAATGTTACCCAGTATATCAGTAGCCTTTTTCATTCCTTCCTACCTGGAAGGAATTCCTTTCCATCATTTCAGGTCAGTTCAACAAACACTTGGTATATACTTAAAATGAGCTTAGGCAGGCAATGAATAAAAGTGAGTAGAGCACATTGTCTCTGCCCTCAGGAAACTTTTAGTCTCACTTAGGAGATGACATATTGCAAATATGACACAGTGAGTCACACTCTGGCAACAGCCTGTCTAGATGCCAGAATATGCAAATCATGCTCAGGATTTTAGTGAAACGAGATCTCTTTTGCTCCTCTGCATAACTGACTTAAAGCCTTCTCCTTTAAGAAATTAAAAACAAAAATCTGTTCCATTCTGCTCAGATTATACTTTAGTCTGAGTTTCTTCAAAAGTTACATTTTTCAACTGAAAAAAAATTACACTTGTTGACATGTGTGGTTTCATAATGTTTCATAAGATAGAACAAAAATATATAAGATCTTATCTTTCCCCAGCAAGATGGAAAGCTCCTTTAGGTTAAGGTCCTGGACTTGTAATCCCCCGCTATCTCTCTGTGTAACTCCTCGTTTCACGCTCCGCCTGTAGATGCTCATGGGGAGAACTTGCACGCAGAGCAGGGGCTACCCCACGTCAGTGCTGCATGCTGCAGGATTACTTACGCCTGCGCAGCCGTTAGGAATGGGTCCCTAGGTCCAGAAGTGGGGCTGCATAGGAGACTAATGACAATTGCCATAGACCTGTATTTCATATTCCATCCCACAGTTACATTCCTAGCAAGTTACTATATCATGAAATTTTCGACTCTCTGTAGAGGAAGCAACACTGTTAATTTGATGCTATAACACACACGCACATATGCATGTATTCACCTCGTCATCACATTAGAATGAATATATTTGTACATATAAATTGTCTTGGCAGGCCCGTTATTTGGGATCTTAATAAATATCAGCTAAGGTACCACTTATTTTTTCAAGAAAAACAGGACCATTGAAACCCCCAAGTCTTAGTACCATTTTGGGTTTTCACTGAGCATTGATTTCTGAGGGACGAGTGATTGATCCCTGCTGGTAGAAAAGGGAGTGAGAAGTGCATGATTGTTTTCAGTTGGTGTTCAGGTTTGTTAATGCACAGAAATGGTTCTAAAGGGAAACCTAGGAAGATATATTTGAAAGAGGTGACTAAACATGTAAAAGCTTTGCTTATAATTAAAATCCTACATGAGAAAATGCAGATGATAGCACTTTAATTTTAATTGTTCAAAGTCATTTTTGTATAGTTTTTTTGAGTATTTCAGAGTCATTTTCAGACTCTTTTTATTTTTGGTTTGTTTCCTTAAAGAACCAATAGGAAGGCACATGTTATTAAACTGAGTCAGAATTTAATGACTTGTTCTGGGGCAGATCTAGGAACCCATTTGACTGTACTGTCCCGATTATTATTTTTGATGTGACTCTCAAGAAATTTATAAATCTCTAAATCCATGAAAGTAATGTAAGTTAAAATAAAATACTGCTCAGGCAACATTATCCCTGAATATCTCAAAGGATGTCTTCAGCTGGAAGGTGTCATATTTTTTCCAGAGAAACCTTGGCCTGAAGTGACCAACTTAGAAACATGGCAGCCAAGCATGGCAGACTAGAATAAGACCAATGTTTCTGAACCCAAAGTTCACCACCTCTTTCCCAACCAAAGCAGTCACTGTTGTAGCTCCCTATTGCAATTAGTAATAATGCTGTGGTTGATGGAATAATAACAACAAATATAATGATGGTTATAAACTTTCCACCCTGTGCCAAGGAGAGCAGTGATTCATGATAAATCAATAAGAAGCCCATTGATGTGGTCACAATAAACCCATGCATAATTAAGAAGAACCTTCTCTAAATAAAAACTACAAAGGAAATAAAAACAGGCTTGGAAAAGAAAAAACGTCTGAATAGTTTCATGGCACTCATCAGTAAAAAAACGAACCTTATAAGCTCCCAAACTGCGCCATAGGAAAACAGTGCATTCTTGGTGTTGTTTAAAAGTGCGGTGCAATATTGGCCAAAAGGTCCAAAAAAGGAAAGAGTTTGACCCTCAGACAGTTGACAGGGAAAGTTAAAGTTCTTTTCCCGCCTTAGAGGTTGGAAGGTGTCACAGGTACTGTACCTTTGAAGCAGGAGTTGGGTCTTGGCTCTTCATTCACTCTGACGCTCTCCGTCTTTTAATTGGTACATTCAGACCATTGATATTCAAAGTGATTATTGATAGAGTTGGATTAGTATCTACCATATTTGTTCCTATTTCTCTTTATTGCCCATGTTCTTTATCCTATTTTTTCTTTCACTCTTTTCCTTTGGTGGTTTTAATTGAGTGTTTTATATGATTCCATTTTCTCTCCTTTGTTATCACATCAGTTATGCTTCTTTTTTAACCCTTTTTTAGTGGTTGCCTCAGAGTTTGCAATATATATTTACTACTCCAAGTCTATTTTCAGTAACACCATACCATGTCATGGGTAGTATGAATGCCTTATAAACATCGTGTGTAGGTGTTGTGTGAATAGAAGGTTTCAACTCCTTTGGGTAAATGCCAGGGAGTGCACCCCAACTGGATTGCATAGTGAAAGTATATTTAGTTTTGTAAGAAACTGTCTCCCAAAGTGGCTGTACCATTTTTCATTCCCACCAGCAATTAATGAGCTTTCTCATTGCTCTGCATTATCTGTGTGTCTTTAGTTAAAGTGGGTTTCTTGTAGACAACATACAGTTGGGTCTTGTTTTGTGGTGTGGTGAGGAAGAAACATTCAAGCTGAGATCTAACAATCTGTGTCTTAATTAGTACATTAAGCTATTGACATCCAAAATGATTATTGATATAGTTGGGTTAATATCCCTTTGAAGGGTTAGTCAAACCTCAGATAATCTGTCTGATCCAGCAATGATCAGAGCTTTTATTAAATTGCAACATGCATCTCAAAGTGAACCCAACACTGATAAAATAGCAGTTGCTCGATAAAATTGTGTTAACTAATTTTGTTTATCAGAAAACATTTCTTCCAAATCTCAAGTCATGTGGCATGGCGACTAAACACTCAGAATTATTAGCATTGTGTTAGAAATAGTACTTGATTAGGAATTGAGGAACCTGTGATCTAATTTTGATATTCTTGAGCAGGTCACTTAACTTCTATGTGTGTTAGTTTCCTCACTTGTAAAATGAGTTAGTTGGGCCAGGTATTCTCTAAAGTACATCATAAAGCTCTGAACATCTGTGAATCTAAAATAAGGCCTGAAAGGGTAAGTTTTATGATAGAAAGCTTCAGTAATCAGCACATCAGAAAACCAGATACTTATTCTGAATAAATTCTCATTTATAATAAGAATAAAGGCTATTATAGCATTTGACTTATGAACTAAACTAATAGGAACAACTACTATAGATGTCAAGAAAAGCTAGCCTTGTACTTCTGTTGATTCTGAAGAGAAGCAACCTAAGATAGGGTTAATTAAAGCTGAAGAACTATGCATTTAAACCTTGACCACAACTGAACTTCTGTTCAAGGTGAAGCCTTATATGTGTGCGTGTGTGTCAGAGGATGCAGACAGATTTAAGAACCCCAGCTTCAGTTTAATATCAGGGAATTTTATTTTACTGGCATTTTACATGCCCTTGAGTGGTTTTATATAACTGACCTGTTATACCATTTTTACCTGGGAAGGGTTGTAATAAAGTGTAATTCATCTAACTGGAGAAATGAGAATTTTATAAGCTAAAGGTTACTAGAACAAAAGAACTGGTGAATTCTGTTAATAACAGAATAAATGGGATCAGAGGCCCAGATTTTCTATGTTAGATAATTTAGCTACAGTTCGAGAAAATATGATTAGAATGACAACAACGATTCTGTTAGTGGAACATTGCTATCAAAATATAATTGGTATTTTATGACCACATGATAGAAATCTTTAACAATACAAATTATTACCAACATTAAATTACCTCATTTAGTTGAGACTGTTTTAGCCACTGGAGATAGAGCAAGAAGGAGACAGAAAGGCTCAGGGACCTTTTTTCACTGGTACATGGTGTAGTGACGAGGCACAGTCTTTGCAGCCAGGCTCCCTGTGTTTAAATCCAGGCTTCTTCACTCACTAGCTTTGTGGGCTTGGGTATGTTACTTAGTTTGTCTGTACCACAATTTCTTCACCTGTAAAATGGGCTAATAATAATAATGCCACCAACCTGTTATGAAGACTAAAGGGTAGTTAATATATGTAAAGCCCTTAGAATAATGCCTGGTACTCAATAAATGTTAGCTGTTACTGGGGAGGGGTAGGCATTTGAAAATAAGAAAGTATTATCCAGGGTTACATACTGTAAAAAGGGTAAAATAGTGTGATGTGATGAGGAAGAAATATTTAAGCTGAGATCTAAGTAGCAAGAAGGAGGCAGCCCTGTGAAGATCATTCTAGGCAGTGGGGAAGGCCAGTGCAAGGGCCCTGCGGTGGGGAGAAGAGTGCCGGGTGGCTGGGCTGAAGCCAGAGAGATCGCCTGCTCCAGGTCACACACGCAGGGCCTCTGCTGGTCAGGATTAGATGTTTGGATTTGCTGGCATGTATAGTGATAAGCCATTGGCAGATTTTAGGCTGGGTCACGATATAAATGGATTTCTGTTTTCAAAAGATCACTCTGGCCATTTCGGGGGAGAATTGTGCCAGAGCATGAGGAAAGAGGCAGGAGTGTGACCAGGCGGCTGTGGCAGGCACCCGGGTGAGACAGCGGTGCCTTGTGCCTGCCTGCGGGTGGTGGGGAGGGAGTCTCTGGATTGGAGAGGGTGTTTGGTCTCTACCATCCAAATGTTTCAGTAATGTTTTCTCTCAATTGTTAGTTTACTTTAAAAGGAATAATGTTGTACCTTATAAATTTTTAGTTAATGTTTAGACATTGTTCATATACCCCATAATGAAGTAGTAATTCAGGAATTGCTTGATTTATTAAGTGAATGCAGAACCACCAGTCTGGAAAATTCAGGCCAGAAATCCATTTTGAGAGCTTAAATGTTTGGGTTGGTTGTTTTTTTCATTGACACATTAATCTGCTTATTTCCAGTAGCTCCCCTTCCTTGGCATTGTGCAAACCCAGATTTCAGAGCAGCGAAGTGCAATGATCAATGGTGAGATTAATTTGGGTGGTTAACCAGCATTATATGTTCCTGTCATCCTCTTAGAATGTAGGTCGTTTGTTTTTATGTCTTTGATAGTCTTCATACACACCAATTCATTTTACTGCCTTTAGGATGGAAAGAAATGAAAGTCACTAGCTTGGTGTGGCCAAGCTGGCTCTACAGGTGATCATTAGCTGGTCACACCGGGAAGTGTGTGGCGATAACCTGGAAGTGAGCAGCTCCTGGCCAGGGGCTAGCGGGGTTAGTTACAGCAGGCCTGCAGACTCACACCCTGCATTTAAGAAGAGCAAAGCCGGGTGAGATACCAGCATTTATCCTGGCTGAGTGGAGACAACACCCAGGACAGCTTCTTCCCAGAGGGCTGAGAAACTGGGGCATATCTTAAATTGGAAGGAACTTGATAAGGGATGAGGAACATGTTCTAAGCAGAATCTGGTAAATGCAAACTAAGGTTAAAGGAGAAACCTTCAAATAGCTGAACCTATTAGTAGTCAGCTATGATTCCTTTCTTAGATCCTTTGGCTGCACCTTCAAAAGATATTCTTTCCCCCTCCCCCAAACCTTCAATTCATGGCTCTAGAAATGAGCTTTAAGATCTTAGGAAACTATGAGCATTTTTTATACTTCCTGTTTAAAAAGTAACTAAAGTCTTGTTCTCCATGGACACGGCTTCTTTTTTCTGGGATTCCAAGGTGCAAGGGTATATGTACAGAAAACAGTTACAAACATTTGTTTGTTTTAAATCTGGGTCTGGAAAGCATGTTTATGAGTAATAATCTACTTACTTTATCTGGCAGATTTATTCTGAGTTTGGAAGTCCAGAGGACTCACAATAAGATACTATTCAAGGGTATCAGCATCTCATAGGATGGAAAAGCTAGAATAATTCCAAGGCTTTGAAAACTTGGTGGATTGGAGCTCTGGATAATGGGCTTGCCTGTTTCTTTGGCTATCAGACCTAGTCTTAACCTTTCTCTCTGGCTTTGTCATGTAGAATAGAACAGTGAAGGAAAACAGAGGTTACAAGCTTCAGTGCAAGGAGGCCACAAACAGAAGGGAGAAACATCAGATGACAATCCACTATAAAAAAAAATGCACACGGTGGGTGGGCTGGAATGGGAATAAATGATTGAAACTGAATAATCTAAAATTAAAAAAAAATGCACACACAAAAAACTCACTTTTGAAAGAAATAAAATTTAAAGGTAATGTGCTCTACTAGAAAAGGGGGTATTTTCTCCCCAGGAGCCAAGAGGTCTGGCCCCTGAGGGTACAGATATGTATAATTCATTTTCCTTCCCTTCAGATGAAGAGGTGGTCTGAATATTCATGGTCGCCTCCAGTCTTAAGGCTTTGGTACTGTTCTTTCTCACAACACTGCAGCCTGATACTGAAAACCACCACAAGAATGAGTGAGGAAATAGATGTCTGGGCCTATATTTAAGGACCTTACAGCCAGAAAACTGGAGCGGTGGTTATGTTTCAGTCCGTTTACAGACTTTCCAAACTACTGTTTGAAGTGTCAGCTCTGGACTTGCAAAGCAGCTTCATGCCAGGGGTCCCTGTGGTGGCTGAGCTGCGTCGCCCTGCTCTTCTTTGCCATGTTTCCTGGTGCCTAAAAGAGAAAAACTGTTTCACCAAAGTGAACCCCACCGTGCCAACATTTCAATAAAAAGGTAAAAATTCAAATTGCAAATTACAGAACTTCTAGAACTTTATAAAAATCAAGTAAGCCAGTACCACTTTTATGTCAGGAGAAGATAAATTGGAGTTCTTCACGTTGAGGTAAAATTCCTCAGTTAATGAAAAATAGACGCAAGGAAGTAAGCTCAAACAAGTACAACAGGTTAGCGCGTAGGGGAACAGAAGAGGAGTAAAGAGATGTGCACAGCTACAGTCTGTGAGTGAGGATGGGGGCCTCCCCACAGCCTCACTCTCATGCCATGGGAGGAGGCATGTGGCCCAGGGCAGTGGGAGGGCTGGCAGACGCCTGCAGCAGGTCAGGCTTCTCTCTCAGAGGACGGTCCGGTAGGCTGGGTTAGCCGGGAAATGTGGAGACTGGCCGGTGCCAGAGAACACGTGAAGAGAAACTGAAGACACCACTAAATAGGAGGAGGTGTCCTCGGGGGGCACCTTCGACTCTTCTACTGCTGTAATTCAGGACTCCAGAAAGCGAGGAAATTGAGAAGACCCAGGACACTCATCTGTAGTAGTGGCTTTTCTTGTGGCAGGACTCACTTAAAGCTTCCAGATAAAGAACACCATGTTAGAACTTAAGACAAATTAGGTGCAGAGGAAAATGGGAAGAATTATAGCAACTAAGTCCAAAGACGCTAGTAAAAATAAGCATAGCAAACTTTGGTATTAGTAATTATATATTATATAATTATATTTAGATAGTATTTTAAATATAACTGAAGATACTATCACAGACGTTATCTCATTTTATCATTGCAGCAGCTCATTGGAGTATAGATATTATGACAGTCCCTATTTTATCAGTAGGAAATTAGGGCTCAGAGACATTCAGAGATTTGTTGTAGGTCACATAGTGAAAAAGTGGGAGAGTAAAGACTCAACCTGAGTCTTTCAGCTCCCACTATGATTTGTCATAGAAATCTCCCTGTCAGAACCGGCCTTTCCTACAAAAGCTTGTGGTTGTCATCCTCAGAGGTACTTTATCACACTGATCTTTTTGGGCCACACTCTGGGGACATAACACCAGTAATCCTTACTAAGTAGCCAACATTCATGCTTGTTGTAGCTCAGAGTTCCCAAAATAAGTAAAATTCACTAAATTTCTACTGGAAATAACAGTGGAAATAATCCACCTCCCAACTTTGTAAATCTAAATTTTATTCTAGAGGGTAAAAATACCCTCTAGATTAATACACATCTTAAAATCTTAAATTGTATATTTTTATATATGGGGCATGGAAACTTAAGCTATTTAAATTATGTGTAACAATATAGCCTATACTGCAAGAATTGGACAGGGTGATATAAAATATTATTAATTTTAACTTAACATATGGTAGTTGAGGTCAGAACAGTTTGGTTTGAAGAATCTACAACAAAAACATAGATTACATCATGTCTCTCATGGAATGTGAGGCTCAAGCTAGTTTAGCCCCCTTTACTGCTAAATTTAATGATGAAAAACTTTCTTTTTTCTTTTTTTTTAATCCTCACCCAAGGACATGCTTAGTGATTTCAGAGAGAGGGGAAGGGAGGGAGGAAGGGAAGAAGGGAAAGAGAGAAAGAGAGAGAGACATTGATTTGTTGCCTTTTGTAGACAGACAAATCGATTGGTTGTCTTTCCTACATGCATCAACTGGGGACCGAATTGGCAGCCTAGGCATGTGCCCTGACTGGGAATCAAACCTGCGACCTTTCCATTTGCAGGATGAGGCCCAACCAACTGAGCCACACTGGTCAGGACAAGAAAAACTTCTTAAAAAGCTAATAGTGTTCCCATTTTCTTTTGGCCGCTGTTAAAACTGTTGTTAACAATTCCACTTTTTTTCTAATTCTGTGGAAAAGATCATCTAAATTGTTTAATTTGCATTTTGTCTTTCGAGAGAAATCCTGGGTGTATTTTGCAAAGTGGATATACCCCATTTTCAAAAATTGTAATACTGTATTTTAATGAATGGGCACCTTCCTTAAGAGGAACAGTATTTCTAGTAGAATTTTTTAATGTATTTTTGGAATTCTCGAGGTAGTATGTATGTATCAGAATTTTAGATCTGGAAAGCCATGGAGATGATTTAGTCAAATTCCATCATTTTACTGATGAGCAGTGTGTGGGTTGGAGAGTGGAAGGGATTCCAGCAAGATCACCCTGCTTGTTGGGGGCAGCAGTGTGACCAGAACCCACAGCCCAGACTGCTAGTCCAATGCTCTAGAATCATTTTCTCTTGCTACAGTTGTAATAGTAGGCTGCTGGTTTTTTTCTTTTTCTTTCTTTTCTTCTTTTTTTTTTTTTTTCGGTTATTGCTGTGCATGCCATTGTAACCTAAAGAAGAAAAAGCTACCCCCAAATTATCTCCTCCTTCATTCCTTTCCTCTTTTTACTCTAAAATCAAATCTTTATGAAGAAACTGAATAGATTTTGCCCTGGATCTGTGACAGCACCATCTCTCTTGACAGGTCATCAACAGTTTTGGTCCGCATCTGGAGTGGACGCAGTGGCCAGCATTCTCAGGCTAGGAAAAATGGGGCTGGGTTTTGTCTGTGGCAAGCAGAGAACTTACACTACTGGGTATGTGTCCCACAACACACTCAGTCTTTTCTTTCTTCTTTTTTTTCGTCATCAAAACAAGTAGCTCTTCTCAGACACCTTAATACACAATTAGGTTTGTCTGTTTACACTTGGGAGACAGAGGGCTTCGTGTCCCAAAGACATACAAGGAGTCTGGGAGCAGCCACAAACAGATGTTGAAAATGTCTATTTGTGGCAAGTTTATTACTATAGCACCAGGAATAAACATTGAGGATACAACCCCTCTAAAGGGGTGGGTGTATGTATTGAGAGGGGCATGGTACTGAGCAGACTAGAAAGTGAAAGAAGGTCCTTTTTTTCTTTTTCATTTGCTCTAGTATTTGTTTATCTCCCTCAACAAGGAAAATCTCACTATTTGGCTTTGGCTGTTTGAAGGCTTTTGCCAAATGCTTAACAATCTGTAGGGTTTGATTTCTCTCAAAAAAATCACTTTGAGAACAAGGCTCTATGTAACTAAGATGTGTTTGTTTTTGTTTAAATTACTCAGAAAAGAAATCATCTCTTGTCCATTGTTAAGAGAGGTTTCAATCAAAGGAAAATTCTACATATTCTAAAATATACAAACAGTTCTTTGAAATTGATGCCAAATCAAACTCAAAAAGGGACATTTTTCTTGCAGAAGTTTTGAGTTAATTCTGTATGCAAGGCTTGAGTGGAAAAACTCTGAGACTGTCAGAGGAACGAGTCACTGTGACACTACATTGGGATCCGGAAGTTACATAAGCAGAATTGTCACAGGATAGTACATGCTTGCACATCTAGTACATGGTTTTAGGCTAAATTCTAGCAAGAGAGAAAAAGAAATTCTTTTCAAAGTGAGTCATTTTTTCAGTTCAGTGAAAGGTAGTAAGTAGATTGGTTTCTGATGTTATTGCATCTAAACTTCTGATGTGTGAAGGCATGCCCGTCATCACTGTCTTAAAACTTCAATTGAAATGTCCCCTGTTGTTAAAGAAGTAACATCCTTTGCCCTATCTGAATTTCTCTTAGGGTGAAAAGTAGTAGATGTTAAGGAGACAAGTCTAAAGGGGAAAAGAAACACAAATCAGGAAACCCAACAGTTGATTTTCAGCTCTGCCACTAATCGGCCATGTTCTTGAGACAGTCATTCTTTCTTTGCCCGGCTTCCTCATGAGCTGGTAGCTGTCATGCCCACCTCATAGGCTTTGTGAAGGCAAAGCCAGTATGGAAAAACAGCGACAGCTTAAAAAATAATATATAAATGAGACTTTTAAAATTCAGTTATTGTTTTTAATAGCTGCTGTCAATGTGGGACAGAATAGTTTGCTTGGGCTTGCAAAAGCTAGAAAAAAGTTTTGTTCTTATCCTAATGGAATTAATCAAAGAAGAGGTTAGAATAAGAGATGCACCCCAGAACTGGTGATCAAAGCAGAGCTGTGGATCTGGAACTAACTTAAGCCCTTTTGGGCCAGGTAAACACAGGAGTAGTAGGTCAGGAAAAGCAGTTAGCTAAATAAAGATGGACAGGAAGAAATCAGAGACAGGAGTTAGGTCAAACCTGGTGTAGCATCCCTTTTTCCTCGCACAATCCCTTAAATACTTTCTGTATGTCACTCTGAGAGAGCCTACAATGCATTCAAAGATAAGTAGGACAGAGGTCCTGTTCTCAAGGAATTTATAGGCTAGTAGAAGTGGTAAGGTGATTGTAGCTTCTCTGTGTATGTGTCTGTGAGACATACAAATGAAGAACTAAGTGCAGAGGAAGGAGAGGTTACTATGGACTAAAGCAAGAACATGAGAAGACTCTACAGCAGAGTGAGGTAGATTTTTAAAGGCTGCTTAGAATTTCAAGGGAGCGAGAAAGGGTGGGGTGGGGGTGCCAAGGGCTGAGAGAATATAAGCCACCAAGGTATGCAGGTGGGAAATGGAGGGTAGCACAGAAAATGGAAAAGGGTCCAGTTTGATTGGACTGTAGAGTTCAAGAAGGAAGAAGGAATAGAGTGAGAGACAAGTCTGCAAAGATAAGTTGGGACAAGATTGTTACTCCAGCAAACATTTGTTGAGTGCCTGATAAGAGATCTAGAAATTTGCACATACCTGAAAAAGATGTGACAAGAAGTCACAGAATAGGTAGGCAATCGTGCACAATGAAATTCTGAGGAACCAGAAAGTTGGACATGAGAAGAATTCAGGAACCCTGATGTGCCATCTGGGCAGAAGATACATCACACAAACAAAAGTGGACCGTGATTCTAAGGCAGCCTTTTGTCAAAACCAAGAAGCCTCTTATATTTTCCTCTTGGGACAGGAACCATTCCCAGGTTATGATCAGCCCAGGCCTGCACTGGGGAGCAGGTAAGTGGATGCATCTGACTGTGCAGGGAGAGAGGGCAAAGACAGGGATAGGTGCTGGCAGGGTACGGAAGGAAGCTGAAGCCTGTGATTTTGATCCTAGATTAATGTGGATTGTGTTAAGACTGGGGTAGCCATACTTCTCTGAGCTGACTTAGAGAGACAACAACATTTTGGTAATCTGGTTCAAGTTCTGGGTCTTGGGGCATTGGGTTGTTTGAGTCACATGCCTTAAGGTCCAGGATGGCCTCAGGGCTGTTGGACCACACCAGGGAGCTAAAACTTTTGAGGGGAAATTATTGGGTTGGCCAAAAAGTGTTATTTTTTTTCTGTATGAAGGCTTTAGTATGCTTAGTTGTCTTTAACTTCATTTGAAACAGTTTTGTTAGATTGTATTGTAACAGCTGTCATATCAGTGTACATTTAAAAAAAAATCAAAATTGGTGAATTTTTGTTCAGCCATTTTAATATTGAAGATGGAAGATATACAACATTTTTGGCGTATTATGCTTTATTATTTCCAGAAAGGTAACAGTGCTACTGAAATGCAAAGAAAGATTTGTGCAGTGTATGGAGAAGGTGCTATGACTGATTGAACATGTCAAAAATGGTTTGCAAAGTTTCTTGGTACTATTGACATTTTGGCCAAATAATTCTTCGCTGTCTTACTCATTGGAAGATGTTTAGCAGCACCCCTGGCCTCTACCCACTAGAAGCCAATAGCGGGAGAAAGCTGACATACTCAAACTATCCAAACCAATAAAGTCATTGGTGAAAATGAAAAATGTGTCTTTTATTTTACAGAAAAAAATAGTGGACTTTTGGCCAACCCAATATATTTGAAAACCTGTCCCCAGAGCTTGTCATGTTTTGAGTGATAGAGCCTTGGGGGCAGCTGCTGCTTGGAGCCAACTCTCCCTTTTCCTGGACCTCTCAGGGTCAGTGTTCGATGCAGTTACAGGGATACTGTGAGACTGGACTGGTGCTAGATTTGAAGGAGCAGACCGATTCCTGCTTTAAGTAGTGGCGAATTGAAGCTCCATCTGAAAACACGAGTGTGGGCATTCAGAGGCTGTTGGAATGTGGTCTTGTCTATGATGATTATTTGTTTCTTTTCCCACTGCAACAGGCATATTTTATAGAGAAGTTTGATGGGGCCTGGAACTGGATGTGTGGAGTTAATCAGGAATTTCAGGATTCTGATTCTCCTGTCTTTTCTAGCTTGGACCCGATCTTTTCAGTTTCCTTCTTCTCTGGCTCTACTAGTTCAAATAGGACCAGCAGTAGCAAGGAATGCCCTTTCAAAATGGGGATGTACTTTTGCCAGGTCACTTTCAACATTTGCTTGAGATCACTCAGCACATCAGTGGTAGGCGGTACGAGAATTCCAGGGCTGAGTCAGGCATGCAGATAAGTGGCACACATCAGCCTCCCCATTCCACATCCCATCCCTATCTCCACCCCTAGGGGTGTCCTTGAAAATTGATCAGAACCCTTTCATCATTGCTCTCCGGGTAGATGTGCCCAGTCTATTGGAATTTGCATGAAAATGCCACAGAATCCGACATACTGGAGGAAACTGGCAGTTGAGCCCTCTAGGTCCACCATTTACTTGTCTGCAACCTTGAGGAAATCACTTCTTTGAGCCTATTTGTCACCCATAATGTTGGGTCAGTGACATTGTCTGCCTCACAAGGCTGTGGTGAGGATTTAATGCCATAATGTGTAAGTGTTTGAATGGCCCTCTGCAGACCGAAGCCGTGGCATCTCAGTGTTTGGTCAGCCAGTTTCCTCCTAGTGAGACCTGTAACACGAGCGGGCGAGGTGCTGTGGGTGCTAAAGCACTTACAGGAGTCCTGTGGTTGGGGCAGAGCGGAGACTGGTCTGTGAGGCACTAGCCAGCGCTGGTTCCCAGCCCGTCATCAAGCAGCCTCTAGTCAGAGCATTCCTCAACAATGGGTTTAGGCTTGCTCCCAAGCCTGAAAGAAACACTGCTCAGATTTTTCCACTGAAGAACCCCAAAGGGCAGAGGGAAGTCCACAGCCCCTTCACTGCTCCTGCTCTCACAGTCTGTTGACATAACCCCAAAGAACCTCAGCTCCTGCAAGGTGAGCATTTTCAAGTCTTAAGTTTTATTTTAAAATTCATGTGAATTTTACCCCATTATATCCCAGTTTTTTGTTTTTAATATAAAAATAATGTTTTAACTTAGTAATATAATTTAAACGTCCCTGTTCAAAACCCTCCCATTTACCCCCTTTCTGTATTTCATGCCCTCCCATCACCTAGGTTTCGCTAATATTAATGTATATAACATCTCAACCAGTTCATAAACTTCTGCTTTTAATGTAATCTGAGTTACCACTAGCACAGGCCACAGGAAAATACCAGGCTGTCTCCTCTGCATTCGAACTTTTTTGAAAGATTTACTTAAGAACAATTTATCATTTAGTTGTAATTTTTAAAATAATCTTAATTGGCCACATATGTTATCAAATAGGAGCTAGCCTCCGCCTCCCTCTGTATAGCCCCACCCCCCCAATGGGCGCATGCTCAGAAAGTGCATCCACTCTGGGCAGATACCGTCACAGGATAGTCTCCTCCTGATTGAAGAGAAGATTACTGATATTAAATCTGCTGTTTTTAGGAGAGGTAGGCTATTGCTTTTAAACCTCTTTCCCTCTTTTTCCTAGTTCCTCCTCTCTCAATTGTGGCTCCATGTTTTGGTAGCCATAAGTCATTAGTGGTTTTTAATTTCTCTGAAACTGAAATAAGGTCTGAAAGGGTGGATTTGTCCCTTTTTTCCTCCTTTTTTCCTTTTTTTTTCCCCCTGGCTAATCGGAGGAACGCAACCACATCTGAAGCCACTTGGCTCATTATGAATTTCATGGAAACTGATTCTCTGAAAGTGTTTCCATATGTGTGTTCCCAATATATCCCATCCTCTCTAAATGGGAGCACAGACGTGTGCATGGCTGGAAATGGCTTCAGGATGTGACAGAGTGGTCATATGACCGCCGCGGCACTGTGGGTGGCCTCTTCTGAAAGACACGGTGTCCTGGGTGCTGGCCTGCTTCCTGCAGCGGATCTGGTTTCAAAGACTATCCACCCTTCCTAGCCTTTAAAAAGTTCTTAATCAAGGCCTAGCAAGATCTCTCTCATTTTTCTCTGTTTCTCCCCCCACCCCCAGCCCCTTGCTTGTTCCTGCCTTCTCTCTTACTCTCCTTCCCCACATGCTGTACACATAACACACACCGCTTCTACCGCCTGCCTCCTTGCCCTTCGCAAGGAGGAAATATATCATTCCAACAATATCCTCAAAATTTGGGTGAGTTTAAGGAATGGTTGATGTTTCTAAAAATTGCCAGGTTGCTGGGGTTTTTTCCCCCTCTTGCTTTCCTTCAGCGTAGTATACTTTCTTAGGCTTAGAATCAGCTGGTCCTTCAGAATTTGTGAGCATGCAGTGGAAAAGTACAATTCATTGCAACACGGAAAATAAATATTTATACTGGATAGTTAAGGCACTTTTCCTCTCTTTTGCAAAACTATGGAGTTTGCTAGTCTGACCTTTTGGTATCTTAAAAAATCAATTTGAAATTCTCATTTTGTTGGTTTCTCCTCCATTAGCATGACCCCATTACACTTCCCTTATATAGCTATATTTTTCCAGTTATTACCTAATGACATTAAAAGTAAAACCAATTTAGTGATAGATACCTGACCATTTTAGTGTGAGGAGACAAATTCAGGGATATTAAGAAAGTTAATGTAAAATCCCTTAAAACCTCAATGTAGAAAATGCAAACTAACGGTCTGCATATAGTCTAAGACTGATTTGGGGCAACGTTTATGGAGCATTTCTGCTTCTGTCATGTTGCCTTCTTTGAGACTATGCTAGTGATTTATTTACTTGGCACAGTTTTGGGAAACACCTGTCTTTTCTCAGCACCATGCTAGGTACTAGGTAGGACCAAAAGGGACACGAGGTTTTTATTATTAATTTGCTTTCCCTTTAGCTAGAAAATGAAAATACTTATTATCTAAAACCAATGACAGTTTCTTAAAATGCACTGAGAGGTAAGGTGTACATCATAAATATTCAAGGTGTATATGGTAAAGAAAAGGTGCTTAGAACTTGTGTGTCTGAGGGGTCCTTGTGCATGCTGAGCTCCACAGACAGTGCTCACTTACCTTGGTCTGGCAGAGAGGAGAGAGGGGGCCATGAGTCTGGGGAGAGCGTGAGCAAAGCTCCGGGGCGATGCTGAGCATATGTCTTCCTTTGAAGAGGGGGGTTCACACCAAGGAGTCATGGGACATGACCTTGGTAAAGTAGAATAGAGGACTTGAATATGGCAATAGCTTCCTCCTAATTTGTTGCCCTTGTACTGCAGAGCTGCTCAGTCTTGCCTCATGAAAGGTGGCTGGCTTGTGCTGGTCGGAGATGACACCTGCCAGTTTTAAGGCTCTGCCTCCTGTGTGGCCTGCAAAGGTAGTATGTAAGAAGATTTTCCTCTTCCAGGTGTGTTTTCATTAAATGTGCATCTAAGGAAACTCAAGGCACATCCTCCACCTTTTCCCACAGCCACACTCGGTCAGGGCAGCGAAAGTAGAGTAGAAAGAACACCTGGACTTGGGATAGAACCACATTTTACTCTTGTGATGTCACTCAGATCTGCCATGTCTCCAAGCTTCCATTTCTTCATCTACAAAGGTCATCTGTGGTTCTTGATGGCTCTGACATGCTGGCTGTATATTCTAGTCTAGAAATTCAGACAGCACGTGAGCTTTACTCTCTGTTATCTTTACTACCTACTCCAAATGTTAAATAACAGGAACGTCATGGCAGCAGTTACCCTGGATCCTGAGGACAGGTGTGCTAACTAACCTGCCTGGAGGCCATGCTTTTCTGGCCTGGCCCTCTCTCTCCTTTTTTTCTTCTCCCCTGGCTTCCCTGTGTGGACTTACACACAGATACTGGCCTTAAGGTGGTAAAGCAGTGGTGTCTGTCTGTTCACTAGTGGCACCTGCCATTTGCGGGCCCCTGTGGGGAACACGAGGTCAAGTGATGTGATGATTCTCGGGAAGAATTGCGAACACTCTTTAAAGAGAATCGTACAGAACTGTGTAGGTATGGAATGGTACTTGGATTATGTTTCAGGTTTGAGGTCACCAGTGCCTAGTGCTCATTATACTTATTTTTTTTAATGTGCCAAAATGTACCAGTTATAGAGAGTTCCCAATCCTTAATTTACAGTCCTTATTCATTCATTTATTCCTCCATCCATTTACCTATATTAAAAAAATTAAGCTCTTAGGATATAGAAAGCTCTGAGGGATATGAAAGGAAAATAAATCATGACCTTTACCATCCAAAGCTTACTTTACTATTGGAGAGAATGGGCTAAGAAACAGCTAATAATTCAGTTAAATATTGACAAAGAGCCCAAAAGAATGCTATGGGAAATAAGTGTTATTGGAACAGGAGAGAAATTGGAAATTATATGGTAGAGCAGTTGTGGAGGGGGCAGCCAACGCTGTAGAAGGGGAAGAAGATTCTTACAGGAGAGCAGCTCTGCAGAGATCTTGTGTATTGTATGTTCCAATAGAAAGAATGCCGTGAAGGGGTTAATAAAAAGCACTAGGACTTCATTGGAGATTTGTTGAAGCAATAACTCCTACCATTTAAAAGGCCCCAATGAAGCTTTGAAGTTCACACCTCATTGCTGAGAAGTATGATGGCTTTTCATGATGTACATTTATGCCCTGGCATTAAAAATAGTAGGACAAACGACTCTGAATCTACCAATGTATGTCCCACCTGGATTTAGGCCTCTTTTCCTTTTCTCTGCCTGACCTTCCTACTCAGCTGGGATTTGTAAATCCCGCTGCTTACAGAGGAAGAGACATAGGTACAGTATTTTCTAGCTGACAGGCAGAAATGGCAAGTACCCAGTCTGCTATTTTAAAAAAAACTACTATTTCCTTTCATTCTAGAGATCTCCTTGTTCATTTTCAAGTAACCATTATTTGTTGAGGGCCTACTAAATGAGAAAATGTATGTTAAAGTACTAGGTAAAGGCCTGGAAACATCAAGTATTGTTATTAAGCACTGAAGGAGAGGCAAACAAGGATTAGACAGATCTCTGCCCTCAACAGCTTGCTTTTTAGTTGGGAGCTAAGCACGTCCCAAGATCACCAGCATTAGAAAGCAGTGTGTGCAAGAGGCTGAGTGGGGGATTGCAGGCCATGAGAATCAAAGGTCAGAGGTTCTCTTTTACTGTAACACTCTTGGTTTCAGTTCTTTCTACCACATTTTCTTGCTCCGAAGACCCAAGAAACCTAAGTGGGTAGAGAGAGGCTACTTTTCTTTTTCCACATAGACCTGGGCGGGAGGGACAAGATTTTTTTTCTTTTAACATTGATTTTCTTTTTATTTGTGCTTCATGGGCATTTTGTTAATATATTCTTCCTCATGTATATGAGTTTGTGAAAGACTTTTGCTGCTGCTGCTCTATTAATGAGCAAGGTTTTTGCACCTGCGTTTGTGACCGCTGTATTCATTTGCAAGCTGTCTGACGATGGCCAGGGGTACAGATAGCAGGTCTGGAATGAAATGCGTCTGTAGGAAACCAGCAGGTCCTAAGGGAATCCAAACCCTTGACCTTGGTCTCATTTACATTGTGTCATGAGCAACTGAACTAATTGCTCACTATTTAGTAGGTTAGATCAACAACAAGACCTCAAAGAGTTCTTAATAGTATCCCAAAGATAGTAACTCTCATTGGGGCAACATGTAGGCACCAGAAGAGCCTACTGAAATATTTTTAGGCAAATTTACTTAGGCAAATAGACTTTTAAGGCAGGATATATATATATGTGTGTGTGTATATATACATATATACATATATATATATATATATATATATATATATAAATCTGTGATTGTGTCAACCAAATTCCTTCAAGGTAGCTAAGATTGCAAAGAGGTCAGAAGGTCAGAAGTCAAAGAGGTCTGTCTAGTTTGGGGCCCAGCCTCTCTTAAGCTGCCTGATTTTGTAGAGTAAATGGCACTGCTTCTCTGGAACTCAGCTTTCCTATTTATTAACAGGTTAGGTTAGGATTATTTAAACAGTAGATGAGGGGTTTGGATTTTTCCAGCAGAGCATCCCAACCAGCAGAGGGAAGGTAAGTGGGTGCTTTAGGGGATTTGGAGGCATAGCCGAAAGCTTCACAAGTGCAAAATTTTGTTAGTCATTTTTTGTCTAAAAATTCACCCAAGGGTTGCATTTACGCTGTATCACATCCATGTTTGTTGTACCATGTACCCTGCCTCCCAAGTTGAGTAAAACCAGCCTGTCGGGAAGATACACCGTGGTTATCGTGGGTTTCGAGGAGCTCCTGGCAGTACTGGGCTTGTTTCATCAGAGGGTTATAGGCAGGAGTTTCAGACGGTCTCGGGAGAGCTTGGAGACTCCAAGGCACATCACTGGGGCAGTTATTTAGCTTAGGTTTTACATTTATAAAATTAGATTGGGGTAATAGTACTTTTCAAACCCTCCAGGCTTTCATCTTGACCCTTTTAATAAATAGATATTACATTTTCTTTACTTTAGTTGATATAATATCTAGGTCTGTTTTTTAATTTGTGGCTGTGATGTGGTTAGTGACACAGAAATGAATAACTTAGGATGCAACGTCAAAATAACCCAAAGGCAGTCTGAAAGAAAACCCGAGATGTACAAAACAGAAATTAGAAGTGTTAGATACAGCCCTATTCAATGAAATGTAATTATATCATTTGTTTCTGCAACAGTTAATATAAATAAATTGAAGCTGAGGAAGGGGTTTATGTTCTTTCCATTTCTGTATCAGAGATTGTCACATAAAAGCAGCGATTTTTAACCTTTTTCATCTCATGGCACATATAGACTGCTAAAATTCTGCAGCACACCACACCAAAAAAGTTATATTTTTTGCTGATCTGACCAAAAATAGGTATAATTTTGATTCATTCACATCAGACGGCTATTGTTATGTTGGCTATTGCCATTCTTTTAAATTTGACAGTCTGAAGGAAGAGAGGTCTGTGCCCCGACAAGACAGTCAGGTGTTGCAGGTTGTAAAAGTGCCTGCAGTGCACTGGCGTGCCTGCCGCGGCACACCCGTCAAAAGTCGCCGGTGTACAGGACCTCATGGGGTCCTGTAGCACGTCGTTCGTATTCTTCATACAGAACACAGTGCAGTATGTTTCAGAAACATTTCTTGTTAACACAAAATGACTAAGCAAATTCCAGAAAATTCTGTATTTTGTAAGTTATAAAAATTACTGTGTAATTTCTTTAATGTTCGCATTAGCTAGCTCTCTTTGCCCAGATGGAGTTACTCCTCAAGACATTACAGTCTCAAATGACCAAAAATGATTGGTCAAAATTCTGTAAACCTCACAAAATTGTTGCATTGTTTTCTATAAACCACAACCAGAGCTCATTAATTGAAAAATGAATGTCAATTTGCCTTAGCTGACATCTATAAACTAAAAAGGTGCAGTGGTCCTGGCATGTTATGGATAATAAAAACATTAACAAAATGTATCAGGTAAAATAGAGAAGGTGGAGGGATCGATTCAAAACCATAGTGGAGTTTACTGGCAGGGCCCCACATAAAGGGTTTTAATGAGGCTTCTGCCTCAAAATAAGGGAAACCACATGGAATTTTAATTATGACTACAGTATATTTTAAGTACAAATACCCACGAGAAGCATTTTTTACCCTGGCAAGCCTATCTGAGTGAGCTCTTTGCTCCTGTGGGGGGCAAACATTGATGTTTTAAGTGTGACTTCTTTCTTTTGAAATTGCTCACATTACTCTGGTTTCTTTCACATGATCTGGGCATTGAACTTAATGTGTACAGAAGTGGCCCGCCTCTAACTATTAGCTCTGCCAACTCAAGTTCACCTAGATGTGCGGCAATGAAAAGTCTGGCTGGGGAACATCTGTGGCCTCCATGCTGTGCCTGTACCCGTGAGGCAGTTCGCACGCGTGGGGCGGGGAGACGTTGGATCTCATCTGTTCCCATTTGCCATTCTGTCACAACCACTACCTCTAGACTTTTAAACTTGAGCTTGTCGGTTTTGTATTTGGGAGGGGTTAGGTAGAGGCCAGTTGAGGATGGAAGAATTTGTAAAAAGCAGAGAGTAACTGCCCAGACTGTGTTAGTTTTGGTTTGTCATCTTGAAAGTGTTTGCTTCTGGTAGTCGAAGCTGCTCGCTAGCTCTTTACCCTCTGTTTCTGGGCCCGTGGATTCCGGGAAAGGACTAACTAAGGGGTGGGAACTGCTCTGCCTCGCCCTCCCCTAAGGCTGTTGCTTCTCCTTCTGTCTTGGAATTCATGGTGATAGAACTTAGAGCTGGAAGGGAACTTAGAGCTCATCCCCCTCATTTTACAGATGATGACACTGCCACCTCTGACTTCTGCCTTTGGCCTTCCACTCTCAGTAAGAAGAGCCAGGCAGGTGAGACTTTTAACCATTGCTGGGCGGGGCTGGGTGGGGCTGTCTGATTGCTACTGTCCGATTTGTGGGAACAACTTTTGTTAACTACACACTGCTTTTAAATAGTCACTTTTTATTACAAATGCACATCCTGGCACTTAGCCCTGGCTTTTTAGGAAGATTATAGGCAGTGTGCATTTTAACAAAAATTAACAATTCTCAGTCAGCACCTTTAAAGATGAGTAGTAGGGCTATGCCTTCAATAAGTATTGTAGTGTCTAAGAATGAGTGCTAAATAAAAATGGGACTGAAGAAGCGCCTGCTCACCAAGGCCTTCAGGAATTACTAAGTTCTTCCCCTTATAGACAAAAGCTATCTGAAAAGCAAATATATGATGAGATCCAAAGAATTGGAAGATTTTTAGATGCAGCCAAAATCTTAAGAACTTCGGTATTACAAAAGAGCTTGTCACAATTTCGTTGATTTTAGAAAATCATAACCCAGTCTTTGAAAACTAATTTCCACATGAAGTGGTTTATAACTGTGGTTTCATAAGTTAAGCACCAGAAATATCTATCTAGAAAGCATACTGTTGGCTTTAGAAGCTAAAGGACTTCACATGTCAGTGGGAAACCATCTTTGCCTCCATGTTACCCGTGTGGCCCGAGGCGAATTCTGTAGGCTGTGGTACAGGGGCTGGTAAGCGGATGGTGAGGTGCCCTTCTCATATCTGCACTACACACAGAGCCTTTCACAAAAGCTACTGTCAGCACTGGCCTAAATCAGGTTCTACATCTACTATGCAGGCTTGAAATGCAATGATTTCTAGGTGCTAAGTGCCCCCCACCCCACCCAGTGCTTTTAAAGCCTACTTATTTTGTTTATGACCCTCAGGAGAATTTCTAAGGGCTTGATTCTCCTGATATGCCCCCAGATAAGTAATATAGATAAGCAATATTTGTCTTCAATCTGGTTTTGTTTTTTTTTTTAATTTGAAATCTGTTACCAAGAAGAATAAAACAAGATTTTAAATTACGGCAAGACTTGAAAAGAAGTGATTGGAATATGCTAGGGTACCAATGCTAGGGTATCTTTTTAATGTTCCTTCATTGATAAAGGGGGGGGCCTGCCAAAAGTACCAATAACAAAACTGATCATTTTGAAATTTCTTTATATTCGGTTGAGAAAATGAAATAGTCCACCTTAGTAAAAAATGTCACTTTCAAATATCTGAGATGCAATGAGAAACAAAAAGAGAGAAAAAAATCTATGAGGATTCAGTCTTAAACTCTGGTGAGTGAATCTATATGATCAGAGTGTTGGGTTGGTTTACACGTATGACCTAGCACACATTCGGGTTTTTAAAACCCTTTGGGGTTCTCTGGGGGTGGGAAGATCTTAAGGATAAATGCGGCTAAGACTGTGAAGTGGGGAAAGAAAAGACTGTGTAGTGATCGGTGCATTTGAAGATCTGTTTGTGGCTTGCTATTCTTTTTTGGGAAGCTAAAGTTTTCTTTTTTCTTGTAAAAATTCTATCATTATTTTAACTGATATTTACAGATGTTTCCCCCATCTTCTGTTATAATTTTTAGGTGCTTCAGAACTGGGCCCTTTTTCAGACCCCAGGCAGTTCCCAAGCATTTCATCCCTCACTGAGAGCCGCTTCTCCAACCCACGAATGCACTATCCAGCCACCTTTACTTACACCCCGCCAGTCACCTCAGGCATGTCCCTCGGTATGTCCGCCACCACTCACTACCACACCTACCTGCCACCACCCTACCCCGGCTCCTCCCAAAGCCAGAGTGGACCCTTCCAGACCAGCAGCACTCCATATCTCTACTATGGCACTTCGTCAGGATCCTATCAGTTCCCCATGGTGCCGGGGGGAGACCGGTCTCCTTCCAGAATGCTTCCGCCATGCACCACCACCTCGAATGGCAGCACGCTATTAAACCCAAATTTGCCTAACCAGAATGATGGTGTTGACGCTGATGGAAGCCACAGCAGTTCCCCAACCGTTTTGAATTCTAGTGGCAGAATGGATGAATCTGTTTGGCGACCTTACTGAAATTCCTCAGCAGTGGCCCAGCGGTATCTGGGAGCCACATCCCAAGTGTATCAATGTATACATATATAGAGAGAGTGCGTATATATGTATATCCATTAGCTATCTACAAAGTGCCTATTTCTTAGAAGATTTTTCACTCACTCATTCAGTCATGCTCTTGCAACCATAAGAGGGTAGATATCGAGAAGCAAAAGGCCCGAGAGAGAATCATAATCAGGTTTCAGATGGTTTTCTATCTATTTTTCTTTAAATAGAAAAAGAAGTGTACTTTTACAGACAAAGGAAAACGGTATTTTTGTCGCTGATGTTTTGGTCTGTTATAAATAACCTGTTCATATGCCAATTCAGAAAGGTGGACCCCAGGTTCAGGAGGAAGAAGAGCAAAGCCGCTTCCTCTCTGTGCCCTGAAACCACACGTCCTCACGGTCGCAGCTGTGTGTGGACCGTGCGCTCTGCAGACCAGCTTACAAAGCCGGTCGAGGTGCACGTAAAGGGGAAAGAGGTGGCGTGGATGCTTCCACTGCAGTGTGACTGTTCCAAACTTGGCTTCCACACCTGCTGCAAGGACTCATTGGAACTGTTTGGTTCAGTTTTTCTCCTACTTTAAGAAAGTGACTTCAAATATACTGATCAGGAAAGGTTATTTTATTTTCCTTTTTTATACTCCCCACCCCTCCCCCATTTAACCAAAAAGGAATACGTCCTGAAACCCGTCTCCTCCTTTTACGCAAAACTGAAAATGGCAATACCTTCTTATAGCCATAATGGTATAGATAGTGTTTGTGTTTGGCTGTGTGTTATTGTTTTCTTTTTTTTTAAATTATGAATATGTGTAAAATCTGAGGTAACTTGCTAAGTGAATGGTCATATAACTTTAAAGATATATTTATAATTATTTAATGACATTTGGACCCTTGAAACATTTCTTAGTGTATCGATATGTTGACTTCGGTCTCTAAAAGTGCTCTTTATGAAATAACAAATTTCTTCAGTAGGCTAGAGCCATACCTGAAATATTGCTAAGCAATTTCAGTTCATCCAGGCACAATGTGATTTTTAAAAGTACTTCCATCTCCAAATATTTTAGATGTAGCTTGTTTTTGTGACGTATGAAGGAAATGTTATGTTAGTTCTTTCAGATCTTCGATTGCCTCTAACACAGCTTTGCCTTTTAAAGCAATAATTAGGGATCTAAAAAACAACTCTTAGCCCTTTATCACTTATGTTGCCCTTAACCAGCATGAAATGCTGGAGTGATGTGGTTTTCTTATTTCTTCCAAATAATGATGACTCTTGTCATATTAAAAAGACAAGCACAAGAGAATCATTGAACTGCAGGAAAGTGTTCTGTGGTTTCATAGTTAAAGCAGAACTCTAAATCGCCAGGCTTCATAGTGAAGATGTAGTGAGCCTAAAGCCGCACTTGTGGCCAAAGGGCCAATAATAGTACACACAGTACAGGAAAGCAAAATTGCACCACAGATTCTTAACCAACCGCCTTATCGAACATAGATCAGGGGAACCCAGATCTACCCAAGGCCCCATGGGCAGCTCTCCACAGAATTTGCATTTAAAGGAGCAGGTTTAAGTCTTTGTCTTATGGGGGCAGGGTCATCTGAAGTAGCAAGCCAGTTCCAGCAGGTAGCTAAGTGATCCGAGAAAACATACAACCTGTGGGGTCCCATGTACAGCCTTAGACATTTGTAGTTCTCACAGTGGAAGGCACAGGAAGGCAAAGCTCAGTGGAATTTGGTGTCTACTACTGTCTATGACTTTGAGCTAAAGCCCTCCTGTAGGATGCACTTTGACCACTCCTGGCAGCCACATGGCAAATTCTCAAGTTGAATCCTTAATCCAAGCCAGGATCACTTAATGACACCACCAGGCAAATCCCTGCCCTCCTCCCCTACAGGTCAGGGCCCCTCTGTTTGAGTTCTGTGCCCCTGTTAGTAGAGATTAGCTTCCAGCCCCCAGAGGCCCCTTGCTGTCTCTAGTGGTTCTCAGGCCGGCCCACTGTCTAAGCTGCCAGTGTTGCAGGACAGCCTGCGGGGCTGTTGGACCTGTCTTCTTGCCTGGAAGTCCCCCTTGGAATCCATCTTGACTCCTCCTACCAAAAACTGAGGGGAAGCCAAACCAAAACAAAACACTTTGCCTTCTAAAGGTGGTATACCAAGTATGCTTAGATAAAGAAGCCACTTTTCTATTCCTTAAGTAAGATGGAAGTAGTAATTGATACTATTTATTGTTTGTGTGTGGTAGCTTGAAGCATGCCACTGTCCATTTATTTGTAAGTGTAAAATGTGTGTGTTTGTTTCAGCAGCACTTAAAGAAGCCAGTGTCTGGTTACACATTTCATTTTTAATTAATTGACATAAAAATGTTACTGCCAGTGCCAGCTGTACCCTATTTAATGAAAAAAAAAAGGTAGTATATTTGTACATTATTTTCTAATGTTAAAAGGGCTTTTTTAAGTTTACAGTACACATACTAAGTGACCTTAGGGATGCTTTTGTGTTGAAATGTTATTATAGTGGCTGCAGGCAGCAACCCCGAAACACTTAAGAAATTTTTTTTTCTTGGGAAAAATTCAAGCACTTCATCCTTCCACCCTCGTCCAACCACTCCAGTGGGGTAATTCACATTTTTAGATGAAATTCTGCCCTTTTTTGGCCTGGGGGTTAAATTTTTCCTTTTTTTTTTTAACTGAACCTTTAATTTGCACTGGGTCATGTGTATGATTTGAGATTTCAAGGCCAAAGCAAAGTTTTACTTCTGTTCTGGAACCCCGTACCAGCCACCACCACTCCATTCCCCTTGGGTTGAGGAGCAGGGTTCTTTCTTTTTGTAGCATCAGCATCGCTGGAGTTTACAGTGTGACCGACAGTCACTTTTTTTTTTATCTGTTTCAGTTGTCTCACAAGCGTTAACTTCTGTCAGAGTTCCAGAACAGGTACCGCAGCTTTGGCGTTAGATTAGTGCAGTGACATCCAGTCTGGGACTGGGAGACTCAGCAGATTAGCTGTTGTTTGCCCTTTAGACTGTCTGTACCCACCAGAGCCTTTCAGGAGTGAGCAGAGAAATCCACATATCAGTGACCACACGTTGCAAATGCAGAGGGGAGAAGAGTTGCCTGCTGGCTTAAAGAGCCCCCTCCATTCCCAGGAAAGGGGCAGACTCCAGAGTCTAGGTTAATACATGGAAACACAAAGCATTGGCAAAAATGATAATTCTATCTTTGATATCCGAAAGAATGATAATAAATGAAATAAATAAAAGACAACTCTTCTAAACATTGAATTTGTTATCCTTAAAAAGATAATTCATTTAAAAAATATTTTCTATGTGAGAATTTTTTAGATGTTTGTTTACTTCATGTTTACAAATAACTGTTTGCTTTTTACTGCAGTACTTTGAAATATATCAGCCAAAACCATAACTTACAGTAATTTCTTAGGTATTCTGAATAAAATTCCATTTTTTGGATATGCTTTACCATTCTTAGATTTCTGTGGAACAAAAATATTTGTAGCATTTTGTGTAAATACAAGCTTTTCATTTTTATTTTTTCCAATCGCTGTTGCCCAAGATTTGCTTTCCATGCACATATTGTACAAACTCTGCTTTGTGCCACAGGTCATGATTGTGGGCGAGTTTACTCTCTACTTCAAAGGGACTATTTGTATTGTATGTTGCAACTGTAAATTGAATTATTTGGCATTTTTCTCATGATTGTAATATTAATTTGAAGTTTGAATTTAATTTTCAATAAAATGGCTTTTTTGGTTTTGTTATGTGTGTACATTGGGTCTTTTCTCATTCGCGGTTTCTTCTCTAATCTGATGCCCACTGCTGCCTCCCCCAGGCGCTTACTGGCCGTAGGACGTACCAGGGCCGAATGAGAGCAGAGACTGTAGATTACTGGTGAGAGAGGGAGAAAATCTTGGTAAGCACTGGGTTCTTGTTCTGTCCTGCTCCTAGAGAGGGTGGGCAAAGGATCTTGCAGTGAACTCACTTTGTCATCGGCCTGTGTCTGAAGGAAGGAACGCTCACCCCACCCCCCGGGTAAAGCCCTTTTCCCGGCCATGGGACTGGTCAGGATGTAAAGACCTGGGCCTCAGCAGTTCCCCGATTCTCCTCTCTGGGCCCACAAACAAGGTCCGACAAGTGAGCCCCTGGCTGTCGTCAGAAGGCCTCAGGTGGCCCAGCCGTAGCAGGTACTCTGTTTTTCTGCCCACGTCTCTTTGGGCTTCTTAAAAAGAAAGTCAACCAAGCCAAGGATGAGTGAAAATGGATTTTGGCCTGGAGAGCTCTAGCCTCAGAAAAATTCTACTAGTGAGCATAAGTATAGTTTTCTGATTTTTTTCCTGGGACATTGCTTGTTTTGGTAAGTCCCTCCCCAGTGACGAGGTTGAGGGCCTGGAAAGAGTGGCGGCTTTGTCTCTGTCCTGTGCTGTCTGTAGGCCTTGGCTCTGAAGGAGGGACCAGGAAGCTCAGCAACCCGCCAGTGGCCCACATCACACTCGAGTTAGAGGCCTCCTTCAACAGGGTCCGCTCATTCTGACCCCTCTGGCACTGTTTCCTGAGAATCCTGGAAGCAGCTCATTTCTACGACTAGGAGGCATCCTAAGAGCACTTGAGTGAACTGAGGCCAGAGAAATTGTTAGCAACTCTTCAAGGATGTATACCTGCTTATCCATTGAAATTAAACATCTGCGTGACTTTAAAAGGCATCACCTGGGAGGTGGGCACAGTGGCGTTCTTTCCCGCCCCAGCTCTGTCCAGCGGCATGGCTTAGGGTGAATCACTTTACCCCTCTGGGTCTCAGTTTCTCGGTTTATGAAAGGCACTGGGCTAGACCTTGGCACTACTGACGTGTGCAGGCTGGATGATTCTTTGGTGCGGGGTAGGGAGGGCTGTCCTGTGCACTGTAGGGTTTAGCCAGTCCCTGGCTTTTACCCAGTAGATGCCAACAGCATGGCCCCAGTCCTGACAAAGAAAAATGTCTCCGGACCTTGCCAAATGTCCCCTGGCAGGAAATGCCCCCCACAGCCCCCCAGTTGAGAACCGACGGGCTAGAGGCTCTCTCTAAATTCTTAGGCCAGGCTTTATTGACAGATCTGGTGCGCGGAAACACCGTTCATTAAAACATTGCAGCCAGGCAGAAGACGAGGGGCTTCCCAGTGATGGTTGTGCATCAGCCTTTCCCTCCCATCACCTGACGGCACCCTGAGGTTTGGCTGTGCTGTGAGGGAGGCTCCTGGGTTTGCCCTCTGCACATCTTCCCTGCTCCCCTCCCCGCGGCTGTGCGGCCCGTGAACAGCCCAGCTGTGGGCTCGTCGGGCCCGGGCTACTTGGCCGTGTTTATCATGGTGTTGCTGCTTCTTACTGGAAACGACAGGAGGAAGAAGAAAGCAATTTCTGTACTGTTTTTGACCCCTTGTGTCCCCTGCCCCCCAAATATTTAATCATCAGACATTTCTTCCAGAGTGGGTGTTTCCTGTTAACTCAATCCCAGCCGAGGCTGGCCCAATAAACACCTCAGCTCTCTGTCACAGAGTTTATTTGGCTGGGAAATGGGTATT
Source organism: Trachops cirrhosus (assembly GCA_028533065.1). Lineage (NCBI taxonomy): Eukaryota > Metazoa > Chordata > Mammalia > Chiroptera > Phyllostomidae > Trachops > Trachops cirrhosus. The sequence continues at coordinate 105,497,846 of CM052541.1, forward strand.
GCCATGTAAACAGGAAGCCCCCTGAAGTTATTATCTACAGATGCGGCTGAAGAGCCACGTGTTTATATTTATGGGATTTGAAAACAGTCTGAAAAGGCAAGGGAGGAGGTGGGGGAGCCCTCATTCATAGTGAGAGCAGGGCCTACAGAGCTTCATGGGTTTACGTTTCATTCCCTGTGGAAACGGGTGGTTAACAATAGTGGCACAATGAAGACTCATGGCAGAAATATAGGTACTGGTGTGTGATTTAAGCAAAACAACCCTATGTAGACTGTTAGGTAAACAGGCAATCCTGTTGACTGGCCTCCCTGTCCCGATTATTTGAAAATCATTTTGGAGGGCAGTCCTAGGAAACAAAGGTTTGGGGGCATCTAAAAAGGTAGGAGGCTTATGATAAGACTCATAGTCACTACATTTTTCTGATAAAAATTCAACTGACGACCACAGTTTCAGCAAGCATGGGCCAGCTCACCTGTGAGATCCCAGGCAAACTCATGCATTTGCTCCTAGAGGCAGAACTAGGGCTGGGGAGGGCACCTGCAGTGGGAGCTGTCCTGGGTTGGTGCAGAGGACGTGCAGGTATTGAGAGTGGGCCTGCGCACTAGGACGAGGCCCAACGGCTCCTCCGATTTGTTTTCCACCCACCTCTGCTCTTCACTGGCTCTCTTATTGGGCCTGGAAAAGGTGCTTAAGGAAGGCCAGTACGTGGATAGCTGATGCTCTCTGTTTAAATTATGAACCCTGAGCAAAAGCATGGGGATCTCCCTCCTCCTTGCCACTATTCCTGTGCACTCATTGTGACTTCCCAGCAGTTTTCCATCAGCTATTTAATCAGGAGGCCTTGGAAATGAAGTTTTTTAATAAAACGTTATGAATCAAAATTTAGCAAAGAAAAGGATCTACTGCAGGTGCTAAGGGTAATACACACCAAGGAAAGTGTGTGTATGTGCACAGGCGTGCTTGCATGCACGCCTTAAGGGAGGCAAGAGGGTGGGGGATAGAGAGGTGCCCAAGCAGACAGACATTCAGGGACAGGCGGAGTTTGCCGTGCACACACACATGCAGCCTTTGTTTGCCTCAGGTGTCTGTCATTCCTGCAAATTCTGCAAACAAACAAAGTGACAAAAAACACACACAAAACAAAAAGCAAACAAAAAAACACCACCTCATCCCACAAGTGGTGAAGAAGCAATTACTCTGCTTCAGATAGATTGCTTAGAGGGGACCAGGGACACTGGATACTCTGGAGATGTCAGCAGCGCAGTGAAGCTGACATTTACAAAGGGGTTATTATTAATTTTTGCAAAGCTTTTATTCAAAAGCTTTCTGTGACTCAACCAGCCCTGCTGTTCAGACATGCTCAACCAGTTGGAAAGCACAAGGATCAAATTTCTGGAAACCCACTTAACCTTTACTAAAACCTACTCTAATTTGTTGTGTTATTATCTTGTTGCAATAATGTCTGGGGTTTTCTGGAAAACCTGCTTCATGTTTTAGCATTGCAGATGTAACTCCTTGACTACTATCTTCATCCCAGGTCATTCTGCCCCACTCCATAGCCAACAACAGAAAGGAAATAATCCGCCCCCCACCTGTCATTCTTATGAAGAAAACAAGACTTTATAGCAAAATGCTAATGTTCTCTCACATAAGTAGTCTTGTCCCTGCAACATTAAGTGAGGCAGGACAAAAAAATTGCAAGCAGGTCTTATGTGGCCTTCTGCACCTTAGGCCTGAGGACATTTCTCTTGAGAACCCAAAGGACTCGAATTCGCCCGGATGTGGAAAGTGAGGTGCAGTGCAGGCTTAGGGGGAAGTTTCAGAAACGGGGGTACCAGCAACTCTCAAAACCCAGTTGGATGATGAATTGATGTTACCGTGCAAATTTATAATTTAAAAACAGCAAAAAGCAAACAACAAAACCACATGACATGCAAAATGGTGTGGGGTTTAATTACAATGATCTAAATCTCCTTTGACATCCTTTCCTTTTTAAATTAGGTCATTTATTTTTTTATAACTCCATCCATCTCTGACCGCTCAACAACGCTGACCAGTTTCACTTTCTGTTTCTCTGTGAGTTTCTCTTTATTCTTCTACTCCAAATGAGAGGCGCCTTTGGTGGCCTCGGTACCTCTTCCAGTAAGGCCTCAGCTCAATTCCGTCTTCTCCAACAGTCACTTCGTACTTAAATCTTGAAAGTCACAGTGCCCTTTCTCCTGTTTAGCAGTGAGTTTAAAAAGTCTTTGTGTGTGTGTGGATTTGGGGGCGTAGAAAATCTGACTCCTTATTGAGATCTCTTACTAGTGGTTTCACAGATGAGAAATGCAGAGAACATTACTGAGTACAGTTCTCAGCCGCAACTTCTGGAACACACACTGTGAACTCAGGTTGTGTAGGGAAAGGCTGGCGGGCCAACTTTCATTCCTCATGGGCATGAGAGGAAGAAAAGGATGCAAGGAGGAAGCAAGTGTGAAACCCTAGCAAGGAATTAAGTGGTTAATAGGAACTGAGATTTTTTTATTGGCTAATAAAAGCTCTCGGTGTTTTTCATATTATATGGTTCCTTCAGGCCCCTAGTCCAAGGCTTAAAAAAGAAAAAGACGAAAACAACAACAAAAAGCTGGAGCCTAAATACCGATGCAGTCCCAGTCTTGTTTACTTTTTCATTTCCGCAGTTGTAAAATTTAAAAAAAAAAATTCCTCTGGTAGTTCAACTTTATCACACTGCGGGAGTGGGCCAGTGTTTGAACGACTATAGTGATTCCAGCCTCCCAGTGAAAGGCAAAAACACGCTCTGTCTCTCTGTTTCAGAAAAAGGAGACCACGATGCAAATGATGGAAGTGTCAGGAAATGTTAAAATGAATGCCATGGGGGGAGGAGGGCAAGCAGTTACTGACTCGAAACACATCTCTGGAATCCTGGATGCAAATGATCTCGGTCCTTTTTATTGCTAGTGGTGCTGTTCTCCCAACAGAGCAGGATGTTCTTGTTTTCAATAATAGCCAGACCAGATGCTGAATTCTCCCCGGCAACATGCTGTATAAGTGAGAAGGCAAACAGCTGATTCCTGTTAAGACAGACACCAGGAGAATAAGCCAGAAAGTATGAGAATTCTCTGGAGGTTTTTGCTTTGTAAACCCCTGTTTGGCAGGGAGATCACAGAATCCGAGTTGAAAACACAGTGTGCGCTGTGGCACCCGTTCCTCATCCGAGCTGCTGGCCGAGGGCCTGTGAGCCTCCCGCCTTCGCCAGGCAGCCCTTTCCCACCTCACCCGCAGGCCTGGCTCACCGGGTCCCTGAGAGGGAAAGTCAGAAGCCCCGCACCCCTTGGCTTTCAAAGACCAGAAAAATACCCATCAGTAGAAGGAATTTTTTTACTCGCTCCTTGCCATAGAAAATAGTGAAATCTTGAACATGAGCCAATAATTTTAAAATGGCATCTTTGTTCCATCTTTTTCACTCCCTTCTTCCCCCTGTCAGAGTCCATCAAATCTCTCAGCTATTATTGTGTTGTGGGGCATGCCACACATGCAAGGTGCTGCTTTCTTCTTTCCCCGAGAGCTGCTCCAACCCCCTTGGGACTCCGGGGGGCCAGGCTGACCAGAGCAGAGAGTGGCCAGACTTGCGGGCTCCTGCCAACTCAAAACACCATCCAGAAGTTGCTTCGCAGAGGGCAGGGTGCCCTGCGAGAGGGGTGCACACAGACCTAGCTCTCTGACAGTGTCCCCCTGGAACTTTGCTCCTCAGGCCTGCAGGGGAGTGAGACAGAAGGAACGGTGCTGGAACAGAAGGAATGTAGAGAGGCTCCCGAAGTCCCCCCATGTTACCTTTCCGCTTCATGTCATCCCCCTAAGCCCTCATAATTCCTTTCCCAATTGCCACTCCTCCCCTGCAAGGCACACGGGCATGCTAGCTACCCTTTTCTCACTCTTTTCTTCCTCCATAGCTGTCCTTGAAGTTCACTTGGACTTGACCTCACCAGACTGAACATCCTGGGGAAAAAGGAATGGAGACCAAAGATGATTTTCTCCTCCCTGCCTTAGGAAGGCTCTGAAGGCCATTTTGATTCCCTTTGGGGGAGGTCATATTTGGTACTGCTAGTACGATCAAATAATAATACTTATTTTTATATTTTTTTAAAGATTTAATTTATTTATTTCTAGAGAGAGGGGAAGGGAGGGAGAAAGAGAGGGAGAGAAACATCAGTGCGTGGTTGTCTCTCACGCGCCCCCCACTGGGGATCTGGCCTGCAACTCAGGCATGTGCCCTGATTAGATCGAACTGGCGACCCTTTGGTTCCCATGCCAGCACTCAGTCCACAGAGCCACACCAGCCAGGGCCAAATAATAATATTTCGTAATATTTAACTTTTATTGCACACTCGACTTTGCGCCTGACTCCTTGCTTAATGTTTCACGTGCCTTATCTCAATCTTCCTAGCAATCTATGAAGAAGTTAGTGCTAGTTTTATCCCCATTTTACTGATAAGGAAACTGAGGTTCAGACTTGCCCAAGGTTACCCAGCTATTGCAACTCAAGCTTAGATCTGCCTGATTCCAAACGTTCCTAAGCTAAAGATTTAGACACAGGCTCCTGTATTATCTCTATAATGGAGGTTATGAGAAGTAAATGAGTTAATGAGGTAGGAATATGCCTAGCAAGTGTGCAGTACATAACAGGTATAAAACAGATTGCATTTATTATTACTCAAAATAATTAAGATAATTATTGCTAAAAAGCATAGAACTGGAGCCCCAAAAAGAATGTTTTTTTAAAAAATACTATTTTAACATTTTAAAGAGCATTGCTTTTTGAAAGTAATATTTTTCTATATGTTTTATACACTATTTTTCTACTCAACATCAAAGCTAAGTTTGGCATTTGGCTTATCCCGGGCTTCTTCCCTGAAGGAATTCAGAGCTATCACACCACATAAGCCATAAATACAAAGCACATTGACACATTCAGATGTTGACCTTACCCCGACCTCAGTCCCCAATTCATGATCTCTCCCGAGCTTTGCCATTTCAGGGATGTTCTGCTCAGCGACCGGTTTGCTACTGGCAAACATGCTGTTGAACCTAATTTGGCTGCATGGGGCTCACTAACAAGAGAAAGAGCCAAGCCAAGAAGTGTGTGTCAGCTTTGACTCGTACCTTTGCAGGAGTGGTTCTGGAGCCCTTCTCGCCCCTGACAGAGGGGCAGCTCCCAGATCCCTCACTACTGCACCGACGTCTCTAAGAAACAATGCTATACAGTGGAGAGAGCTGACTTGGGAGCCCCAAGGCCTGGGGAAACCTGGAGCGTGCAAGGCTTTGCACACTTGTGTACGGGCCTGGAGAAACCTAGGAATGGGCATCAGTGTTCCCTGACCTAAATCACTTAACTCTCTAAACGAGCAGGCAGGCTTCTCCTCATGTATCTTAAAGCACTTTGTAGACACTTTCTTAAAGACACCACCTATATGGGATTAATATTCCATTTTGCTGAAGTCTCAGAGAACAGAAACGACCACTCTCTCTCTCACCCTGTCTATCCTCCTTTCTTTCTTCCTCTGAAATATTTATTGGACATTTGCTATAGCCAGAAAAATGTGCTGGAAGGCTGGCCACCATTAAAAAACACATTGGAACACATCTCTGTTCAACTTAATCCATCCCAATAAGAGATCTTTGTCATGTCACTCTTCATTTAAGCAAATTCATGAATGCTACCAATTTGCCAAAAACAGAGGTTAAAAAGTTAGCAATTTGTTTCTAGAGAGAATTAAGATACACTTTTGATTTCTGCCTATAGCCAATTTCATTTCCCATTTCTCGTTTCCTCAGTCACTGAAGTATTTGTGAGGCGGTTGGCAGTCTATGTTTAGTCATACAGCCTTTCATTTCACCGAGATATTTGGGAGGCTTGGTGTTTGAAAAGTGGGTGATTTCCATACAGTCAAAGGGGGGGGACATCTTCCATGTTGTCACAGCCATGCAGCCAGCTCTGCATTCAGGACGTGGAGAGGTGAGCAGTGCATTGAAAGGGGGAAGCAGAAAGGGACAAAAAGATCTGGGTTCCAGATCTTTAACCCCTAGTAACTGTATGTGTGACCTTGAATAAGCCGCTTACCCTCTCTTGACGTTCTCCTTAAGTGTGGACAACAATACGTTATCTTCCAGATGGCGTGTTAGGGGTCCATGCAGTGATTTGTACCTATAGATTTGGAGTAGCTTTTAGAATGGAGAAATTGTAGGAAGTTTTTTTTAAATTGATTTGAGAGAGAGAGAAACATTGATTTGTTATTCACTGTTTATATATTCATTGACTGATTCTTGTATGTGTCCCGACGGGATGGAACCCACCACCTACGAATATTGGGATGATGCTCTAACCAACTGAGCTACCCAGCCAGAGCAAATTATAGGGAGTTTTAAGAGGTGCAGCTAGAGCCTGCCTAGCATTAAGGGAGAGAATGAGGTCCATTGTTTCTCACAACAATTGGTGAAAATGCCATTTTTTAGAGGATGAGGAAATGCAATCACAGAGAGCTCAGGTCACGTATGCAGGGTTGCCCTGTAGGCAGGTGAAGGGAAGGCAAAGCTTGGACATCTATTTCCAAGCAGTTCCCATTCATTTGGAAAACACATTTCCTTCCTTCATAATAGGTCTGCATTGTCTTTTCTGTTAAACACTTACACTTCTTTACTTTTCAAGTTTTTCATGAACCTATTATTATTTGTTACAAACCTAGGCAAACTGATCTTGTAACCAATTTCTTATATTCATGAAAATTAATTGCCAAAACACCAAATCCATACCACGTTCCAGCCAACTTCATGAAGCCCTGTTATACATCAGTCGCTTCATGAAAAACTTAAAAAGTTGTGTACCAGGCCTGACTATGGGCGGCCGTTCAGCCCAAGGGCACCAGTGCCGCTTCTTCCTGGGGGAGACGCCCTACCTGTAGGCAACGTGTTTCAAGTCGATTGTCCTTCGGTGGACAAGAGACTCCCTTGCCCTCAATGCTCAGGTTCAACAGTCTTTGTGTCTGCTATTTCATCCTTTGTCTACAGGGAGGAGGCCACACTTGTGACTTCATTGGCATGATATCCTGGCCACCATAATCAAGTGAGAACATAACAGCTCATCTTGAACAAAGATAGACTTTTCATCTTAATTTCACCTTTCATAGGATTATTATCTGAGTTTCCTATAGCCAATTTCATTTCAACTTAAAAAATGCAGGAGGGAAGCCACATTAAAATGGGGCAGTGAAGGGACGCATAGGGATTTGGTGACAGTGCAAGCCGATGACACCTAACTGACCCCTGTTTAATGACAAGCACAATCTTATTGCACCAGCTGACTGTCAGACACAAGTGCTAAGCCATTTACAGGGCAGACGGAGGGAGGGAGGACCTGTAGCTTCACCCTATACATTGCTTGAGAGAACAGTTGTCATTTCTTTGCTTCCCAGTCCCCAACTCTCACCTGATCCTAAGGGATCGCCTGCAGTTTTACTCATTCAATAAATACTGATTGAATACTCATTAGAAATGATGGAAATGAAAATGAATGAGACTTGCCCCTACCCTCAAGAAGCTCACCATATGCTCAGAGCCTGAAAAATAAACTTGTAGGCAACAACACAGTGCAGCAGGTGCCATAGCAGAGAAGTGAACCAAGGGTAGAAGAGCCCCAAGGCGGAAGCACCTCCTGGTCTAAGCGGGTAGATGGTACTGAGCAGGATCTGCAAGGACGAATGATCCCTTTCCATTCTGGGTCTGTGGCTGAGCAGTGGCCGCCCCACACCTGCGGTGTAGGACCTGGAAGTAGACAAGTCTCCCACCATGACGATCCCGTGCACAGCTCTCCAGCCGGAAACTGAGAGCAAGCTACCGCCCCCAGACCATGGCATTTTGTAGTGTCCCAAACCACCATCCCACTGAGATGATGAGCAGGAGGGATTCTTCCGGGGTTCGAGTGGCTGGGGTTGGAGGTGAGCAGAATCAGAATCTCAGTGGGGTACGGGTCTTACTTCAGAAAACCATATTCAATATTAGAATAAGTGAAAACAGAAAAAAATACTTGTGCTATCAAAACATACAGCACAAAGGAAAAATGTGAGACCTCAATGTCTAACAAGAGAGGATGTCGATATAAACAATGTTGTGAGGTGACAGCATTGGGGGGAATACCCCCCCAATTTCAGTGCAGGGTGTAGTCACGTTTGATCGATTGCTTGCCTCAGGCCTGCTGCCAAGTGCACTGGACCCCACTGAGGAGATAGTGAGGGACAGTTTGGCACAGGGGATCTTGCCACATTCAGCAAAGAAGGGTGATGAGTAAAATGGTTGGGAGACGTCAACGCTCTGGATGTCTACACATACGAGGAACTTAACGACAGCTATGCCTGTGACTGACCCTAAGTAGAACTTCAAAGCAGGATCTTGGGGTCTTCCCCACGCACACCTCCAGATCTCTCCTTTGGAGGCCCACAGTGCCCCTAAAGGACCGTACACGGACTCTGCCTCTCTCCCCAAGCCCAGACCAGCTGACCCTGTACTGAGTCCTCTCCTTTTACACAATGAACCTGTCTTGACCCTCACCTTTGAGGAGTCCATGTATTTGCACTTCAAGGGAGGTTTTTCTGAAACCACTGAAACCTCACTTCCACGGTCACATACGCTGCTCAGAGGCCAGGACCTTCCTTGCGATGCTTTGTGACGTCCCTCATGTCCCCTCCTGGGGTTGCTGCCTCCTTGCAGGCCACTCTTCCTTGCTCAGCTGAAAGCCAGTCCTCAAGCTTCTCCCTCTCTCTCTCTCTCTCTCCCCTAAGCCCCCTGCCCGGGTCCGGTGAGGTAGCCGAGGATCCGTGCCCTTCGCCACTGTGGGTTAGAGTGAAAACGAGGGTGAGTTCTCGTTCAACCCGAAGCTCACTTCAGGGACCTTGCATTTATTTCTGTCTCTGCAACAGACAGTTTATTGATTAATGGAACCTTTATTAGAGTTATTAGAACAAATAAAACACATGCACACGGACATAAATCCATCTCTCCCCCTCCTCCCAAACCACTGGCTGGTGAAGCGAGTTCTATTTCCAGCCCTGACACTGTGCCAGTTTGTCATTCTCCTTCCTGGCCACATCAAGTTCCATCGGGTTTGAGTTTATTGGCTACACAGTGAAGTTTATGTTGTCATAGAAATTAGCCTTGATGGACAGGGACGTGGCCAGGGGATCCGGAGAGCTCGGCAGGCTCATGGTGTTGGCATGGCTGAGATGTCAGGGTGCCTGGAGCCCTCTCCAAGAAAAATCGAAGCTGGCTCTTTGCAGCAGCAAACGAGCGCAACGGGACACTCCTGAGGGACGGGAGCTTGGACGTGACTGTGAGCTGTCCAGTTCCCATTCTGCCCCTCCGCCCTCCCCCTGCCTCCCCCAGCCCCCCTGTGCCCCCAGTGCCAGAAACCCTTCGACAGGCGAGGCAGGCAGGGCCAGGAGGCCCGAGGTGAAGCCACTCTCCTCGCCCGTTCGTGGTTAGCTTTCGTAGGCTCTTGGCTGTTTGTCAAAGTCGAATAATAATTCAATATTTCATACTGAAATACTTGACCTTATTGTTAGTTTTTGTGACAAGGGGAATTTAAAGGAGCTGCAAAAATGCAAGCAAGTGTGGCTGAAAAAGGCCAGGGTATACCACTGAGTACTGAACAGTTTCTTTTTCTGACATCTATAAAATTTAGGCGAAAACAGGCCAACATTGATGTTGGCAAATGAGAAGTCCAGTTCTATTGTTAGCAAATGAACTTCAGATATAAATGCAAGTCTGGTTCATTCAAAACCACGTTTGGTTTTAGACACCAGTGATGTGCTTTCTACTAAGAAAAAAAAGTATGTTTATATAGACATACAAAATAAAAATATTCTTTGGCCAAAAGGATCATTTTCTAAGTATCAAATCAACTTGTTGAAGTACAAGATGGGACCTCTATCATTTTCTTTTTAAATTTGTAGGGTACAATTCTCCCAGAATCCTTTCTTCCTTCTATTTTGAATTGGCAAGGGTGGTCGAAAAACTAAAACCATATATTGAGAAAAGTAGTGCGTTGCTTGAAGTAGGGACTTACTGGAGACTGCTAGATGATGGCTGGGAAAGAAACGGTTATAGGACTCAAA
>CM052541.1:105508505-105550568 GCA_028533065.1 Trachops cirrhosus
GGCCTGAGTCTTATAACCATTTTTATGGGTTCCTCTCAGGAGTCTCATAAGACATGTCTGAAGTCGCAGAAGGAAGAGAAGAGAAGTTTAGTCACTTGCCAAGTCTAGATCGTGGAGGGACAGTTAATTTTAGCCTAGTGGGCAGCTTGCTGATCTTCTTTTCTCTCTGTCGGGGGTCGTCTGAAGCCTGCGCGCTGCGGGGAGCTGCAAGGGTCGCAGAACATCGGAGCTGCTGCTGGCCCACGGCCTCCCCTTTGCGGGGGCGGGGGTGGGGGGGCGCGACTGAGGCCCAGAGTCAAATGTGAGCTGCTTGGTAGGACTTGCGAAGGGTCACTCTTTCTGGGGAGAGCTTTTTTTTTCTTTTTTAAAAATGGAGGTGAAATTCACATAACATAAAATTAACCATTTTCAAGTGAGCAATTCGGTGGCATTTAGTAGACTCTGAGTGTGGTGCAAGCACTACGTTTGCGTCACCCCACAGAGAAACCCGCCTGTGCCCACTAAGCTGTTGCTTCCTATTCCCACCGCTAGATCCGTGTTTGATACGAGTTGATTAGCTTGGTTTCCACAGAGTGTTGCTTCACAATTTTAAATAAGGCTCAGACCTCTTTCCAGATAGCGCTGAGAGGGGAGTTTCTTGGGGGGCAGCAGAGGCCCTGGGCTGGGACTGGGGGTGGGGCTCAGGAGAGACTGTGTCTGGAATCTCGGAGAAACCCAGAACCAGAGACTTTCTGGACTGAAGGGGACCATCTGCTGGGGTAGCTGCTCTTTCTGAGGCTGATTTTTGGTCTCCTGCTGAGGTGATGATCCTTTTAAAATTCTCAGCATTCTCACTCTCCCGTGTCCCGCCTGCCGCCTAAGAGGCATTTTATTCCTTTAATTTGTGTTGGTCAGATTCCAAGTCTGGCACCAGGCAGTCCCCCTCTCCAGGAGCTGGGAGGTGGTGGAGGCTCACCCAGGTCCAGGAAGGGAGCCCTCCCCGGGATGCTAACTGCAGCCTGTCTCCTTCAATACACATCATCCTGCCACATAATCATTTTCAAATGGCAAACAATAATAAAAGCTTTCCTCTATTTTGCTTCCAAGTGTCAACGTATCTACCCAGGATGCAGATGTGTGTGTGTGTGTGTGTGTGTGTGTGTGTGTGTGTTTGAATTGTCTATCTAAGAAAAAAAAGAACTCTGGGGAGCATGCAAGGGTGTTGGGATAGGCGGGAACGGCCTTAGGTTGCTTTCCAGACCCTCTGCGGGAGGCTGCCCTGGTGCATGGGTCGGAGATGAAGGACTAGACTGTCAGGTGACTTTGGTCTTTCATCTGAATCTGAAGTGGTGCCTTGTGAATCTAGGGGTAGCTTAAAGCTGGGAATGAGATAGGAGAGGAGAGCCCACAGGCCAGATTTGGCTGCTGGAGATGTGTGACTGCATTCTGAAGGAAAAATCCCAAGTCTTGGACCTCAGAGGAAGGTGAGGCTGACCCTTCGGGGTGCCCATGAGTTCTGGGCCCACTAGAGCCTCGACTCTGTGATCCCTTTGCCTGGAGTCTCTGTGCTCCCTGATGAGGGTAGGGTGGGGTGACGCTAGGTAGTTTAACTGGTAGGCAATTTCAACTGCTTTTTAATTCAGACTACAAATGAATGAATTATGGAATGCAATGAAAAATTCAGAGGAGTTGTAAAGATGAAATGGGACTGTGGGGGAATCGTCTTAGTTACTTTGGGCCACACTCAGACTGACACCCCAGAGTTAAGGGTTTGCTCTCTGCAGTTAGGTGGTTGGAGTAGAAATAACTGCATTCCTGGCATTTCCCCAGAGGCCCAGGAATAGTCGGATCTTGTAGCATTGCCCCCCTTCACACCCTGTCCTTTTGCTCATCCAACTCCATCCCCTCCTGTGAGCCATCAGGTCCCCCTCCTCTACAAAGCCTTCCTTCCCATTCGGCCCCATTGCTTAGGCACAACCTGTGCCTTCTGTCCTGTGGCCTTGGCGCCTCATCCTCTTACACTCTTTCAGTTACCCATTTCTGCTTCACAAGCTACTCCACGACCCAGTGATTTAGAATCATGGCCATTTGCTTGCTCCTGACTCCACGGGTCAGGAATGTAGGCAGGGCTCAGCGGGGCGTCCCGCAGGGCTGGCTGGGCCTCCTCAAGCAGGGTGGTTCTGGGGTTCCTTCAGAGCACAGGCCTCTCAGAGACACTAACGTGGACGCTGCATATCTTTTAAGGTCCACCTTGGGAGAAGAGGTGGCCAGGGTCACTTCACTGTGTTCTTTTGCTCAAAGCCAGTCATAAGGGCCAGCCCAGAGTCGCGAGTCCCTCTCTTTGTAGGGGGAGAGGGAAAGGATCTACAGTTATTTGAAAACTACCCCATGGAGTAGTTTGTCTTTGAGGCCTCTGATCTGAACCAGGCTTTCAGTTTTTCCTCGTAGATATCACAGTTCTCAAGGACCCTTCTCAGTCAGTGCCAATGGCAGCGGGCCACAGTCGATGTTGATATCTGATGATCATTTCAGGATTCCGGCATCGGCAGCCTGTGCACGAGAAGGGACTTTGGGCAGGAAGATCCCGCCACAGGCAGACCCCTTTTCCTCAGATCACAAGTGAGAATTGGGCAGGGAAAGAGGAGTCCCTAGTATGTTGTGGAAGGGGTCATTAGAAGCTTCCTTGGTCCCTGTAAGGGCCGAGTACATGTCAAACAACCTAGAGTTGAAGAACTCTGTGAAGGGAAAAATAGAAGCTCACACCACTTAACAGTTTTGATCTGCTGGGAACAGCTGGGTGGCAGGATTCCTCTAGACTTGCCCAGGGCACCTGGGGCAGTTGGGCTGGAAGGGCTGCCCTGATTGTCACTCAGAGACTCAGCGGGGTCCAAGAGCCACCCTGCCAGGAAAGTGGAGAAAGAGGCTATTGTTTCTTGCCACTTTAAGTAGCTGATGACAGTACAAAGGAATGTGGTGAGGACCCTCCCTCCTCGCTGTGGAGGATTACAGAGTGGAGAACCAGGAGCCTCTGGGCACAGGCTGTGGGAAACACGGTGGCAGCGGCGGCGGTGGGGCAGAGGGAGAGTGAGCGCTCCCTGGGGCGGACACAAGGGTTCTGGAATTCCACCCTCCCCCTCAGCTGCTGAAGCCGCCATCGCTCTGGGCCAAGGTTTCCTCAAATGCCCATTGCTGGTTCTTAGGATTTTTTTCTTTTTGAGGATTAAATAAAATAATCCAAAGAGAAGACCTAACTTCTTTCTCTCCAAAATGTTAGAAAAGGGACCCTAGGAGTCCTTGAGTCCAATTTGCAAATGCTGTGCTGAGGCCTGGTGGTATTGAAATGATTTTCCCAAGTTCAAGCACTGAGTGGGTGAGTCCCTGTCTCCTCTCTCTGTCCAGAGTGCTTCCTTCTGACCCGATGGTGATTAAACCCCCCTACAGGCATGAATTTTTCATTGCAGCCACCCTGCAACTCAAAATGTCCCTGAGGAACATGGGTGCCTGGAGGAGAAAATGCTAGCAAAACATTAAAACAAGATGTGATGAAAAAAAGCACTTAAAACACCAGCATATTTCAAATTACAATCTTTGCTTAAAGTCATCCACTGAAATCACTTTAGTGAATCCTTGCTCCTCTATCAATTTCTCCCTTATTTAAAAAAAATTAAAGATCAGAGTTCTGAATGATACCGAAGTAAAAAATAAAATGCCCGTTCCTGCCTGTCTCCCCTCCCCCACCAACTCTACTCCAGACCACCATGATGCCTGCGCCACTAGGTCTCCTGTTTATCGGCAATGGGAATCGCAGAGGCCCAGCACTAGGGCACTTCAGTCCGTGGAAGTCAGTTTTCCAGATGAGCTGGGAATCAGGAAGCCCGGGTTCTATGAGACACTGTACAGGGGCCCATTACCGGTTATGGAACAACGAACCTTCCCAAACCATGGCGGCGCAAGACAGCAGCGCTCTACGACGCTGACGGATGCTGTGTGGATCAGGGGCCTGAGCCAGCACGGCAGGAGAGGCCCTTCTCCTCTGCACACAGTTGTGGCCTCTGCGGGGAAGACTGGAAGGTGGGGGGTGTCTTCACTCACATGCCAGGTGCCTGGTTTGGGCTGGATGAAGGGTGGCCTTAGCGAGGATTGCCTCCCGGGGTGGGCCTCAGGGTGGTTAGGCTTCTTGCCTGATTGCCTGGGCTCTGAGGACCAGCGTCCCAGCCAACCTGGTGTGGCTGCATGGCCTTCAATGACGAGGCCTCAGAAGTCACATGGTGTTACTGTCGCCATGCTCTGTTGGTCGAAGCAGACACAAGTCCACCCAGATTCAAGGATAGGGAACCCTAGCGTTCAAGGGAGGAGTGCAAAGAATCCGCTGTGTTGTTAGACCGTCGCTATGGTGATCGCGCTTTGTGAGCGCTGACAGCTGCTCGGGGGGAGGAGACTAGGGAAGAGGCCGGAGGGGGCCATTTGATCTCAGGGGCATTTTGAAGGTTTATGGAGACAGATCTTTAAAAAGGGGACTAATCTTGGATAATCCCAGGGGAAGTGTGGTTTTTTAAGCAGCTTTTAAAAAATGTACTTGCCCCATTTGAGAAGTGAGACCACCACCACCCACCTACCCGTTTTGCAGCTGGGGTGGGGGTGTCCCAGCAGACTCCACCCAGGATCCTGTGCGGGCGGGGCGGGGGAATGGAGGAGACGGCGTTTTTCCACCAGCAGGAGGAAGTGGCAATGCAGGGCTATTGCCCTGAGAGCGGAGCAGAGGGAGCTGTGGCCTCATTTTGAAAGGTGGTGGGGCCCCAACCTCAGCCTCCCCCTCCACCTGTGTACATACCCGGAAGGAACATCGTTTGTGTTGAATCCAAAGAGGAGTCTTTGAAGCCCTAGAGATTTTTCAGAGCAAAGCTCCCGGTGAGGGCAGGGCATTCAGGAGACTGAATGGTGGGAGGGAGGAGGATGTGCGCCAGCCTTGACGACTTTGAGGCTGAATACTACTTTGAGTGCTGTCCCGCTGATGACTCAGCCGCCCAGCAGCACAGTGGCTGGGGCAGGGACCCTGAAAAACCCTGCTGATAGGAGCTCCCCTGCTCCAGGAGTGAAGGGAGAAGGAGAGAGTTCAGGGTTTGGCGCACTGTTTCAGGTACTTTGTGTCATTAACCTGTTTCACTCAAGTCTCACAATAATCCTCTGAAGTAGGCATTATGATTCCCAGTTTATAGTTAAAAAACCAAGGTACAGAAAGGTTAAATACCTTTTCTAAGGTCACAGAGCCAGTAAGAAGGGACCTTAGAATTCCAAAGGGGCAGGTTTTGTTTGCTTTTTCAAAATTAGCAAGGCCTGGCCACAGGGCAAGGAAGCCAGCCTCTCTTTTCCTTTTCTCCCAGTCTTCACTCCATTCTACACTTTTTTTCTTTACTTTAACCCACAAGATTTCTATCGCCAGTCTTCTGCGATGCTTTCAAAACCAAATCCTTCCAAGTTAGGGCCAAGAAGGAGTTATCTGCAAAACTTTTTTGAAGAAATGATGCCTTAGAGCTTGCTATCCAGTACAGTAGCCATATAGGACTGTTCAAATTTAAATAAAACTAAATAATATTAATAAGTTTAAATAAATTTAAAATGCAGTTCTCCAGTCACACTAGCCACACTTCACGTGGTCAGTAACCACACATGGCCAATGGCTACTGTATTCAATGGCCCAGGAATAGAATATTTGCATTATTGTGGGCAGTTCTATTGGACGCTGTGGCTTTAGAGAATAAGTATATAAGAATCTTACTTTTTCAAAAAGATCTTATTTATTTACTTTTAGAGAAAGGGGAAGGGAGGGAGAAAGTGAAGGAGAGAGACACATTGATCGGTTGCCTCTTGAGCACCCCCAACTGGGGAGCTGGCCCTTAACCCAGGCATGTGCCCTGACCAGGAACTGAACTAGTGACCTTTTGGTTTGCAAGCCAGCACTCAATCCACTGAGCCACACCAGCCAGGGCAAGAATCTCATTTTTTTATAACTAGTACTATTGCTAGTTTTATTAATACTTTTAATGGTAATTGAGACATTAATTTACTCTAAATCTTTCTCAGAGGCAAAATAATAGACTATATATTTATGGTACTTAGTGGTTTACAAACTACATTCACATACTTGATCTTGTTTAATGCAATAGCCTTGCAAAGTATGGTAGGCGATGATGTTAGAGGTAAAGTAATACAGGTTCAGAAAGGTTAAGCAACTTGGCCAAGGTTCTATAAACAGTAACTGGAAGAGCCAGGATTTCAACACAGGTTCTCTCATTGTGCACTTTCTGCAGAAGAATTTGTGTATGCAAAGCCTGGAATTATCCTTAGGCAAAATTATTAAGTCAAAAGTGATTTGCCAGCGTTCTTGGGGGGACTGTGCCCGTCAGTGTTTCTTGTTTCAGCTGTCAGGCTTCCCATTAGGTCTTGCCACTAACAGATACTTTGTTTTCTTTCCAAAGTTGTCGGGAGCTTTTGTAATTATTTTATTATAAGAATACAGTTTATGTAGGTATATATTTATTAATTGGGAAATTACTTTTTCAAATTAGTTTATAATGAGAATGATTATGTTTACCATCACTTAGACAAGTGGTAAATAAAAAGATCAAATAAAAAAAGTGACTTTTCAGAACTAGGTATGATGTAAGATACACGTACATGGAAAGGTAGCCTGCAATACCTAGTCAGAGCAATTCACTTGTTCACTCATTTGTTTATGTAATATAAAATGCTACCATCCACTCTTTTCTGGACACTGGAGATAGTAATAAAGGCAGATAAACAGCAAACCTATAATAAAATAAATAACATAGTATCAAGTCGTGACGGTGCTTTGCATAAACAAAAAGCAAAGAGGAGAGATAGATGGTAATGGGGTAGGTAGGGATGCTGTTTTAGATAGGGTTGCTAAGAAAGATCTTTTTGAAGACTGTTCACTTGAACAGAAACCTGAAGAACAGAGTAAACAAGCTATAGCCCTGGGGAAACCGTTCCAGTCACCGGAGCCAGAGTGCACAGGCCCTGAGGCAGCCACGTGCTCTGCACTTACACAATCTGATCTGATACTTTCTACCCGATGCTGCATTTGTTGTCTGTTTTCTTACTTATACTGCTTATACTTTGCTCTAGGAACAGAGGGGAAGCTCTTGTGGTTGGCATGCAGTGGGAGAGCTAGGGAGGTAGAAGATGGGGCCAGGACCAGGTCACAGGCCACCCGTCAGTAGTCGGCTGTGAAGGCCTTTGGATTTTATGCTGATGTGATGGGGGAAGCCCTGGGTGGTGCTGCATGGAGCACACGAGCTACCTTAGGCTTTATTTGTTATTTTTTTGGTAAAAATCTGATTATTCAAATTTATTAGCATCAAGGATTATGCAATGATGCTGTAGTCATCTCACCAAATACAAACAGTTCACTGTGTATAACAGTGTTACAAAACTAGAGCCAAAGCCTTTTCAGATCTTCAGAAAAATTGAAAGAATTTTACAATAAATACTCTTTATCTGGATTATCTTTATCTGGAAATTAACATTTTGCCGCATCTACTCCCTCTATTTTTTGAAAGCATTTTAAAGTAACTTGCAGAAATCATGACACTTCACACCTAAATACTTCATCAGCTATATCCAAATACCATGACCATACCCAGGAATCTTTGATTAAATAATATTATCTATAATTATTTAAGTATCAAAATATTACTATTTAAAATGCATGGTAAATATACTAAATAGTAATAAATTAAATTTACTAAATTTTTCCAATAATATTCTTTTACAGCCACTCAGAAATAATTCTAGGATTCAGTCCAGAATTACGTATTGCACTAGCTGCCATTGGTTTGAATATCTGAGAAGTCAGAGGATTCTTTTGGGAGGAACTTAGGGGAGAAGCAGGAGAGGGTTTGAGAAGGGAGGTTGGATACAGATAGTGGGGACTTTAGGGGCAGAGCTAGTGATTTGGGGCCACAGAAAGCCAGTGAAAGCTTTTAATGGTGGCCCAGTTAAGGCAGCATTTTAGGCTGCCATCTGGCTGCTGAGTGCTCGGGGGTTTCAAGCTAGGGATGCCTTTGGGGTAGAAATGCACAGAATGTTTACATCTGCTTCCATCCTCATCCTTTCGGGGTCCCACCCACCCCTCCTTCTCTCATTCTGGTTTCCAAAGCAAAGGTGCTATTTCAGATTCTCATCCTCTGCTTCTGATTTTGCCTCTACCCCCTGTTTCTCTTCTTGCTTCTTTCCCTCTGACTTCCCCCTGCCACTCTTGCCCTCAGATATTTTGCCTGCACTGTGGAGTTGAGTGAGAGGGAAGTTGGGGGTCCTTGTTGGGAAGGAGGAGGCTCTGCAGTGGGGTGGAGGACACCGGGCCTGGGGTTGCTCTAGTTAGAGCAGTTCTTTCCCAGAACTTGGAGGGGGAAAAGCAAAATCGCTGAACCCAGGAACTTTGCAGTTCACAGTTTTAACCCAGCTTCCTGCCTATGCAAAGTTCTTCCTTACTTTCCCCCTTGTTCCTGTAGGCTCCCTTCCACAGCTAGGAGTCTAGAGAGTAAGAAAGCTCCAGACGTTGTCGTCCTTACCATGGAACTGTGGTTTCCCCGTGTCCTTGCCCAGCCTGCCAGTGATTCCAAGTGACAGTTTCCTTATGGGGTAAAGGGATAATGGCTATTGCTTTTAAGGGCAGGAGAGGAAATATTGGTCAGCAGGTGGGGTCTTAGGTGGGCATAGTAGCCATGACCTTCTGGGAGAGGCTTTGCCTCTGTGGTTTGGTCTTGAGAAGTGGCCCAGGCTGGAAATACAGCCCTGGTGGGTGGAGGTACAACATGGTGAGTAAACCTTGATCAGGAGAGATTTGTGGGAACCTCTCAAAGACCACCAGGTAAACTGGCTACTTGGCTGTTACTTATGATACTTGTGATACTTGTTCTTGCAAATGCCGGTAAATGTTAATAACTGGCTCTAAAAGAAAAAGAAAGAAAGACAAGAGAAAGAAAGAAAGAAAAAGAAAGGAAGAAAGAAAGAAAGAAAGAAAGAAAGAAAGAAAGAAAGAAAGAAAGAAAGAAAGAAAGAAAGAAAGAAAGAAAGAAAGATGGAGGGGGGAAGGAGGAAGGAGGGAAGGAAGGTCCTTATTTGTAGTTTGCCAATCTCTGTGGTGTAAATACTCCCACCAGCGCCAAGGTCAGGCTACCAATAAAACATCGCTAAAACCAGAGCAGAGTTCGGAAGTGATGCGCACAGTTGGCTCACAAGCAGTGCGAACCGGCTCCAGCACCCCTTTTCTTCCTGCCTCGGCAGAGTGCCTGCCAACCTTCTTTAGGGGACACTGGAGATCTTGGAGCCCCTTCATCATTTCTGAGCTGAAGTAGAAACCACAACTGCATTTTTTTTTTGGATTACACTTGGGAACAGCTGTCCTTTGGGGGTCTGTTGCTGAAGTCAGAAGGGTTGTGGTTTCAGGCTTGGTAATTCCATCACAAGCTGTATCTGTTCGTTGAAATATGTGTGCTGGTCGCTATTATAAATGGTCCATGGGTCTTCAGTCCTGAAGGGAGAGCCCCGATTGTAAGCTTTGGCGATACAATGAAAAAGAATTAGCTAAATACAGAGGTAAAGGAGAAAACCTGGCTTATGGTGAAGGTACTCGTGCTTGGTAAGGGTCCCCTGCAGCCTTCATTTCCCTGAGAAATATGAGGTGGAATATTGGAAAGTGCAGGCGTTTGAAATTAGGTGGATATGATTTGAATTGTTCGTTGACCGTGGACAATTATTAACCTGTTTGAGCTTGGTCCTCATATTTCCTGTGTAAGATCATGGTGAGGATTACCTGAGATAATGTAAATACTGTATACAATGTGTGAAAACACAGACACAGCGCCGAGCATAGTGTCTGGCTCAGAATAGGTGGTTTATTCTAGATACCTCTCCTGTAAAGAGCAATGGCCTTGGGTGTACAAGGAAGTCACCCTTAAGCAGCTATCCTTCATCAAGAGAACCTGAGAGGAACTGACAGGAAAAGGTGGGCGGAGGAAGACTCCACACGATGGACGTTGGGAGGACTGAGGACGAGCCAGAACAATAAGCAAGTCTGGCAGCTGAGAGACTGTAACAGCCGTGAAATTGGGGCCTTATTAGTCACCACTGCTCCAGCTGGTGGCTTCGGCTTCCTTTGTAACCAAATGGTAGTGGTCGGAGCACCAGATGGTTGATTTCTGAGGGGAAATTGAGGAGGAAAATCCCCATAAGTTTGCCAAGCACAATACAAATAAAGAATTCTGCATATAGTGTGGGTAATTAGCTGTAGATCCATTAAAGGGAATTTCCTACAATCTTAGAGTCTATGGAAACTAATCTTGGTCAGGCCCTCTCTTTGATATTCTGTGACTGAGACTGAAGGGATATAGGAGCAGCATGTTGGCTTAGAATGAAATATGACATTTCATAAGCCAAGCAAAACAGAAAGAGCAGATGAAGAACTAGAGAAAGCTAAAAAGGGTAAGCAGGAAAACACCCCTTGAACCATGAGCCAGTGAAGGTTAGGTCTGAAATGACAAAAGATCTGAGCTCCAGAGAGTCCAAGTGTTACGTCAGGAGCCCATTAGTAACACAAGCATTGAGCCTGTGGACCTGGTGAGGGACATTCATGAGTAATGGAAGCAGGTGGCCTTGAAACAGAAACACCTTTCTTCGCAGTGTACTCCTAGGCAATCTAGTGTGTCTGGGATCAGGACAAACTTGAAGCCACCAGGACATGTCTCAGAGTGCACCCCTTGGGCACACCAGCCTGACCTTGAGCACGCACCTCCCTGCGGAGTGACAGCACCCAGTGGGTTCGCACCACCTCTGAGTGCTCCTTGTAGTAAGTGCTGCGCTTGGAGCTCTGTTCCCTCATAGTGAAGGATATGGACATGAGGGTGGGCGGGGCATGGAGAAACTACACGTGGAGAAAAATACCATCTTCTTAACTCAGGTAGATTGGTGAGTCCCTGAGCACCAGCTGCAGACCCGTAATGAGGGAGAACCAATGGGTGAAGAAGGGAGAGAAGTCAGGCAGGGTGAGTTAGAAACCCGCTGGTTCCATCTGGGAAGCTGAGTGAAGAGTACATTCTCTATCAGGATCCTGGATTCTCGGCACTGCCCTGCCCTGGCTCACCTTGCTAATGAGGGCAAGTCCCTTTGTGGTTTTGAGGCTTTAGCTTCCATACTAACAGAATGCTGATGGTGATAGCCCCAGTGGTTTCCAAGTTCCTGTCTAGTCCCCTAGTTTTCTTATTTTAGCATGTCCAGTGCCAAGGCTGACTTCTGAGGAGTGCAGGGCCGGGGCTGGGGTCCAAAGTAGCCAACTGCTAATGTGGATGGGATGTACCAGCATCATTGCCCCCATCATCTAGTGTTTGCCATTCTCTTGTTAGACCCAGCAGAGAATGGCTCTCGTCTGGGACATTCTGCTCACCACACTATATAGCAATGGCACATTTGCTAAATAATCCTTGGTTTCCCATTGTATTTGGGTTAGGTGTCAGGACACTTAACTGCATTGCAGACAGCATTGAGATGAGCAGCATGCCCAGGCATTTGGCCATTCTCTTCTGTTTGGACTGGGCAAGGGGGACCAGGGAAGAGTGTAGCTTGGGAGGGACTCCTGGTGTTCAGAGAGCATCTGGGACCCTCAAAGATGGCTTGTCATGAGACACTTACACACCTATCCACTACCTCCTTGCTCATGGGGCCAGTCAGTCCTGTGACAATGTTGCTTCACTTGTAACAGGAAAATAATATTTGCCCTGCCTTCATTTTAGGATTCCAGGGAAGTGCTTGGAAAAATACCAAGTGCTATGCAACTATAAAGTTATTAATAATGTTGCTATTATGCAATTTGATTGATGAGAATTTGATAAAGGGAAAAGCTACTCCCCTCCCTCCACCACAAGACCTGTTCCCAAAAGTACATCTCAGTCCACACTCCAAAGACATTACTTGCAACCACATCTTAGTGCGGTTCACCCAATAAAAAGCTCCTTTGGCTCCAAGTGGGCATGAAAGTTCATCACAACATTTGCCATCAATAAAAAACCAATTCCTTCCATATGAAAAGCATTACAGCTGTCGAATGGTTATTGAGTGATGATACCTGAATAATGGGGATACAGGAACAGGGAAATGTACAAAGGGAAACTTCACAGGGACGCCAACTTGTAAAGACAGAAATGCCGCTATCAGAGGGAATTAGTTAAGTAGAGCAGAGCACTTTGGCCTTCACCAGGCAGGAAAGACGAGGGGGCAGGAGAGCCGGGAGGTGGAGAAAAGCAACGGGTAGTAACGAGATGATCAGTGCTACTTGGTCGATGAGTCACAGATGAGGGCGATGGAGGGTAACTGTTATAGCCCACACAGATCATGGCTGCATTGTGGCCAGCCCCCTCAGTCCAGGAACTTCTCAAAAATTATCTTCTGGAAAATTCTGTCACAACACCCTCTGCATTTATAATTAGAGCTCTCTTGGCCATACGGGATCCCTGGAGCTCATTAGAGCCACATCCATGCAGGAGAGGGGGGAAGCAGGGCCAGAACACCAAAGCAGCCATCTTCGAGGCCGCCCTAGAGAAGGCCAGCCTCTCTCAGAAAACCGAGATTCTTCCTGGCCAGGGCATCCTGCACACTCCTTAGTGCAGCTCTTCCCTCTGCCACACATCCGCCTTCCGGTCTGCCACGAATTCTCACGTCCACTGCTCACCCTGTGGCCATTCCTGGCTGACCAAAAGGAGTGTGGGCCAGGTGGTGGATGAAGAATAATGCTCTGCCAAAGAGCTGGGGTTGAGCATGCC
Source organism: Trachops cirrhosus (assembly GCA_028533065.1). Lineage (NCBI taxonomy): Eukaryota > Metazoa > Chordata > Mammalia > Chiroptera > Phyllostomidae > Trachops > Trachops cirrhosus. The sequence continues at coordinate 105,521,318 of CM052541.1, forward strand.
TTTATCCACTGCCCAGTGGGCTTGGGGCAAGTCACGTAGCTTTTCTGCCTCAGTTACTTCATCAGCTAAGTAGAAATGATCCCTCCCTTGCGGTTCAGGGTGAGGAGCAGACAGGATCAAATGGCGACTGTTCAGTGTAAATTGCTATACATACTTGAGTTAGCGTGACCATACCCTGGTTTGATGGGACAGTCCCTGTTTAGAACTGTCGTCCTGGTGAAACCATTAATGTGGTCCCCTTTTATTCTCAAAAGTTTCCTGGTTTAGGCAATAAACTGTGTCATCCTGGGCATTGTACTTATTGGCAGATAAAAATCTGGAGGGACTAAATGAAGCTGGGAACTCTCTCCGAAGACCCCCAAATCCTCGAATCCTTGTCCCTTCCTCCTTTGTTGCAGAGCAGAAATTCATCTGACTTGCTTTCAAAATAAAAATTATTCAGTTAGTCCATTAAAAGAAATAACAGCCCTGTTTTAATTTCAGCAACGGCCTTGGGGTAAAAAGCCTACTAATTACTCTAACTAACCAAGCACATTAAGTGCACATGTTTAAACGAATATTAAAATACCATCAATCTTGGTCCTGAAGTTCTCAAGATGCTGGAATGTATAAACATTTAGTGGAAGAGATTGTGACTTCAGAGAAAACACAAACCAAGCTGCCTGTTTGTTTGTGCGGCTGCCTACTTGTGGAGAAACAACCAAGAGACAGGGAAAGACATGAGGGTGTCTCCCTAGTTTATGTTTCCAATTATTGCCCAGAGGAGACAGAACAAAGAAGCTCCTATTTATAGCCAAGTCTAAAGAAGGATGGGGGTGAAGAAGCTTAGCCATGAGAAAACACAATTTACTATTGGCATTAATGAAATAAAATAAAACTATAGTTTATCGTAGGAACAAACGATGTTCAGGGAAAATAACTCCTTCCATGTCCTGATTCCACGTACAAGGTTCTCTGAAAACACTTCACTACCAGTGATGAGAGCAGGGTGGAGCAGATGGGCTGTGATGGAAGCTAGGTCTTCAGCAGGGCGGGCGCCAACGCTTCCGGCCTGGGACGTGCCTGTGGACCTGTAACTGGGAAGCCATAAAGGTCACATTTCTTTGTTTTGTTGAGCACGCCACTAACCCTGGGTCATTTCTCAGGGCTCAGACTTCAGGGAGCAGGGAATGATGCTCAAGGACAAAGTTAGCCACTCGGAAAGGATTCTGGCTAATAATGTACAACTGGTCTCCAGGTTCAGAATCCCATCTTGTTCTGGAATAGAGAAAATGTTGGTGAGGGCAGCCCCGGGGCACCGTCCTTGGTGGGCGGGAGCTGCTGCCTCGCCTTCCAGGAGGGCGCCTGCCCTGCCTTATGGATTGCCCACCCTCCTTCCTGTGCCTGTTCCCCTCCTCTACTCATTTACTCTTTCATTTATTTATTATTTAGATTTTTGAGAGCTAAAATAAGTTTTGACTTGTGCTCCATGCTGTGGTGAAGAAGCACAGTTTCTTGCCTTGGAGATCTTACAGTCTTGTGTAGAGACAAGACCCCCTCCTGACATTTTTATTTTCATCCTGGGTAACATAATTGCCATAGTAGCCCAGGCATATCCTTTCTGAATTCGTGAAGATTTTACTTTTCCTCTATTTTTTTGATCTTTTCTTCTCATTACATTTCCACTAGTGCATCTCCAGAAATAGAAGGTTCTCTTTATTGTCTCTTATTAAAAAATAACTTTTAAAAATAATTACTAAGTTAGTATACTGGCCAAGCACTGTGCTAAATAATTTCTATGGCATCACCCTATCTAACCCTCATGATGAAACTTTGGAAGTCTGTTGTTGCCACTCCATATTACAGATGGGGAAACTAGGGCTCAGAGAGACAAAGTGGCTTACTTGCTTTGGTCACACAAATGGCATTCTAGAGGGTCTGGGAAATGGCCAGTGTGATATCATCCTGGTAGTGCCAGAAATGATTATAAAGGTGCTTTCATTTTCAGGTAATTGGCTCCTTGCCTTCTGGAGCTTAGGATCTCGTATCTTAGGGTAATGTGGCTCCAGGAAGAATCTGCCCTAGGGCACAGAGGCTGCACCTGCCAGCCCCATGCCACGGCCTGTGGCATAATTAGGGTACTGCCGTCTCCCTTCAAAAAATTTATCTGGAATTCTAAGGTCATCCAGATCCTCTAATATTGTGGACTGGGTTTGGGGAAGGTTCTTGGAGAATATGCAAATGAGGTATTTTTTTCCATTCCAATCAAATTGGCTTGTGTTGTGGGGACTCCAAAGACTACTGCAGTGCTTCATTCCCTGCTACGCCACATTCTCAAAGAAAGATATCAAGGAGGGAGTTAGTCTTCTGTATAACACTCCAGGATGTCCAGTAAGTGATTCTCTGTGATGCTCTCCAGATAGAAATTCTCTGGAGTTGGCTCAGGCTAGAAATGAATCCTTCTGCAGGAGCAGACTAGAATAGGTGTTGTTATCATTGCCATTCATTAGGTAGTTTTTGCCTCTTGCTTCATATTTAAGTACTCAATTGCTCTTATTAACCTTGACCTGTAGGAACAAGAATGGTCAACAAATCCTATCACTTCTTTCCCCTTAGACGCATCCTTTTACATTCTCCCACCTTTATCACACTAGTTCAGGCAATCTCTTGTTGTTCCAACTTATTTCTTTGACTCTAGTCTTTGTCTCCTGATCTCTCAATTCATCTTGCCGTCTACCCCCAAATATTATTTCATTCCCAACTCTTTTCTCACTCAAGAATATACAGTACCCCACTGCCAAGTTTTAAGCTATTTCAGCCACAAAAATGACACTTAACTAATGTCTCAGATTTAAACAATACTGAAGTGTATAGAGGAAAATCTCATTGATCGATCTAGGTATCCATCTTCAAGGCAGAGGGTTTTTCTTTATTTTGAGGTTCTTTCTTTTCTTTTTGAATCTTTAAAATGTTTACCAATATAAGTCATGCATATGCTAAATAAAAACTCATTCATATAGTAATAGAAGTCTTATAATAACAGACAATAGTTTTCTGACCCATGATTCTCACTAGTAGAGCCCATTGAATCAGTAAATGCCTCAGCTCAGCTGTTAAAACCTGTATGACATGGTGCTGCTTGGGTTACCTTCTGAGCCTTATTTTTACTCCTCCTCAGCTTGGACCGACTACTCCATCCGGGCCAGCAGCTAGTCTGATAGTCTTTGTCTTTCACTTGGAGAGTTTAGTCCGTTTACATTATTTGTAATAAGTGAACTATTTGGATTCATTTCTACCATCTTATTTTGTACTTTTTAGTAATTACCTTTTTTTCCTGTTTCATTTTCTTTTTTTCTTCCTTGTTTTGAATTTATTGATTCTATTTCCCCAACCTACAACTCCAGTTTCTCCCTTGTATGCCAGTTCTTTTAGTGATCATCCTAGAAACTTTAATATGCATAATTAGCATAATATAATTGAAAGTTAATCAATATATTTAAGGTTTTTCTGAACAATAAAAGAAGCAGAGAACACTTAAGTGCAAATTACTCACCTCCAAATTTTTGTGGAGTTATTTTTTTTCTCTCTTGATTTTTAAAAAGCCATAAATTAGACACTATTGATGTTTTATAGCATCAATTTTTAATTTAGATTTAACCACATATTTAACTTAATCTTTGCTAACTGACCCTCTTGCATTTCAGTCTTGCCTTCCAGGATCCTTTTCTTCTTTCTAAAATGCATGTCTTTTAGAAGTTTCTACAATGAGAGTGTTTTGGTAGTGAAGTCTCTCAGTTTGGCATAATCTGAAATGCAGTGGTACCTAGGTACTCCTCAACTTCAGAACTCGTCAAACCTGGTACTTGTCGCATTTTGACGAGAAAAAGTGTTTCAGCACTCAGCATTTGCTGGCCACAGGTTGCACTTGCCAGAACTTGCGTGAGTCACTATGCCTCCCTGCAAGAGAAAATGCTTCACCAACTGTTGCTTGCTTGCCACTCGTGGGAACGAATTACTGACGAGTACCGAGGTACCACTGTAGTTTTTTGGCCCTCCCCCTTTGAAAGATAGCTTCTCTTGTTTAGAATTCAAAATTGTTAATTATTTGATACTAGTTGGTTGATATCAATGCATTTGATTTTCAACAGTCAAATCACAATAGGAATTTTTCAAAATAGGTTATCCACTTAGTCATCGTCTTCTCCCTGTTCTTGAGAATTCAGCTGTCAGCTTGTCTTTTTTTTTCTAGATAATCTGTTTGTTCTCTCTGATTGCTTTTAAGTTCTCCTCTTTCTGTTTTTCACTTTGATATGTCTAGGCGTGGACTTATTTTTACATATCTTGCTTGGGATTCTCTGGGCTTTTTTAGCCTAGGCACCGGTGTCTTTCATTAATGCTGCAGAATTTCGTCCATGCTCTCTTTCAATATTGCTTCTTCCCATTCTCTTTATTGTTTCTATTGTTTCCCATAGAATATTCTCATCCTATTCTCCAGGTTTCTTAAACATTTTCATATTTCCTATTGCTTTTTTCCCCTCTTTTACTAGCGTCGGTGTAATCTATTTAATATTCTCCTTCATCTCTTTTCTCTTTTAGCCTAATCATTAAAATTTCAATTTTACTTATTATGTTTTTATTTCTAGAATTTCTATTTGGTCATTTTTCAAATCTGTCCAGTTATAATAGATTTTTTGTTATACTTTTGATCTCCTCTTACATTTTTGAACATATTAATCATACTAATTTTATAATCTATGTTTGATTAGTCCCAGTATTTGTGGTCTCTGAAGATCTGATTCTAGAGTTTCTTGTTTCAGCTGACTCTTACCCAGGGTGGCTTATTTCCCTGTGTGTTTTATGATAAAAAAAAGAGTTTATTTTCCCTGTAACTCAATGTTCAGGAATTCATTGAGGCCCCATTTTGAAGTATTTTCTTCCAGAGAAGATTGGAATTTGCTTTTGTCAGGTGCCTGAGGGTATCACCAAGTTGGAACCAATTTAAACTAAAAATTCACATTTTCTTTCAGTCACAATAGTTGTGTATATTCAAGCCCCAAACTCAATAAAGTTGAGATCTGTTATTAGAAATAAGGAGGGGGAATTTTATTTTCTCTTTCTGAGCCACTCAGAACAGAGGCCGAGCTGGCCACGTGTCTCCACCTCTTTGTTCTGTGGGGTAGGCGTCTTTCCAGTTCACTCACTGAGAGGGTTGCCCTTCAGTATTCTCGGCTTTGTTTGTGGGTGTCTGTTCTGACCTTTTACTCATCTTTGGCGTTAGGTTTGTCCCTAATTCGTGGGAAATGCTGACTTGATGGCTGCTGTTTGGGCTTTCTGGTCAGTGTTGAGCCCCAAGGAATTATTTCACTTTCTAGCCAAATCTGTCACATGTTAAAAAAAATGTCTTTATCTTTTACCTAGTGCTCTTAGGAATTCTCGAAAATTGAGTCCACCTATTGTTAAAAAGAGAAGACTTTACTGTTTTGCATTTGGGCAAATTCTCTGAGCTTTAGTTTGTTTCATGACTAGCATGGACTAATAACTATATCATTATGATTTTGTGAGGATTCAATAAGGTAATGGATATAAATGCCTTCTATGTAGAAGTTTAATAAATGATGGTGATTACTATTACTACTGCTCCTGTTTTGCTATTGGTACTACTACTGCTACTACTAGAAAAGAGCCTGCCATTCATGGAGAATCAAAGAGTTAGATGGTTAAAAGAAAGATAGTTAATTTTAAAAGCAGTTAAAATTTTAGCTTTTTAAGCATATTCATCATGTATATTATGTGTGAGGGTTTTTTTTGAACACCACCCTGAAGTAGCTAATAACACTTCTCCCTGTAGGACTTGAGCCCTGTCCCCAAGCTGTACCTTTGATAATAGGGGTCTGTGTGTGGGCTGGAAGCGAGGCTCCAGTTAGTAACCAATGTCAGAGTCCACAGTGGAAACACTTCCGCTCCGTGCAGCATGGGTGGGCAAGCTGAAAGAACACCATTTATTGGAAGAAAGGTGCTACACATATACAACGAGGTGTTATATTTATTATTATTTCTATTTTAAATTATCCAAAGAAGAAAGACGACATGGCAAGAATTTTTAATGAGGTCCAGGGTCAAATTGGGTTCAGAAGCCCAAAGGGAAACGTGGTCGTGTTCTGACTGCGATGCACGTGACTTGACCTGTGATGCAGGTCAAGTTACCTCACAGCCCCATTCCCCTCATGTGTGAAGCAGCAGAGTGGGGCTGTGTAGTCTTAGGGAATGTCTACATCTCAACTCCGGTGATTCTCATCTCTTCCCAAGCCATATCCCCTGGGCTCCCTAGTTCAGTGACTTCTAAGACCACCACCACAGCTGTGCTAAAGAACATTGTTTATCCAACGATGTCTGCCCGGAGTCCCCTATTCTCTGTGTGAGAAACAGAATCAGAGCCACAATAGAAATAGGATCCTTCGTGTGGTTTGGCTTCTCCTGATTCATGAGATGCTCGTCTGTCTCGGATGTGTGGTTGGAACATAAAGAGCTACAGCATGGTGGCACAACTGCCATCTAAGGAAGGTGCTAGAGGGAACTAAAAGCCTGTGAGTGAGGTTAGCCATATGCAAAACTCGGCCACACCTAGAGATAGTCTGTAGTTGTGTTTCTAAGAAGACTCAGAAAACAGCTCAATCCTGCCAAGGGTGCCTGGGCTGTGTCCCTAAACCTGGGGGACAACTCCAGGGAGTGAAACTACAGTGATGGTGGGTGACCTGTTAGACCAAGCAGATGGCTGAAGTGCAGCAGTCTCCTTGGAGTCCAAAAAATGGGTGTCTGGAAAACAAAGACCAATTTCTGTTGACAGCACATTCTGGGAAAGGGCAGAAGTGTTGGAGGGAGGCAAAGCCAGGTTCAAAGCTGGGCTCTATTGCTCTAAAGCTCTGGAAGCCTGGTCTCTAATGAGGGACTAGAAACTCTGACATGGGGACTAGCCTGTAACTGTTTCCCAAACTTCAGTCATTTGAAGACCACAGTCAAGCTGCTTGCTATACTGTCCTACTACCTGCTACCTGTCCTCCTGTTCCCTCAATATTTGCATTTAAGTTGAGTTTTTATGGAGATATGTTTATTTTAAAAGGACGCTTTCTGTTACCATCAGAAATGAAAAGCCAGTATCACTTGCCACAATTAGAAGTTCTGTTAGTCTCTCTATTTCTCTTTCTCTCTCTGTCACACACACACCACCACCACCATGAAAACAAAGCAATGTTGTTAATTCCTAGCTAGGTGCTACTGCCTGTGAAATTCTCTGGGCCTGAGGCTTGCTGTCTTTTTGTTAAAGGGCCGATTAGCAAGTATTAGACTTACCAACACACCCAAATGAGACTTCTTCCTTGTAATAAAGAATATTGACAGAAGCCTTGACTGGTGTGACTTAGTGGGTTGGGTGTCGTCCTGCAAACCGAAAGGTTGCCTATTCAAATCCCAGCCAGGGCACATACCTTGGTTGTGGGCCGAGCCCCCCTGCCACCCTTCCCCCATTTTGGGGCATTTGAGAGGAAGCTGATCATTATTTCTCTAGCACATCAATCTTTCTTTCCCTCTCTTTCTCCCTCCATTCCTCTTTCTCTAAAAATAAATAATTAAAATCTTTAGAAAAGAGAACATGGGCAGAGGGTAAGAGTCATGGGCAATCTTTGTTGAGTCCCTCACTTACATATATTCCCACCTATGCCTCCATAGTCACGAGACAGGCACTCCTGTTATTTTCATTCCTTTTCCAGCTGAAGGCACCAAGAATAAATCATTTGCTCAAAGCACACAGCTAGTTAGGGGCACAGACACAGTGGGAACCAAGGGGACCTGTTTCCAGACCTGGAGTTCGCCACCACAGGGCTCTTTCTTTTCTCACACGGTGAGTCAATGTTATTTCATGTTATGACTCCGTGATGCCCGAGAGCATCTCAGGTCCTGCCTAAGAGCATTTCCTGCATTGTGAGTTGTAGGCAGGCTCCGTCTGGGGGACATTTCCCTGTGGGAAGACAAGGAATGTTGTGCCCGAGACCTAGAAGGTGCCACTCAATAAGGCTTGGTCCCTTCACTTCCCAACTGTTCTGTCCATGGGACAGATCATCCTGAGTCCTCGTTCCAGTACTCAAAGATGCTTGAAGGGAAGTAACCACTTTAAGCTGTCACAACTTGAAGATGCTTGTCATATTTCTCTGATGATTCCAAAACTTCCAGGCAGACTTCCAGTGGTGATGTGCTTTGCATAGTTGACTTTCCAACTGGGGAAAGAAGGAACCGATCAGCTGATAGCAGTGTGCTATCTTGGGTTCACCCTGGTACTTCAGTGACTGGGACAGGTTCTCTGTAAATGTTCACCAAATGAGTGAGCAAATGGCTGGTGGTTAAATTTCTAATAATAATGAGATGCCCACACTATGGAGCTCATACCCTGCAGTGACCCTGTTGTCTCATTTCCTCAACAACCCTATGAAGTAGGTACTGTTGTTCTATTATACAGATGAGAAGGAAAATGAAGTGTGGAGGGACAAGTAACGGACTCCAAGCCCGTGGGGCTCCTATCTCTATTTATACTTCTCCCACCAGAACCACCTGCCCAAGAAGCTCTGAGTTCTGGTGAACTTGGTGGGTGACTGTCAGGCCCTTTGAATGCCAACTTTGACTTCCCAGACAACCTGGCTCTCTTGCATGCAAAGCTCTCCACATGGTGCGGTGGTTGCAAGCCCGGCTTTGATCTCAGACAGGCCTGAATCTAAATTGTTTTCCGCCATCTCCCAGCCATTTGACTGAGGCAAGCTGCCTCATTTCCCTAGGCCCTGATTTCTTCATTGCGGAACAGAGTATTACAGAAGAGAGCACACGAGAAAGCACTCACGCAATGCACTTAGTACTCACTAGCTTTCACTAAAAGCTATTTATTATTATGGAGAGGAAGCCCAGAGGACCTGGGCTGGGAAAGGGAGGTCATTCTAAGAGGAAAATGGAAATGGAAGCAAAGTTATTTCTGTTTCTTCATAACTTTGATGAAAATGTCAGACGAGGCCTTGGAGTGCCGATTTCTTCCTTTCTTAGAAACACCCTGCTGAGCAAATATCCCACCCCACGCGCCCCCGGAAGGAGTGCTCAGCACCTCTAGTTGTTGGATACACATCCTCCTCAGCCACGTGCCCATCCTGTTGCTTGTTCCCAAAACGGGCTGCTGAGGCCCTGGTGTTTTAGGAAATTAATTCCCTCATAAGGCAGCCAGAGCCAGTGGAACACCCAAGAAGCCCAGGCGGTGGCAGCAGCGATGATGAAGTGAGTGCGAGCCGGGCACAGGGAAGGAAGGGAAATGTCGCCTCGAGTCAGCAGAGGCTCAGCCCCCTCCAGTCCGGACACTGGCCGGCACAGTCCTTCTCCACGGCATTTGAAGTTCACGTACACAGTGCAGTAGAGTGTGGGTTCTGAACTTGAGAAAGACTCTGTACGTAAAATATGGCCTCTCTTCCTCCTAACCCCCTTCTTTCCAATCACTGAATCAACCCTCACTTGCGTGTTTACTTGGTTTTGTGGTTTTAACTTAGATGTGGTTAGAGAGGTAGGGTCAGAGGACATGCTCTCCACCCCACCCCTCCACCTCTCCCTGCCAGACAAATATCCTGCTTGGTCTTAGAGACCAAACATGATACTCTTGACATAGCAGCTGAGGAAATTCTGACTCGGTTTCTGTGGGGTGGGGCCTAGGTATTGGTATTTGTTAAAAGCTCCCAGGTGGTCGAGTGATTGAAAGAACCTGGATGACTAACTGCGTTTAGAAGGCAAGTTACTGGGGGAAATTGGCCCCAGCCATAGTAAGAGTTAGGATTGCTTAGTCCTGCATAAATATTAGCAAAAAATGCTTTGATTACCTAGCGTCTTTTGACAAGCCCCTCAGAAGCTCATTCCCAATATTTCACAGGTGTGGACAAAGGGTACCAGTTCATTTTAGTTCCACTGAAATGAAATGGCGCACTCAGCAAACCTCTAGAAGAACTAGGAGGTTAGGACTCTGGTGAAATGGTTTGGCCCAGGGGGTGGTGGTAAGCGGAACCAGCCAAGACCCAAAACATCTGGTGCTCAGGTCATTCCAGATTTCTCCAGAGCTTACTAAACCCGTTGATGTGCCTTAGGATAATGTGCCCCACCCAGTGGGGCTACCTGTGTACCCTCCGGAAGCCAGCACGGAGGGTACACAGGTAGCATCAAGGAAGGAGGGTGCTGCCAGGGCTGCTACTTGCCAACGGATTTATACTTGAGATTATGACCTTACAGCTCCAGAGAGGCTCTGCAGGGGATTTTAAAGGAAAGAATGGGTTACCTGTGGGTGAGTTGGGTAGTCAGTGTGGAGTGGTGTGGGGCCAGGAAAGGTCAGGTGCATGCGTAGCAGACCTGCAGGGGTCTCAGCTGTGAAGAGCATGAAACACACTGATCAGTGACAGATGGAGAAGGCTTCCCCCGCCCCCACTCTGTGCAGAGCCTTTCGACCTCAGGTGCAGACTCAGACAGACTCCACGGCTTTGGCTCAGTCTTCTGTAAGAGGTTCCTCTGCTGTCCACTGACTTTTCCCTTCCCCAGCAAGGTTGCCATATTCAAGATGCATTCTCCACCAGCAATACCCAACTAGAAAAGATGATGGAAAAGGAGGTACCATTCACAGTAGCTGCTAAACCCACAACGAACCTGGGAATCAACCCAACAGAAGATGGCCCAAAAGCTTTTTGGGAAATTGTTAGTATAAAAATTAAAGAATGATATTGCATCAGAATAACTTTAATGTAGACCAAAATGCGCCCTCGATATTTAAAAGGATATACACACATGCTCAAGGATTTATGGGGCACTCCTTGGGGGGAGGGAATAAAAGAGGGATCACAGGCACACACCCACACTCACCATTGGCAGCACTGAAAAACGGCTCCTCAGCGAGTGGTGTTTGCTGTCTGGAACATTCGACCAAAATAGGCAAACTCTGCATATTATCATCATCATTGTATGTGTCCATTTAAAAAAATACTAGATTTTAGATTTTCTTGAGGTCAAGGATTATTTTTATACATCTTTATATTTCCCATGGTGCTTAACATGGTGCCTTGCATATAAAAGGTGCTCCATACATATTTTTGTCAGTCCCATTACAAATAGCATTTATACATCATGGAATGCACAGTATAGGAAACCTAGAAGAGGTAAATTCTAGAGAAAATGTATATTATTAAAATTTAGAAAATGCAGATAATCAAAATATATTGAACTCATCCTATGGATATCACTACCTATGGATAACCAATATATACCTTTGGGTTTAGTATTCCAGTTTTCAACTGCAATATTTTTTGATTGTTTGATGGCTTTCTAATTTTTTTATTTAATAGTTTTGCCATTTTGTATTTTGAATGAAATTCATGTAGCAATGAAATCAGTCTAAAGTATATTTGCCATGCAAGGAGAGGTCCAGGGTACACAGGACAAGTGGCTTGAGGGGAGTCTGCAGGAAGATCTGGAGGGAGAGGAGGCTAGACTCAGTGTGGGTATCTGGGGTTGCTGAAGGGAATTCGTGCAGAGGTCAGCAAACGTCTCCTGTTAGAGCCAGCTGGCTAATATTTACAGGTCACCCTATCTCTGTCATAACTGCTCAGCTGTGCTGTCACACTGTGAGAGCAGCCTAGACAAAATGTAAGTAATGAGCATGGCCATGTCCCAACAAAATTTCATTCATGACATTCGAGTCTGAATTTCATATAATTTTCACAGTTTTCACAGGGAAAAGACCAGAGGCAAGAGAAAACTCAGCCAACCGAAAGAACTAACCCAAGGTTGTTATAAATCACTGAATGGGAGCAGGAGGTCAGGGATGCGGCTCAGAGGCTCCAGCCACTGACAGCTTGGCTCCATGTGCCACGGAAGGGTGTCAAGTAGTGGAGCCAGATCTGCTGGAAGGAGCTTGAGAAGTGGATGCATTCCGGCATTGCACTGAGGTTAGAACCATTGCTCAAAGTGCTTTAGGCCAGAAAGTCTGCTTTCAGATTCTGCTGCACTCCCTCAAGAAAAAAAAGCAACACCCAGGAAAACTGCCCCACCATGGGAACACCCAACATTTAGTGAAACTAACCAGCTTGGGGTTGGGTGGGAGGGGTGTCCATAAATCACTACACAAGCAGGGCGGATAATCTGTGGGATCCTTGCAAAGTCAGCCCAGGGGACGTCTTGCCTCACTCTTATGACACTTCTCGGTACATGCCTGTCATTTCTACTTCCTGGGTCCATTGCTGCTGTTTTCCCATCAGTGCCACCCACCTCATGCCCAACTCTCCTGATTGTAAAATCAGATTGCGTTGCCTACATGTCCTGTTACCTTCTCGATCAGTCTCATCCTGACTTAAATGCTACTTTGAAGCCTTCATTAATACAGGATCATTATTTTGTTAGTTATTTCTTCTCTTCCCATACCTCCCTGCCACCCCAGGCTGTAAGTACATACAGTGGCCTGAACTAGGTGGAAGAAAGTTTGTGTTTATTTCCATTTCATTGCATTTTGCTGAAATTTAACATGTACCTCAATGGAACATGATGCGTCACAAAATCTGAGCAGGTTGTTTTTATGTGCCGGGTGCCTGATTTTGGTTCCTTGAACCTTTTTCCAGGTTTCTTGGACGTGGCATCTTGGTGCAATACCTGACCACTTTAACTCCATAGTTCTTCCAACTACAAGGAGGCTTTCAGCATTTGGAGTCTGAGATTTGATTACTCAGTGAGGGGAGACATTAAGAAGTGATCTCACAGGCATGATTTGCACCTTGCAAACTTGTTTAGAATTTTAAGCAGGGGGTTTTCCAAGTGAACTTGCCTCACTGTCCTGGTTTGCAGGCCTAAATTATGAAGCAATTAATATACAGCACATAAAACTGTCCAGTCTGTTTGTTCTTGCTGTCATACCGTCAGTAATGATGGCAGGAACTGACTAATGAACCGGCCCAAGTATCTGTGTACACGGAGAAGGAGAGAGGAAGAAAGGGGGGCGATCGGGAGAGAGCACGCTTAACAAATATAACTCATATTTCTCCAAGAGCGCGACTCTTCCATTTCCTAATGCTTTTCTCATGAACAGTCCAGGTCTTTCAAAAAAAAAACTTTATGAAATTTAAGCCCCGTTTCTCATTTCATTGAAAAACCTTTAAGAAAAGCCATTTTTCATACTTAAGACTTTTTCAAATCTCTCCTAACCAGTTACACTCTGTATTGTATCTTTTGTAGCTGGCCGCCGTCCAGCGACAATCCTTAAAAATCCCTTTACAGTTTTAAAGGAAAATACAAGCTCTCATTTACCACTGGATGGAGTCAGAAAATAAAAGCTTAATGCCTTGACAGGCCTGGATATTTTTTTGAGGCCTAAGTCTGATTTATGGCAGTAGCCGGCAAACCAGGCTGGTGAAATATTTGCTGCTGCTCCCAGGGATATGGAAAAATGAAGTGTGAAGTTCTGGGGAGAGCAGGCCACAGCCTTCCAGTCACTAAACACTCCCACCAAGTTGGCAGGGGAACAGAGCCCTGGGCTGCAAGATGAACCTCAAAGGAATAGGGGAGGAGAAAGGGACTGTGCACCGTGTCAAAATACTGCCAGGGCTGAACGCTCGCCATACATTCTGTGACATGGAGTGGGATGTTTATGAAGGGGGTTTAGGGAGGAAAGAGAAGAGAGACATTTTCTTCCTTCTTTCCTTATTTTATTTTCTTTATGGCGTCCCTGTAGGGGTTTCACTCCAAGTAGAAGAAATTAAGAGCAACAACGGGAATGTAGGAAGTTGCTTAAGCCCCCACCATAAAATCATTCAGATCGAAAAATATGATCTGGTTAGACAGAAAGCACTGGCCGGCCCCAGGGCGCGCAGCTTCGAGGCAGGAAGGCAGACCCGCTGCCCACACCTCGGTCCGCAGGTCTGAGAGCGTGGGAGCCGGATTTTCATTCCCATGGAAAGGGAATTTCCTAGAGGTAAATGTGGGGTGGGTTTTTTCCCCAGAATTTTCTTGAAGTGAGTCATCATAAACACACACGCCAGGTGAAACACTTGCTGTTTTTTTTCTCTCCCTTATTGAAAAGTAAAAATAAAATAAGTTAGTTAACATCCACTCTTTGGATTTGTTTTTGATTTTTAGTTTCTGAAGTAGAGGTTGGATTCCCAGGCTTATCTCAAGGGCTTCATGCGCACCTGGCGTGGCTCACAGGGGAGATGGGTGGAGCCCGGGGGGGCGGGGGTTCATCTTCATTGTTTTCTCAACTGAAAAAGCCCTCTTCAAGGTGACATTTTCAATAAACAAAGGCCAGAGTAAGCAAAAGGAGAGAACATGCAACTCATTTTCTCCCCGTGCAAACTTATCTTTGGAAGATCAGTGTCAAAATCCAATTCATTTGAGAACTAAAATGTGCCTTTTTGTTAACATTTAGAAGCATTTAACAACAGCATCTCTATCTGCCAGTTGGAGACTGATGTTTCTGTGAAGGCTCTGGGTCAGTTACAGCGGGCCCAGTCATTACAGAAACCTTTTCACCCGTGTGCAGTCAGCCCCGCGCTCCTCTCTAAATCACTAACAAACACACCTACTCTCACTCAGACAGACTCTCCCAGACTCACTTTAACACCCCCACAAAAACGGCCTCGCTCATTTACTCCCTTATCATAAAGTTAAACTCAGATAATTCAACTCAATAAACATTCATTGGTGCCTACCACGCACGTATAAGGTACTGTTGGGCAACGGAGCGGGCCAGGGGAGCCCAGGGTGGAATAAAGAAAACAAGGCTCTGGTCCTAGACCTCAAGACGTTTGCAATTAATGAAGGGAGAAACTGGTCTTTGATCTATATGCCTTACGGTAAAATGTGCACTTAAAAAATGTGCTCCCCTCCCACACTGGCAGAAGAAGAGAAAACAGAGACCTAGAGAAACTGAGTGATTTACTTGCCCAGTGGCACCAACAGCAATCACAAATATGATTGGCTGGTGGTATGTGCTGGGCATTAGGCCTAACACTGCCTGTGCCTTAGCTTCTGGAACCTTTGAGAACCTGCGGAGAGGCTCCTCATTCAACAGATGAGAAAACTGAGGTAGGGAGTAGCTGGGTAACCTATCCCAGATTGCATAGTAAGGAGGTGTGGGACAGAAGGTACAGCTTTTCCTGAGTGCCCTTGTTCCCTCCGCAGAGTTGAGACTAAAATTTTGTCTCCTGCCTCCTGGTCCACTGCTTTTCCCACCTGTCTCAAGCCCCCAAACCTGTGATGATGAGGTGGAGTTTAAAAGAAGAAATATGCAACATTTTACCTTTTTGTTGGTTTGGAAAGGGCTATAGGCAAAGAGTTGGCAGAGTGCTTTGCAAACTATTTTTGTTTATTTGGAAGCATCTAAATTTCAGCATTACAGAGGCTTGTAAATACTTGAAGACAATTTGAACTTGGTCATTCATACAGCACATTGCTCGAAAACACTCTATTTGGGAAACTGAGACATCCAGGGCATGTACAAGGTGAGCGGACCTCCGGGGGGTGGCCCTGGTGTGGTTCAGCGACGTGCTGAAAGAGATGGTCGAACACTGACTCTGCTCAGTGGTGACTGCCACACACATACAGGCCTTAAAACACACACTCTTAGTCATAGTTCACATATTTTAGCGAGTGTCCTGGCTTTTCTCCACCACTAAAATGAAAGTGAAGGTGAAATCATTTGGGGGCCACTAGAGTAGAATTCTCACCCTTGATAGCTACCCATAGATTTAAATGTCTCACAGGAGACCCAATTAAACATTAGTGAGCTCCCAATTCACTGCAGGATCATATTTTCTGGCCATTTTCATCACTCACACTTCCCAGCAATTTAACAATGAGTTTAGGATATGACCTCTTCCCTCAGGCACCCCTCCCACCTCTTTTATTTAGGGTCTGGAATCTAGATGGCTCAAGTGTCTGGAAATACCATAGGCAGATTTTTTTCAACCAAACAACCAGTTGCTCTCTCCACATGCCCTGATTGTTAGGAAACAAAGTTGTCACAAATGAGGGCTGATGCGAGTCTTGGTATTTTGCTGATAATGATCATTCAAGATGATCCCTGGGGCACAATGCCAAGGGAGCACACAGGCACTGTGGCCCACACAGAGATGTTCTCGCGAACAAATGAATGAATGGATGAAGAGGTGCCGCCTCTTGCTTGTGACGGCTAGAGGCGTGGAGGCAGATGGTGAAACAGCCGATTCCTCTCTCTGCTTGCCCCAGAATGACCCCGCTCTGTGTGCTTGATCAGGAACAGCTCCCTCACACCGAGGCCTGCATTCTTCCGGGTGCACCCGATGGTTTTCTAGGGCTTGTGCTGGTGCAGATGGCTTTGCCGGCACTGACGTTTGGATTCACAACCACTGCACTCTTTTCTAAAACTCACCAGGCGGAGAACACACCTCTGGGTTTCCTTTTATTATTTTACAATTGCCCTTCTCACACCTTTTAAATAAAAGGCATCTTCTCATCCATCCCAATCTCACTGTATCCTCTGGGATATAGTGAATCAAAATAGTTGAAATACCCCCTGGGTTTCTAAGTAATGAGATAATTTGAAAAGGCATTTCTGTCAAAGGAGAATCCCAAGGGAACAAAGCAAAGAGAACTTTGGAGGGAAATATTGAAAGGGGACCGAGCTCTATTTTCTTCCATGACGAACTCATGGCAAGTCTCCATGTATGTATGTATGTGTATGTGTGTATGTACCTGCCATAGCTGTCTGTCTACTCCATTCACCCATCTATCTATTGGAATGACAATTCAGAACTGACTTAGGGATATATTATTTGAATTGAAAACTGAAGTTCAATTTCTCTGTGAGATAGTGAGTCTGATTTGGCTAATTGGAACAGTAGTAAGAACTGCTTTGTCATTTAGGTCATATATGGTAGACTTTTCCCATAAACAGAATAAACTTAAATCTATGGCAACAATGATTTGATGAGATAGAACTAAAGCACAGGTAGCATACATAAATTGCTAGGTGGTGCATTCTTTGTAACTATCTAAGTGTGTGATGATGAAATTTAGATGTCATCTTAAAAATGTAGCTTAAAAAATTCTTTTGAGGTTACACACACAAAAAATCACTTGAAGACCCCTGGTTTGGAGAATGTTTGGGGAAATAGGAAAGGAGGAAACTCATTAGTAGGCAGAAAGAAACCGTTGGAATGAGAAGAATGCTCTCAAAGTCGCAGGAATCTGAAAAGAGGTGGAAAAGGGTGAAAAAACCCTGGGAGGGAAGATACTACTGCACTTGGGAATAGCTTTGACTTTACATGATCTTGATGAGCTGTCCTTTCTAGAATCAGAATACTCATGCCATTCAGGTTTATTTGTTTTAACTATCAGAACAATCTGGAAGTTAACTTCCTTCACACCAAATTTTACTTCAAGAGAATCAGGTAATCAGAACATATGTACAAAAATCATGAGCTTGTTAGTATTTTTTGTTGTTGTTGTTGTTTTAGCTAGTTAGTGAGAGTATTTCCAAGTCCTCCTAAGAAGTGGTTGTTATATATACATTTGGCTGTTCATCCAGTAACAAGCCATGACAATATATTAGGTGTATTACGTAGGGGATTCTGAAGTAGTTGGGGCAACGGAGTGCTGAATACTGGTGGGCTACACTCCCCACAAAAGTATCTATGCTAAGACACCTTAAAAAGAAAACACCTCATACAACAGATACACTTTTAGAAGCTGCGAGAAGTGGCCAACACGCTGTGAAAGATGTGCGATTTAGTGCTGATGCTAGGCCACAGATAGCTGTGTTTAGCTACCTAATTTACTGCTCTCTGGCCTCTGCTGCACCCCCATTAATCTGTCAGCCGAATGAGCTCTAATTATGCCTCTTGTAAGCTGGTGCACTGTGGCACATTCTGTTTGAGTGGAGATAGATCTTTAAGATTTACTGCACGCATGCTGATAATCTCCAAGCGAGAGGGTGGGAAATCTGCCTCCTCCCAGCGACTGAGGAGGCCAGGAGAGGCAGGGAGAAGCAGATGGGCATGGCAGAAGAAGCTGAAGTTTCGGCTAGTGAGTCACTGTACTCTCAGCCTGACAAAATGCAAAACACATTTTAGCATGGTGCTCTCATGCAGATGGGCAGCACATAGCCTAGCATATATAGTGTATGCAATCAGTTCATTTGAGAGGTTGTTAGAAGCTCACTCCTTCCACTGCCAACCCGGCCGCCTCAAGTGCTCGGCCAGCTTCTGTGGCTGGCCCACTTTCTGGATGGATACGGCAGTGAAGAGGGGGAATGGAAGGGTTTAAGAGGGAATTGCCTTTTGTTATCAATCCGTTTATATTACCTAGGTCATCTCCCTGAGTCCTCATCAAAATCTTTTAAAGTATATACTGTAGTCCCTATTTCGGAAATGAAGCAAACAGTCACAGGGAGGCTCTGACTCGTGTGTGTGTGTGTGTGTGTGTGTGTGTGTGTGTGTGTGTGTTGGGGAGGCATGCGATCCCATGGCCCTCGACTCCTGGTGAAAGCTGAATGCCTCTGATTTCTTTTTCCCCAGCTTGCTCTCTCTTGAGCAACTCACTGATACTTGCTATTTCTAAAATGGGCTTTGTGGATTTCCGACTGGTGTTTCAATCCATACTGCTGGCCGCCTCTCCTCTCCCTCCCATCTACCAGAAGTTGGTGGGGATAAGTCAGATAATGCCTGTAAAAGTCTTTAACGGTTAGGAGAAAGCTGTCCACACATAAACACTGCAAACCATAAAAATCCCATGCGCGTTCCTAGCCACACCCGTCCTCAGGGAGCCGGAGGCTGCCCTGCTGCAGGAGAACCGTCTCCGGCTGCTGCCGAGTCCGCACCTCCTCAGGCAGACCGTTGGAGTGGAGGGCCTTTGCACTGCTGCATCACCCCAAGTGCTCTGTGGAGAGCGAGAGGAAATTTGTTTCACAAACACTGTGACCGCATTTTCATGATTTTGCTTGTCATTTATCCCTAATTTAACCAGTGTCATAGCAGAAACTTCAGATGCTGTGAGTTTGACTTTTAGGGAAGGCCATGTGCAGGCATATTTTCACGTTTAATGTTAAATCCCATTTGCTTTCAGTCTAATTTCTTTTAGGCTCACCTTGGCGTCACTGGCATAGAAAGCAAAAGAGTTTACTTCATTGCAATTCCATGGATTAAGTAAAAAAATTTTAAGACCCCAGAATCTGGTTGAGACTCAGGACAGGCCCTCAACCACTGCTGGAAAGGAATTTTTAAGTGGTCCCAAACATACAGGACCTTGGGTTTCATGGGCTACCCACAAATTCTCTGCAAGCAGCCCCTGAGCTCCTTTTGACCACATCGGAAACCAAATTCTCTAAACAGAAAATGTAACCATGATAAGTTGTGCCACTTTGGTGATATATCTCTCAGAATATTACAAACCGGGTAGCTGAATTTTTCATTGCCTTAGAGATGTCCACAGCCAGAGATCTAAGGATAGAAAGTTCATGTCTCTCTCCATTAAGAAATTTAATTCACATTTTACTCGGTCTTGGCCTTTGATTAATACTCTGGACACATCATGAAGCAGTCCTTAGGATTATGAAAAGTGATTTGTCTAATCTGTGTGCCAGTCCCCTTTGGGGTCTACATAGGAAAAAAGAAACAAAAAACCAACACTCTGTAGCTATTGATTTCATAGCATTTGCTTAGCGTTTGCCTTTACATTCCGGCCCAGTCAAGCGGGTAAAGAGCAACTTGATCCATGGAGTGTGGCGAGAGCGTTGTCGCCGCCTGCAGAGCCGATTCATCTGGAGGATTTCATGTCGCACGTATCAACACTGGAAGTGGGTTTTAATGAATCTCGAGCAAAATGAAATTAATGTGAAAGTGAATGTAAAAACATATGCTTATGGTTCCAGCTGGCTGGTGGAGGGGCAGTCGAGGTTCCCACTTCAACTCTTGGCCCTGAGGAATAAATTTTGGATTACCGGAGTCAATGCGGGGCTGAAGGACAATTGCGAAAGACGAAAGTGCCATGCCAGGCCTACACCAATGTTCTCTGAATGCGAACTAGCCCTCCCCTCGCCTCAGCGTTTCCTTTCTCGGTGCCCTTTGACTCACCGCTCCACCAACACAAAATCTCAACCTCTCCGCCTTTTTGTCCACAAATAGAACCTCCCGGATCTCAGTTGGTATTCTCTCCCACTTCTTCCAAGGCCAACCTGATGTGCACATCTTTGTAAACAGATGTGCCCAACCTGACGCATGAAAGTCAGTAACATTCTGGAGATTAGGCAAGGGCCTCAAAGTGTGAGGATCAAGTGGGGGAATTAGTGGCAGTCGGTCAGGGAGCTGTGCTGGCGGAAGTGGGGCTTTGACACACCTCTGTGTTAGAACTCACCAGGCAGTGGTCTATTTCTTCTATGTAGGGATTAGGCCCTGCCTGCAGGGGTGCGTCACGCAAGAGTCTTGCTTTAATTACGTACATGAACCAGAGAGGGATTTAGAAGCACCAGAGATGAGTGGTAAATGGAGCTCAGGCGCTGGTTGGATTGGATGGGGGGGCTGTCATTCTAATTTGGGAAGTGCAGGCAAGGCTGAAAGAGTCTTGGGAACTCACCCCTTGCCTTCACCTAAACTACATATGTAAGGACACTTGAAAGGTAATTAGTTCCTGTAGAACAAGATTGCATAACCATTTGGGCAACAAACTTGAACATCTTATGAATCCCTGAGAGAAGCAAACTTTTCCTGATGAAATAGAAATACATTTCCTATTGTTTTGTTTTGCTTTTTCCCTCCAGTGAAAATAATAATCTAGTGCTTACTAGCAAACTTGATATCACTTTGTACATTAAATATTGTTATTTTTGGCTCTTTTCTAGACTAAATACTACCAAATATCAAAGTTTTCTGTCTTGATTTATATTTTTAAATCTTTCATTATGTTTCTCCATTTTCTCAGGGCTCTTTCCATGTTCCCTACTTTATTTTAGCTACATGATATCCCAGTTGAAGGAGACTATTGAACTACGCTTGACATTAGGCCTTAGAGTCTGAAGTTTGGGTTCGCATCCCACCTCTACCACCTACAAAGGGAGATGTTTTTGAGCTGCAGCTTTTACATCTCAGAACGGACTTGGCTGAGCCTCCCTCCCTCTGAACATTGCTGTGAGGGCTAGATTCGAAATATGGTAGCACATCATTTAGCACCTGGAACATGGGTAATACATAATAAAAAAAATTTGTATCTGTAGCATGACCAAAAGAGACAATGGTACCTGAAGTATCAAGACAACAGTGTTGACTCCTAATCTTATCTGTCAAGATGTACAAGGTTTTTCAAGATGGCATTTCTATAAGAGTGCCTTTGACCAGTTAGAAAAGATTCAGATGTAGAGCACTCAGAACACTGTACCACTGTCAGGAAGTGGGAGTCATGACTTTCAATGAATAATTTAACCTCTCTGAAACCCCGTTGCATCCCCAGGAAACTGGAAGTAATAATAATACTATTACTTCATTGTATTGTGAAGATTAAATGAGATATAGTATGAAGACTTATGGGACTTTTGGAAAGGTGGAATGAGGAAGCTTGTCAAACACTTGCTCCAAATGCAATGATAAAACTGGAAAAAATATTACAAAACAACTATTTTAGGACTCAGAAAAATCAACTAAAGACATACAACAAATTGAGAAGAATTTATTCCATACAAAGTACTGAGACCTGGCTGAGAATGAAGTGAATCTTTGGCCTTTCAGGCTGGGGCTGCTCCTGCCCTCCGCTCCCCACCCCCGTTCCATCAGCACAGTGGTTCTACGAGGCAGGGCAGGCCACTGAACACCAGCAGGGTTGTGGCTGCTGGTGGTGGGAGGGAAGAGGCTGAGTTATTTTGGAGTGGAGTGCAGAAAAACCGTATGAAAACTTTAATCATCCTGCTGGCAAATGAATAAGGAAGACCACCAGCTATCCTGACTTAGCAATCCTGGCAGAAGCAAGCAACAGACAGGCAGACTTGCCAAAAATTAACAGGGGATTCAAGGAGTGAGGTAGCCATGGTGGACATTGATAGCATCCTTGGAAGTCTGGAAGGCTGCACACCAATGCGAGGCTGAGCAAACACCCAGAAGTGACCATCCATACAGCTCTGGCTGAAATGATGTGTAGGAAGCCGGACTTTACCACCCCCCCTCAATAAAAGGAGAACCCTCCCCCACAAACACCCGAATAGATACATTAGTGAGTACATATTTCAGGAAGATATACTTTATAGATTAGTCCAAAGAAGTCACTAACTAAGCCATCGAGGGAGCAAGCAAGTGAACAAACAAAATAGCCCTCTCTTTCTCTCTCTCAAGATGATCAAGAAAAGAAGGAACAATTTTCTTGCCAAAAAGGGTTATGGCCACATGTACCAACTGTGCCTGATGCATACACAGCTTGCCCAAGGACAAGGCCATTAAGAAGTTTGTCATTCAAAACCCAGCAAAGGCTGCAGCTGTGTCTTTGATGCCTATGTGCTCCCCAAGCTGTATGTGAAACCACAACTGTGTGAGCTGTGCAGTCACAGCAAGGTAGTCAGGACCAGTTCTGTGAAGCCCAGACAGACTGAACACTGCCCCCCCACACCAGTTTAGACCTGCTGATGCTGCCCCACGACCTCTACCAAAGCCCATGTAAGGAGCTAAGTCTTTCAGAACTAGAGAAAATTTCTCTGGAAAAAAGTAAAATGGAAATTATGTTAAAAAAAAAAAATAAAGCAGCAGCAACCACCCTGAGGGAGAGGAAATCAGAAATCAGAGTTGTTATAGTGCAGGCAGTGAAATGTTCAGTTTTTAATAACAAAATTACAAAACATGCAAAGAAACAGGAAAGCATGACTCCTACACAGAGAAAAAAACAATAAAGCAGCCAAAACAAGCTGTCTTTGAGGAAACACAGGCTTTGGACTTAGCAGACAAAGACTTCAAAGCAGATATTATAAATATGTTCAAAGAAGTGAAAGAAACTATGTTTAAATAATCCAAAGGAGAGTATGATGATGACACATCAAACTGAGAATATTAACAAAGAGATAAATTATATAAGGGAACTAATTGAAATTCTGGAGGTGGGCAGTATAATACATGAAATGAAAACTTCATTAGAGTCCCTCAAAAGCAGATTAGAGATATTAGTAGAAAGAATCAGCAAACGTGAAGAAAGATCAACAAAAATAATCTACTCTGAAGAATGGAAAGAAAACAGCATGTCAAAAAATGAAGAGCCTCAGAGATCTGTGGGAAATCGTTACGCATACCAACATATGTGTAATGTGAGTCTTAGGAGAAGCAAGAGAGAAGAGGCAGAAAAAACATTTAAAGAAATAATGGTTTAAAGTCTGAAAATTTGATTTAAAAGATTAATTTAAAAATCCAAGAAGCTCAACAAACTCAAGTCTTACAAGAAAAAAGAGAGGGACATCTAGGCACATCATGGTTGAACTATTCAAGGGCCAAGACGAGGAGAAACTCGAAAGCAGCGAGAGGAGACGATGCAGCATGAACATGTGGATGAGGATACGACCGAAGCTGATCTCCATCAGAAGCTGGAAAGAAGGTGACGGAGGACATAGTCAAAGCCCTGACAGGGGAAAAAAGGACAGCCGAGAATACTAGATCCAGCAAAACCGTCCTTCAAAAGTGAATTAAATGTCTTCCAGGGAACACACATATCAAGAGCGTTCATTGCTAAGAGATCTTCCTTACAAGGAATATTAAAGGAAGTCTTTTGGGTTGAAAGAAAATGACACCAGAGAGTAACTTGAATCCACATGAAGACATAAGAACACTGAAAAAGGTAATTATGTAGGTAAATATAAAAGACTGTATTGTATATTTTTTCTATTCTCATATTGATTTAAAACATAATTGCAAAAAAGAACATTTATAAAACTCTGTTTTGGGGGCTATAATGTATAAACATGTAATATATATATAATAAGAATAGCAAAACTGAGGGGGATGTGATAGGACTATATTGGAGTAAACTTTCAGTACTATACCGGAATTAAGTTAGTATTAATCCAAAATGGATTTTGATAAATTAAGATATAAACTATAATCCCTAGAATAGACACTAAGAAATTAATTTAAAAATCCAAAAAAGAAACTAAAAGTGCATACTAGAAAATATCTATTTGACATAGTAGGTAGTAAAGAAGAAACAGATAAACTAAAAAGAGCATGAGACATATAACAAAAAAAAAACCCAATTTACCAGAAAGATATAAAAATTATAAACTTATATACACCTAAGAACAGAGCCTCAGATATATGAAGAAAAACGACAGAATTGAATAGATAATTCAACAAAAATAGTTGGAGGTTACTGAGAGAAAATTGGCAAGAATCTAAGGAAACTTGAATAACATTACCAGCCAACCTGATCTAACTGACATCTATAAAACATACCACTCAACATCAGCAGAATGCACATTCTTTTCAAGCACACATGGAACATTCTCCACGACAGACTGAGTGCCAGGTCACAAAGCAAAGTGTCAATAAATTTAAAAGCATTTAAATAACATTGTGCAATGCATTTTTCTGAACATAGCAGAGTTACATTAGCAATTAACAATAGAAATAAATATGGGTAACCTCCAGATATTTGGAAATTAAACAACACATGTCTCAATAACCCATAGGTCAAACCAGAAATCACAAGGGAAATAAGAAATTTTTTAACTGAATGAAAACAAAAACACATCATCGAAATTTATATAATGTAGCCAAAGTACTTAGAAGAAAATGTTTAAATTGAGATATATTTCATATACCATAAAATTTATCCCTTTAAAATATACTGTTCAGTGTTTTTTAAGTATATTTACAGCTTTTTACAACGCTCACTGAGTGCAGAACATTTCATCCTTCTAGAGGGAAACCCCACGCCCGTCTCCAGCTGCTCCACGTTGTGCGCTTCCCTCAGGCCTTGCAGACGCGAGCACAGTTTCTGTTTCTATGGACTGCAGATTTTGGGCATTTCAGATAAAGACATGTGGTCCTTTGTGTTTATCTTCTTTCACGATGCATATTTTCAAGATTCATCCGTGTTGTGGCATGTATTGGTATTTCATTCCTTTTTGTGGCTGAATAATGCATTGTATGGATATACCACATTTTAAAAAAATATATTTTATTGATTATGCTATTACAGTTGTCCCATTTCCCCCCTTTATTCCCCTCTGCCCTGAACACCCCCTCCCACCCACATCACCCCCCCTCCCCCCACCGCTTAGTTCATGTCCATAGGTTGTACATGTAAGTTCTTTGGCTTCTACATTTCCTATACTATCCGTAACCTCCCCCTGTCTATTTTTTACCTACCACTTATGCTACTTATTGCTGGTACCTTTTCCCAATTCTCCCCCCTCCCCCTCCCTGCTGATAACTCTCCAAGTGATCTCCATTTCTGTGATTCTCTTCCTGTTCTAGTTGTTTGCTTACTTTGTTTTTTTTTTTTTTCGGTTCAGTTGATAGTTGTGAGTTTCTTGTCATTTTAGTGTTAGTATTTTTAATCTTCTTTTTCTTTAGATAAGTCCCTTAATATTTCACATAATAAGGGCCTGGCGATGATGAACTCCTTTCACTTGACCTTATCTGGGAATCACTTCATCTGTCCTTCCATTCTAAATGATAGTTTTGCTGGATAGAGTCATCTTGGATGTAGGTCCTTGCCTTTCATGACTTGGAATACTTCTTTCCAGAACCTTCTTGCCTGTAAGGTCTCTTTTGAGAAATCAGCTAATAGTCTTATGGGAACTCCTTTGTGGGTAACTATCTCCTTTTCTCTTACTGCTTTTAAGATTGTCTCCTAATCTTTAATCTTGGGTAATGTGATTATGATGTGCCTTGGTGTATACTTCCTTGGGTCCAACTTCTTTGGGACTTTCTGAGTTTCATGGACTTTCTGGAAGTCTATTTCCTTTGCTAGATTAGGGAAGTTCTCCTTCATTTTTTTCCAATAAGTTTTTCATTTCTTGCTCTTCCTCTTTTCCTTCTGGCAGCCCTATGATTTGGATGTTGGAATGTTTAAAGTTGTCCTGGAGTTTCCTAAGCCTCTCCTCATTTTTTTTTTTTTTTGAGTTCCTATTTCTTTATTCTGTTCTGTGGAATGTCTATTTCTTTATTCTGGTCCAAACCATTGATTTAAGTCCTGGTTTCCTTCCTGTCACTCTTGGTTCCCTGTATATTTTCCTTTATTTCACTTTTAAAAGCCTTTGCTTTTTCCTCTATTTTGTGACCATACTCAACCAATTCTGTGAGCATCCTGATTACCAGTGTTTTTAACTGTGCATCTGATAGGTTGGCTATCTCTTCACTGCTTAGTTGTATTTTTTCTGGAGCTTTGATCTGTTCTTTCATTTGGGCCATTTTTTTTTTTTTTGTCTCAGTGTGCCAGTTACGTAGTAAGGGGTGGAGTCTTAGGTGTTCACCAGAGTGGGGTAATCCACGTTGCTGTGTTGTGAAGCTATATGTGGGGAAGGGGTACGAGAGGGAGCAATGCTGCTTGCTCTGCTCTCTGCTGGTTTCCAGTCACTTCTGCCACTACCCACAAGCAAATTGGGCCTTTCTGGTGCTGATTCCTGGGTGGGTGGGTTTGTATATGCTCCAGGACCCTGTGGGTCTCTCCAACAAACTCTGTTGTGAGGCTGGGAGTTTCTCCCGCTGCCGCCTCAACCCCCACAGGAGTTTTCAATCATAGATTTGAGGCTTTATTTCCTGACTGGAGCCCTAGGTTGTGCAGTCTGTCTTGCTCCCCAGTTGTTCCTCCTGGTTTATCTGCATGTGAATGTGGGACCACCCAGTGTGCCAGCAATCTCCTTGCTGCAAGTCCTCTCTGCCCTGGCTGCCTGTCTCCACCCATCCTACTGGCTTACTGGCCTACTGGTCTGGAAGGATGCTTCTTCTTTAACTCCTTGGTTGTCGGACTTCCATACAGTTTGATTTTCTGTCAGTTCTGGTTGTTTTTTGTTTTTAAATTGGTTGCTGTCCTTTTGGTTGTGCAAGGAGGCAAAGTGCATCTACCTACCCCTCCATCTTGGCTGGAAGTCCCACATTTTCTTTACCCATTCATCAATTGGTGAACATTTGGGATGCTTTTACTTTTTGGCTATTATGAATAATGCTGCTATGAACATTATCATACAGGTTTTTGTGTGGACACATGTTTTTAATTATTCTGGGTACCTACCTACAAATGGAATTTCTGGGCTATATAGTAACTCTGTCTAGCTTTTTGAGGAACTCCCAAACAGTTTCCCAAACCAGCTTCACCATTTTACATTCACACCAGTGATAAAGGGCATCGTGGAAAACCTAGAGCTCAAGAAACCCTTAATGGTGAAAGGCTGAAAGCTTTACCCTTTAAGTTAGGAACAAGACCAGGAAAAAGAAGGCAACCAAATTGGAAAGGAAGAAATAAAATAATCTCTATTTGCAGATGACTTGTTTTTGTATATAGAAAATTCTAGGGAACCCACAGAAAACTTTTAGAGCTAATAAACCAGTCCAGCAAGTTTGGAGGATACACTAGCAATATACAAAAATCAACTTTATTTCTTTTTTGTTGAAAAGACAAATCTGTGGCAAAAGTAAGTAAGAAAGAATAAATCATGAAAAAGGGACATAATTATAAATATAGGACTATGTGAATAATTTTATGCCATAAATTTGGAAATTTAAATGGACACTTACCTGTTAAAGTATATTACCAAAATGATTCAGATTAATTACAAAAATGAATAGGTCTATAACCATTGAAGAAATTTTTAAAAAATTAGTGGCTTGGCTTTGCTCATAAGGAGGTGTCTTCTAACCCTGGTGGTCTTTGAGCATCTCCTTCCCTCCCTCTCTTCCTCCACCTCTCTCTCAGCCTCTCTGTCTTTCTCCATCCCTCCCTACTGCATCCCTCCCTCTTCCTCTCTCTCTCCACTTCCCTCTCCCTTTTTTTCTTCCTCTCTCTTTGCATTAATGTTTTGAGCATGCAGAATCAATGCTAGAACTCTTTCCTCTCAGTGTTACAATTTCTGGGTGGGCATATTAGAAATGTGTGTCCAAAGGGAAGTTGTTTGTCTAATGCCTTCTAAAGGGCGGGCATGGGGAACATATTTCTCTTTTAAGATCGGTGCTCTAGCAGGATGTGTGTATAGGAGTCATGGCCACACTTGGTTTTCATGTGAGGGGGTAAGGGTCCAGTTAGTGTCTAACTCCTGGAATGCAGAGAAGAGAGGAACAGTGGGAGGGGCTGCAGGGACAGAGTCCCACGCGCATCTCTCTGTGGTGTGCACACAGGAGGCTCCTGATTCCTCCTGAGGGGTTGGGGACAGTCTGAAACCTCTCGGCCTGTACCCCACACTGTAGGCATGCAAGGATGGCTGTATTCTGCACCTGGCCTAACACTATGTGGCCTGTGGGCTCTTCCCAGGTCTTTCTGTAGAAAGGCATTCTCAGGGAAATTTTGTTTTGGGTAGGATGCCATCGTGGGACCAAGTGGCTGCGGGGCAGGGCTAGCCCTTCAAAGACTTTCTGTTCTGTGCAGGAATGAAGGGGTAGGTGGGAGGGAATCCCTTGATGTGCTGAAGTGCAGACTCTTGAGTTACAGAGAACAGTGTGCCCATCTCCTCCTCTGCTCCTTCCCCTTCTCCAGGAGCTTGTTGGTGCCTGAAATGCTGAAATCAATACTTCCAAAGTTTTATGCCTTATTTTTAGAAAGAGCCATTTTTTCCTGAGAGCATATTTTATAGGAAAGAGAAATTTAATTACCCAGGTGTTGGGCAACTTGAGTGAGGGTGGCACCGGCTGGGGGGACAGCCCAAGAGGGCCGTGGGCGTGTGTGGCAGGGAGTGCCTCCTCACTTGGGGGAGGGCTGGGTGGGAGAGTGTTCTCTGCACTGAACTGCACGCAGCAAGGCGCTGGCTGAAAAGGGATCACAGACAACGTTCTCATCCAACTGTTGTTTTTCAGGTTGGGCCAGGTAGATTTCATTTGATTGCTTTTGCATTTTCTTTTTATCTTAGATAAAGGGTGTGCCTGGTTTCTCTGCTGTGAACAATGGCCCGATTGTTAGAAACCTCGCTTACATGGATATATGCGTGTGTGTTTTGCCATGACTCCTGTGTTTTGGAAGTCTTTGGGGACAGATGATATTTATGAATGATGTCCCAAGGGTATAATCAGCATGATTCATTCTTGGAACC
>CM052541.1:105550668-105628204 GCA_028533065.1 Trachops cirrhosus
GATATATGCGTGTGTGTTTTGCCATGACTCCTGTGTTTTGGAAGTCTTTGGGGACAGATGATATTTATGAATGATGTCCCAAGGGTATAATCAGCATGATTCATTCTTGGAACCAGTTTTATCCGTTAGAGATGCCAGCTGCACCCAGTTCACAACTGAACATACTTGAGGTATCTCCCCGCACTAACCTGCTCCTGTTTTGGGGTCAGAGGGGCCTGTTTTAGGGGCCTCGCTGCTTTTCCAAGGATTTGATTTCCCATGGCGGAGTCTTTGGAGACTGTTACACAGTTAAGAATAAATTGTTTCAGAATTTCAGAAAACATACAGAGTAGGCAAGTTTATGAATTTCATCACAACCGTGGTAACAAACTTTCCTACTCATTCTCTGCCCTTCTCGGTGGGATTGGAGGCTGTTCCTGGTGTTACCCTCTCGGTAGTTACAGGGCATCTGTTAGGCAGGCATGGGGTGGGGAGGGGGGCGATGGTCACTCGTCTCTCTTACTCTGCCTCTTCCCCTCCCGGCGCTCACCACCAGAATGGGGGAGCAGATGTGCAGGTTGGTCAGGTCACATTCAGAAGCCCCTCCAGTGAGGCAGGGTCAGAACTGGAGACCATAATCTTGGGGTCTAGGTTAGTAAGCTTTTAAGTTCCACCCAAATCTTTGATGGCATCTGAGACCTAATTCCAGTCATTGAGGTGTGGCCCACACCTGAAACCCGCCATGGCATTTACGGAGGACTGGCCTTCCGGTCTGACTGGCGTCACCTCATCCCAAAAGCATTTTCAGCTCTTGAGGACGTGCTCATCACCTTCTGCGCTTTCCCGACCTTCTCCATGGACAGTGGTCCCGGAGCCCCTTGAGGACGTGCTCATCGCCCTCTGTGCTCTCCTGACCTTCTCCATGGACAGTGGTCCCGGAGCCCCTGGATCGGCCTCATCGCAGTTTCCGTCCCCCCTGCCATGTTTGCTGGGGTCTTCATGACCACAGATTAATTTGCCCTGGAGAGCTTCCCTGTTTTCACTCTTCCCACCCACTTTGCCAAATCAGACATGCTACCAGCATAAGCATTAGGTAGGCTCCCCCCTTCTTTTTTTGACTCATCTTTGAAATAGCTGTCTGGTCTCGTCTCTCGGGGAGTAGACATGCGGAGCACCAGAACGCACTTCAACCTGCACATCTGGCAGGCGGGGGGCGGTGGAAAAGAGTGGAATTCCTGGATCTGTTCCTTGGTTTGTGGTCTCTGGGGATTGCTTGTTGAATAACTCCACATCACATCACTTCACAGATAAGGAAGATGTCATCCCCACGGCATCTCTGATTTCGGCACAAGCTTCAGAAAACCCCAAACAGCTAATCTAGAACATGATGTTTTAAGCCACTATAATCACCAGCCAACTTTGAACATGTGCCATGCACATGACGGCCTCCTTTTCTTAACGGCATCTCTCTCTCTCCCTCCCTCTCTCCCTCTCTCTCTCTCTCTCCCTCTCTCTATCTCATAGGACTACCTTAGGGTGCTCTCCCCAAGTGCTGTAGAAGGTGCTAGAGCTGGACACTGAGGGAGATGCTAAGGGAGCACCGAGCCCAGGGCCTGCATGATGCTGGCGGAGTGAAGTTCTAGGAGTTCTTCCAAGGGCACTGGCTGTGACGCCAGGGCCTTCTGAGTGGAGGTCAAGAGCCATTGGCTCCTTGGACCTTTCCCTGGAACCAATTTTTGAGATCTCAGCCAAGTCCCCTCTCTGGGAGGAAGTTTCCTTATCTGCCAAATGGACACCTGTCTGTCTTACCTGGGGTTGAGAGGGATCTGCACTACTTTGGGGAACTGAGCCAGGATCCACTGTCTGAAACAATGGCTCAAACAAGCTAACAAGATAAAATTTAGTGTAAGGGATTTAACATCCCAGATATGGGTTTGAACACAACTGCACCATTCTGGGACTGGGAAGAGCGGCATAGGCAGAAGCACCTGGGGATAAATGTTGAACGTTTTAGTCCACTGCAACAGAGAAATGAGGATTCGGAAAAAGCAAGCATAAACATAGGCTGCATTAGTAGAAATAGCGTTCTCAGAACAAGGGAGGTGCTATCACATTGGCCACACCGGTGCTGGAGAACCAAGTTCTGTTTGGGCCCCTGTCCTGGAGAGGACAGTGATGCCCTGGACTGACTCTGGGGAAGACTGCCGGCATGGCGAAGGATGTGGAGACCCAGGACATCCAGGGCTCAGCAGAACCATTGAGCAGTTCCCCAAAGAACCAATCATGACAAAAAGGCAAAAAAAAAAAAAAAAAAAAAAAAATCAGGGAAGTAGGCTATTTTCTTCAGCATAAAGAACTCTCATTCTCCTTTTACTTTTTTCTTGTTTTTTTCAAACTGGCTCTGCAGCTTCTAAACGTGCCTTCTCACAGCAGCTAGAGAAAATTTTAGTTAATATATAATACACTTACATTGTTCAAAAACTAACCAGCCAATTAAGTAAGTAAATAAACAACCAAACAAACTGACAAAAAGTATACAAATAAGAACAAATGCAGGAAAAAGCCTCCCTCACATCTTCACACTGTGGAAGGGGAGCCTGGCCTGGGTCTTAAGAGCACAGTCTCTGAGCCTCGCTGTCCCAGTCCCGCTGATGACTAGCTGCAAGGTACTCCACCTCTCTGAACCTCAGCTTCTTCATCTGAGAAGTGAAAATGATATAGAGTTCTTGTGAGCATTAGAAGAGTTCACATATGTACTGAGAATAGTCCTTGACATGCAGTAAATTTCACATACAGGTTAGCTCTCTTTACGCTCTGCTTCACTCTGCCCTTTCTCCCGCACATCGCAAATACTGGGTGTAACTAATACAAAACTGACACAAAAGTAAGTTCACATTTGTTTGTATGGAAAATGATACAATAATAAATAACAAACTCTGTTTCACATGCTCACAACTGTAAACACACTTTTTAAACACGCCCTACCCAGTATTTTTAAAAGTTTCTTGTGTTTTCTTTCAGAGTTCCTTAATGCCTGTAAGCAGATAGGAATATCAATTCTTATTTTTCTCCCTTTTAAAAATCCCACAGTAGTTAGTATATTGTACACATTGTTTGGCACCATTTTTTTTTTTACTTAGTATATCTTGGAGACTTTTCCACATCAGTACAAAGAGAACTTCCTCATTCTTTTTCACAGCTGCACATATAAGGAAGAACTTTCTAACAATTAGAGCTTGTTTGAAAATACAACTCTGTCGCTGGAAGCATTCAGGTGGAGACTAGACAGCAATTTCTCAGGGATGGCGGAGTGGAGATTTATGTCAGCAAAGTAGTCAGGCTAGAATACTTCTACTGTTCCTCCAACTGAAATTTCCTGATCTTATGTTAAGTTTTCCACAAAATTAAAAACAAAACAGTTAAAACAACTCTAGAAATGGCATTGTTGTCTGTCTCTGACTGGGCTCTGACTTGGGGCTCAGCCAGAGCTGTGTGAGTCAGACTGCAGAGAGGCTGGCGCCCAGGGCTCACCTGGGCCACCTCGAGGCGCAGGGGCTCTGAGGCGTGGCCCTGGCTTGTTCTAGAGCTCCCCTGGTCCAGTCGCCACCACCTCGAGGGAAGAATGACTCTGTTCCAGGGAGGTTCCAAGCCAGCCTGGGGCAGGCATAGTCTCACTGGAATGTGTCCTTTGTAAGACATTGGGTTTGTTCCCCATTTCTCAGCCTGGAACTCAGGATCTTTAGGGGTGGCCAGCATGACTGGGTTTCTGAAAGGCAGCAAAGGGATTTCCTACCACCTGCTCTTTACTGAGGTTCAGTTTGAAGGGAGGTAAGAGACAGCTCAGCTTCCCTCTACCAAGAGGCCAATAATCAGAGAGTAAAGGCCTCTTGACTTCAGTTGCAAGAGGCAATAGGTGATTGTAGATGATTGTTCATGTGGTGGACAGGCCCCACAAATTCCTGGTGGAGTCTTTAATGTTCTCTCTAGAAATGAAACTTTTTGTTTTTTTAACTCCACAGAACTATAAAAATTCAGGTCCAGGTGAGGACAACACAAGTGTTTTCCAGGCACTAATTCCTCAGTGGCAGTAGCTGAGAACAGAGCTCCTCCCTGGGCACACAGACAAGGTAGCAGGAGGGCGAGCAGAGAGTGCTGGGCAGGAGAAGGTGCGGGAGAAAGGTGGGAAGGCTGCTGGGGGCTGGCCCTGAGCATGGGCCAGATGGGACCAGATCCTAAAGGGAGTTCACTCACTAGGATTCTCAGCAGAGAGTGATCTGCAGCAGCAGCGGAGCGGGAGGCACAGGGGGATTAGCCTCCCTCCCCTAATCTCCATGAGTGCCCCAAAGCACCCAAATAAACAATCAAAAAACCCCAGCAATTCTCTATACAAACTCAGCTCCAAGATAAGTTACTGAAGTATGAGCACCATTTTCATCCACTGATGTCTTCCTTAAGCCCCTGTTCTGTAGAAACTCCGGAACCATCATCCATTCGTTGGTTTACAGGGAAATCCAAGTGAATCTTAGTTATGTAATTCCTATTGCAAGCTCCTCGAGGGCAGGGAGAGCGCCTTCTTCTGCCACTGCTGCCGCCATCACCACGGCCACCATCTCTCCTCCTCCTTCTCTTTCCTCTCCTCCTTTTCTTCCTTTTAAGGTATAATTGGCAATAAAATGCACATTTCTATTATGTATCATTTGATAAGTTTTTCTTTATCATCACCACAGGATTTTTTTTCACTGCTTTTAGAGAGACAGGGAGGGAGAGAAAGAGAGAGAGAAACACTGATTGGTTAGCTTCTCGAATGTGCCCTGATCGGGGATTGAACCCTTAACCTGTGTATGTGCCCTGACTGGGAATCAAACCTGCAGCCTTTTGGTTTGCAGGACAAGGCTCCAACAAACTGAGCCACACTGGCCAGGGCCAATTTGATAAGTTTTGACATATGTATACACCTGTGAAACCATCACCACAATCAAGCTAATGAGTATATTCATAACTCCAAAAGGTCTCCTTGTGCCCCTTTGTTATTCCTCCCTCCTCTTCAGTGTGACTATTACACATTACCTTTGACTGGTACAAACATGATGATGATACTGTGCTCCGGAGCATCTGTTTGGAAACTCTGGATCTTAGACTGAAATTGGTAGGAGTATTTACACCACAGAAAATGGCAAATGCTACAAGTCTGGGATTAACCCACAAATTTGCCAGTTGTTAAGACTTGATCGCCGTGCCCTGAGGAGGCTCTAGAAGAAGTCAGCTCGGTGAGAGGAAAGACGCCTGGCACATCATACATGTTGAAGAAATGGTAGCCATGATTATAATGACTGGAAGTCTGAATAATTTAGTTCAAAAGGACTTCCTGTCCTTTCCTCCCTCCCTGACTCTCCCAAGATGGGGATGATGTTTTTGTTTGAAACAGCTTGATTCTTGTCTGTAAGATTTTCCCCACTCACCCCTACTCTTGGCTTTTCTATGAGGTCAAGACCTAGCCGTTACGCTCTCAGTGGGGCCTTGGTCGTAAAGTCATCCTCTGACAATCCTCATTCCCTTGCTCTGGAGAACCAACAGGGGCAGGAAGCCCTCACATCTTACATACTAGATATTCATAGCGGTTGTCTCTGAGAGGTGGGGTTTGTTTTTCTTTTGCTTACCTGCATTTTCTAATTTTTCTACAACGACACTCCCAGTTTTAAACAAGTTGGTTTAAAAAACTGTGCATACGAATTAAAACATGTCTTCGAAGGCTGAATTAGGCAGCACTAGCTGGTGCTAAGAGCAGGAAGAGAGGTGTTAAGCATGAAAGGGTTTCAGCTGGAGTGGCTGAGTCTCCCTGGCTGCCCAGCATTTGGGGATGAATCAATTAAAGGAGGCGAAGCAGGAAGGCAGCAGACAGGTCTCTGTAAACCGCGCGGCTTCCCTGTCGAAGTCCCTTTCCTGCCACATGAGAGCCCCCATTCATCCTCGCAGATGACATATGGGATGTCTATAATGAATATGGATTTGATGTGATTTCATATGTCTGCCAAACTAACTCACAGAACCCACTCCACGTTAGACTATGTTAAATGAGGTTTTAAAAAGTGTATTAGAGGATAACTTTTGAAGTCTCTAAGCAAGATCAAGAGGTGCATTTGGGAGAAAACTTTGGGGACAACTCTTTCCCCATGCCCACGCTGGAGCCACATTCTGATGACTTTGATTTATAAGGGTGATAGACCATGGGGATCTATCTTGAGTGGGCTTTGACTTTTAAGGGATTCAACTAGTTGAAACCTTATGTGCATCTGGAAATAAAGCTCTTTTATATCATAGAGACTAAAACCTGGAAGGTGGGATGAGACCTCAGAGGTCAATATTCTAACCCTAAATTGGATGCCTGAGTCCCCTCCTCTATGTCCCAGAGTTCAGCTTTGCTTGACACACCTCCATGACAGGGCAGTCCTTTTCATGGGAGTCCCTAGGGAGCTCGGCTCACTCCGGACCCAAGACTCACCTTCCTGTGATGTACGCTGTTGTTCCCAGGTCCGGAAGATGGGGGCAGGTACACACATGGACACACGCTACTGAGATTTGTATAAGGAAGAAAGGCCACTTTTGTAGCAACTTAATTCAACATGACCAACACTTCCTGAGCCATCCGCCATGTGCGAGGCCCTGACCTAGGCACTGTGGGAGATACAAAAATAAATAAAATAGAGGCTCTACCTTCAGGGAGATCT
The DNA here is from genome assembly GCA_028533065.1 of Trachops cirrhosus. Classification (NCBI taxonomy): domain Eukaryota; kingdom Metazoa; phylum Chordata; class Mammalia; order Chiroptera; family Phyllostomidae; genus Trachops; species Trachops cirrhosus. The sequence continues at coordinate 105,557,373 of CM052541.1, forward strand.
GGAGCCACAGTTTAATGGGTGCAAACAACAGTCTCTAATACAAGGCAGAAGATGACCTGCTGAAGAAAATGGAACCAGCATTTGTCGAGTAACTTCGATGTGCCAGGCTCTGCTTCCCTTGTCACGGGTCTCTTGCAGTCCTCTGGGAATACGCGTCAACTCCCTGAACCTCCTTCTCCTTCTTTGTGAAGTTTGATGTTGGACTGGACTCTGAAGTCCCTTCCAGCCCTCATATCCCATGATTCATCCCTCCTTTCCCGGTGGCCCCCGGCTTCACTCTCCTGGGTTGGGCTGGCTAGGGAAATGGATGGGCAAGAGACATTTTCGTTGTTGTTCTTTTTCCCCCTCCCTGTGGGATGTGTTGTTGATTTAAAACCAGATTGAACAAAGCACTCAAGAATAAACCGCAGAGAACCATCTAGAATTGGCAGAGGATAACCCTCTGACCCCAGAGGCCTTTTCCAGCTCTGATTTTTATGATTCACTAATTTGCCGCACCACACTCAACTCTGTCCGGGAATTCAGAGTTCAAAAAAGATGCAATGTAAATTGCTGGAGGTAATGAGAAGGCTGTAGGCAGAGCGGGGCCAGAAGCTGGTTTTCAGTGAAATTAAATACAGGGGGATATTTAAAGAAGCTAGAGTTTTTTGTTTTTTGTTTTCTCCTGAGAGACTCCCATTTTAAGGGTAAATTTCAGGGTTTCTTTTTTTTTTTCAGTGGTGTGACTAGGTTTTTGTTATGCTATGACTGCACCACCAGAGCAGCTTATCTGTCTTGTATAACCTCCCAAAAAGCTGTTGGACGCAGACGTGGTTGTTTAGCAGTAAGTTCTGCTGCAATTTAAAAAAATCCCTTTTGAAGTGGGAGATGCTGTAGGAAGACCAGTGTGCCATAAATATGTATGACTTCTCTGAGGGAATTGCTGAGAACAAGGACCAGTCACATGGTACTGATGTCTCATGGATTTCTAGTGCTGTCTGCATTTCCCCAGCTTTGGGGAATCTTTATGCCCCTCGATGGCTTCTTTGCAACCTTGCATTGAAATTATGTGATGAAGATAAGACGCAGCAGGATAGTTGTTCCAGAACTGCAGCAGTGCCGGAAGATAAGTAAGCCAGTGGCGTTTGGTGCCTTGGGAGCTCAGTGAGGGTTGGTTCAATGCGGGAATGGAAGGAAAGGGCTGGCAAGCCCAGCGCCTACCGGCGTGGGAGGCTCAGGACGAGTCAGCAGCGTAGTCGCCGTTCACCCAGGTCGGCGTTCTGACGTCAGCTGTAAGGTATGCACCAGGCCTACTTAAAAGCTGTGTTGAAAATCCCACAAAAACGCCCCGTGCCGGAGGCTGGCGTGCATTCAGGTGGTTTCCCTCTGTGTTGGATCATGTTGCCATTTGCTGGTTAGGTACCAGATGAAGAAGTGGGCTCGTGTTTAGACCCCATGCTCTGCGAAACATTTGTCTTTAAATGCTGGGGATGCACTCAGCAGAAGCGCCTGAGGCCAGAGGCCACGGAAGAAACAGCAGATTCATATCCTTCATCTCATATGCCCTCTGCAGCAAATGCCTGTAATTACCAGCACTATTTAAATAATTAATTACCAACACAATTTAAATAGTTACTTTTTGTTATTACTATCTTTCTTTCATTTTCTTCCCACCCTCCAAGTATGGAAAGTTCAATTTGCAAGATAAATGGGTACATGATGCAGACCAAACTGTATCAAGATTGATCTCCTTTGCTTTTCAAAAGAACTCTACATAGTGAGTGGCATTATCCCCATTTTGCAGATGTGAAAACTGAGGGCAGTTCCATGGCTAGCCTGAGTTTTCTCACCTAATGAGTAGTTGTGGTACTTGAGCTGAGGATCCAAAATCTGTGCTCCTTTTTAAAAATGCCTTACAGATTGATTATTTTTTAAAAGGAGGGTGAGAAAAGAGAAGGCCCAAGAAGGAAGGAAGGGATAGAAAAAGGCATGCAAGCAAGAAACAAACATTTATTCTGTGTCTACTATGTAACACTTGCTGTGCTAGGCATTTTTGTGTTCTGGACTGTGTTAGTTTCTTATGGCTGCTGTAGTGAATTGCCATAAGTTTAGTGGCTTAAACAGCAGAAATGTATTTGTCATTGTTCTGAAGACCAGAAGCCTGAAGTCAGCATTCCTGGGCAGAAGTCAAGGTTTGAGCAGGACCCTGCCCTCAGTGTAGGTTCCTGGGGAGGAGCCGCCCCTTGCCTCCTCCAGCGTCTGGTGGCTGCCAGCATTCCTGGGCTTTAACTGCATCACTGCAGCCTCTGCCTCTCTTCTCTGTGTGTCAAATCTCCTTCAGCCTCTCTCTCTCTGAAAACACTTGTTTTTATGTTTAGGACCCACTCAGGTAATCCAGGATAATCTCCTCATCTCAGAATATTTGACACCTGCAAATTCATTATTTTTTCTGTATAAAGTAACATTCACAGGTTTTGGAAGCCAGGATGTGGTGATGTTTAGAAGGATTGTTATTCAGCTTTCCATGCAGACTAATCATAAACATTATGCAATGGCCTAGCAAACAGCTGAGCCATTTATGTATTTTGTTGTTGTTTTGTTATTTATTTTCCTGATGCCAGAGCCCGCAGCCTTAATCACTGGCTGTATGCCTCACCTCCGCCTCACCTCTGAGGGTCACCTGCGCTGAGGTGGGAGAGCAGTCATCCCACAGCTTGTTACTCCACACGAGTGTTGGCGCAGTGCTTTTCCACAAACTGTTTATGCCATGTTGTTGACTCTTTATTGATGGATAGGCCTCAATTTTTGCTTTTGACATAAGATTGACTTTCAGTTTAGATACTTAACATGAAAACATGCTGGGCCAGCATTTTTCAGAAGGCCACGTCTTCTGAGAGCACTGAGCTCACTCTGCAGCAAGAGAAATGTGGGTGCGATGTGCAGAAGAGTTGATTACAGTGAATGCTCTCCACTTGATGGGGATGGAGGTCTGAGAGGCCCTTAGAGACTGAGGCTGCAGAAGAGGAATAGACTATGTAGCACGTTCATTGGCCTGTGAGTGGAGGGAAGGGGTTAGGATGTGTGCAGTCCGGGCAAGGCCAATGGCCCCTAGCAATCTGAATGTGTCAATAGGACATCGGTCCCATCACAGGGCAAGTGTACTGTTCACAGGCTCCAGTTATCCCTTCTGGGGGCTGAGAAATGTCCTTTGCACAGGAGGGCAGGTGCTGGCTCTGATCCAAAGATGTGCCAACCTAAACCCCAGAGATCTCTACCAAGGGTTTATAGTTCTCTTCTTACTTGAAAATTAGTCACTTGGGTATTCCTCCATCTCTTTGAATTCAGGGCATTTTTCCTTGAATTTTATTATTTTATTATTTTATTGTTGTTCAATTACAGTTGTTTTCATTTCCCCCCCAGCACTCCCCCTCACCCCAGCCAAACCCACCTCCCTCCCTTGCTTCCACCCTCCTCCTCGGATGAATTCAGGTTTTCCCTGCTCCCCTGCACGAAATGCTTTGCTCTGCTTATGCACCCATTCTGGGCACTCGTACAAACATTCTCTCAGCCACTCAGGACTGAAGCCTTCGTGTCAGTACTGACTCCTCATTTCCTTAGCTGTCCACCTCCCTCTGTCCTGAGGAGATGAGGCAGGCAGCCTAGTCATAGGACCATAGCCCCGCAGCACACAGAGAAACCAGAGCACAAATTAGGTTGGAACCGGCTCTTCTACTTATTTGTTGTGGGACTTCGGTTCTGTCTTTGAAGAGTCAGGACAACACAATGAGTACCTCACAGGGTCATTGTGAGGATCACACGAGATGATAATGATAGTTGTTACTGCCCTTGTGCTTTCACTCACAGCGTCCACTCACCCACTGCCGTTCAGGACGTGGCCGTGAAAATCAGGACTATATTAGATTCTTCTAACTCAGTAAATTTCAACACTTTCAATAGTAAAATATTTATTTTATATTGTGATAATTTTAAATACATTGTGATAAAAATAAGATTTTATAATGTGATATTGTAAATATATCCACAAAAATGAAAATAAAATAATCATGAAATACCTTTTTTCTATTTTTTATTGCATAAAAATTTTGTTTTAATCTGTTAAGTAGATTTCATAACCCACTAAGGAGTGAAGAGCCATAGTTGTAAAAAAACACTCCTCCAGAGACAGTTCTGAGTGTAGTTCCTACTTTACTCCAATTTACCGAATATCTATGTTTCAAAAGAAAGCCACTTTCTGTGTTTTACAATATAACATCACTTCACTGGCATCTCACTTTACAGTTCTAAGACCTTCTGCACACAGTATCTGCCTCAGTTCTCAGCACCCACCACCCTTCGTGGGTGTTATCTCCAGCTCTACTCCACAATGAGAAATTCAGAGTCAGGGAAATCATGAATCTTGTCCACGATCATGTACCTGGAAGTGACCAAATCAGGACTACATTCCGCTCTCTTTGTCCTGATCCAGTCCTCTTCTGAGTTGAAAGAGGAATTCAGGTTTTTAGGGCAAACAAAAAATATAACAGCTTACAATTATGGCTGAACTTTCTGTTTTACACTCTTTCATAAAACAAAACTCCTAGGATGACGATCATGAAGTGCTTTGTAAGGTGGTATGAATGCATCTTCATTCGTTCATTCATTCATCCACTCAACCAATTCATTCATACATTCATTCAAGAAATGGTTATTGAGTGCCTATCATATGACAGGCACTGCATGTTGATACTATGGTAAGCAGAAGAAAATTTTATAAACACCCACTCTCAAATCAATATGTAAGGGTGTGCTAAGTGCTATTAATAAAAACAGAGCAGAGTAAGGGGAAGAGACGGTTAGCAGTGCTATTGTAAATTGCATGGTCTGGAACAGCTTGCAGCTAAGGTGACATTTGGACTGAGACCTAAATGAAGTGTTGGAGCCTATGTGAGAAGAATTTCCTAAAGACAGGATACAGCCAGTTAAAGAGGGAGTGAGCTTGGTGCTGACTGAGGAGCAGCCAGGACAAGAGTGATGGGAGAGGAGGACAGAGAAGGGGCTTGATACATGGAACTTTGAAGCCATTGTCAGGACTTTGGATTTTATTTAATTGGTTCTTCAGAAAAGATTTCTATAGAATATTTCAAAAACCCTTTGTTAGATGATTTTCTTCAACACTCAAGCTTCTTTATGCCCTAGTAGCTCACTAAGTTGCTCTAGCTGTGAGTTCACATCATTATCATTGGTGGTAAAAGTCCAAGCTGTGGTTTGAGAAGAAAGTATCCACATCCAAGCCCTCTGGATTCCCTCTGAGCAGGGTGGTAGCCTCAGACCCCAGCTGACCTTATCTCTAGGACAATTTAACCTGTGAAGAGCTTCAGTCTGTCTTTTCATTCTTAGTTAAAAATAACTCATTGGTCAAGAACCGTCAAACTTCAGAATGCAGCAGCATAGAGATCGAATCACACATGGGAAGTGAGTTCCATCTACGAGTCGGACGTGACCTTTTAGCAGGTGATGCACCCAGAGCGCTGGTAGCTTGGTGCCTGTGGATTACTTGCAGTTCACAATAGGTCTCATGTTGGTGCTTAATGCAGTTCACTGAGCCGAGCTCCTTTTCCCATTTTACGCAGTGCCACTCAAGAGGCCTTGGCAACCCTCTCCACCCTTGTCCTCTAATTTAAAAAATATGTCCTCCTCTAGATGCCTGCCCCGGAGTTCAGGCCACCTGTGTTCCTCCCTGATACTAACAACAGCCTGCCTCTAAGAGGGTTTAGCGAGGAAGGCTCAGCCTGCAGTACTAGGGCAGAGCTGGACTTCCATCAGTTATTTTGGTCCTCAAAGCAACCCACTAAGGTAGGTCCTAATGTTCACCTCCTTTTGTACGGGAGGAAGTCAAGGCATAGCAAGGCTAAATAACTTCTCTTAAATGAGAGGTAGAGGCTGGATTCAAATTCAGAGGTCCTATCAGCTGGATTCACTGCTGGGCCACATGCCCTGTGGTGTTTTTTAACTGGGTTATGAGAAAGGAAAGAGTGGTTGAGAAAAATTGTGAAAGAGGCTCATTTTATCCTTAGCACCACTGTCTTTGCTTTCCTTTCTGCCCTTTTTCTTTTTTCTTGATGGCATGTTTCTATGTTGCTCTCTCCCTTTTTCTTACTTTCTCCCTCTCTTTTTCTCCACACTAAATAAAACTCAATATTGGGAAAGAATCTGACAAACATACAAGTGTAAATGTGCATAAGGTCTTTACTGTCCTGCAGGATCCTCTACGGCAGGAACACATCGGTTCATGAATATTTAGAGAGCGCCCCCTACAGGCAGTTAGCGGGCTGTGTTGCTTTACTGAATCAGTAAGTTGCCATTATTGCCTGGGACTTTCAGAGACTACTGGTGAAGTGACTGCCTAGGATCACATAACCAGGGAATGGTAGAGCCAGGAGGGAGATAGAAGTCCCTGATTCTCAGTGATATGTTCTGCCCACTATATTAAGCTGCCTGTTTAATTTGCTTTTTAACATACATCGTGGTGAACCCTAAGTGACCTTGACTCAGAGGTGGAGTTATTGGGATGAGGGAGGCAAGCAGTTGTACTTTTAAATTCCCATAACGTAGGAAGTGGCCTTCTCTAGTTATTTTTTTAAGGGTTGCCCTGGAAAACACATTAACAGGGATTATCATCATCTCCTATTATCAACAGAGAGACACAAGCCAGGCAGGTTTTGGTGGGTCAGAAAAGTAAGGCGTGAAACTCTGGAAAGGGCAGCATATCGGCAAAGATGTCGCCTTGAGAATCCCTGGCCTCTCAGACATGCAGAGGGACAGAGGACCTAGTCTGGGAGGGAGAGGGAGGTCTTAGAACAAGAGGTGGAGGAGCGCCTGCTACACAGCAGCCCACGTCACGTCAGTGTTAACTGACCCTTCCATCAATCCGTCATCCTGAGAACCTTCACGATCATAGGTCCCAAAGCTGCAGGGCTGACCTAGCCGACCCCTCAGATTCACATGTATCATCTCTGCCCCTGCCCCCAACTACCAAGTACTTTTAACTCTCTAGGCAAAATTCACTTTGCTCCTGGACTGAAGCACACTGGGCACATTCTTGAACAGAGTTCAAACTAACAGGATTTCCCTAAAACAAGCAACTCCCTGGATGCCCTAGGAAGCACTGTGACTACTGGGGGGGATTAACATAGCCAGAGCAACGTGGCTCTGGTCCAGAAAGAAAATGTATGTGCTTAAAAAAAAAAGCTGGCTCAGAGTCTTGGGAACCCCATAATCAGAAGCATACTCATTCTGACAGTTTCAAAAGACCCAACACCCACCTCAGTGCGACCTGGCGAGGGTTCAGAGAAATCCACCCCCTCTTTTGTCTTTTGGATGGAATGCAAGAGCCATATAAGACTTCCTGCCTAGAAGGCAAAGAGAGGGCAAGCCTTTGCCACCCTGTCTCAGCAATGTGAGAGGACAGTTGGAAGCCATCCTTTAGCTTGTCTTTGGGTGCTGTGATTTCATCTTATGGAATAAGATATTCCTCATTAATTCTGCATGGTGCCCAAGTCATTGCAAACCTGCTATATAATCTGCAGCCAGGGTTTTTATTGGTTTATATTTTTGCCTTTTTTTTCCTGGGAGGGAGTTACTTGCAGCTTGGGGTGTGGGTGGCTTTTGTCAGGACTGTATAAGCAGAGATGGAACACGAATTGAGATTAAGGGTCTGCAGGCCAGGGGTGATAAGCTTTATGCTCTCAGAGGTCAAGGGCAAGCCTGAAGCCCAGCCAGTGGATTGGTCATGGCAGGATAGGACAAATGTGCCTTGAAGGTCAAGGCAAGCAGGGTCAGGAACACAGACGGTTGAGTACCTCAACACAACAGCACTGGCTGGTAGAAAAGTCGTCCTGGTTCTAAAGTAGGAGCTGAGTCATTCTGGCTTCCTGAGTGTTTCTTGTAGGCTGGGCACAAGTCTCGGTCTCAGGGGAGTCTACTGTCTATCTTTAATGAGCTAGAAGAGGTCAAGGTCTGAGGTCTGAGAAAAGGGAGAGTCTTATAGCTATTAACAGACACCTTCCCGTCGCCTCTAACTTATACTCTGCCCAAGGCCTGTGTATTGGTGTTGGGTGTGCAGGCCACTTGGGCAAAGGAAAATGAAGGAACTGTCTTTCTGTAATCTGTTGTGATCCACATTTTATGCTACTGGAAATGCCAGTGGAGGATTTAAAAGTATTGGATCCATACCGAGCCAGCTGCATGGGGCACTCTGGGAAATGAATGCTTCAAACATTTTCTTAGAAATTGTGATTTTCTAGAATTAGCTGAATCTTAGGACAAAACAAGTTTTGCAGGTCTGGTCCCAGCAGCCAGCCTACCTCTGCACACCCTGGCCCTGTTCTGTGCCCAGGGATGGGGTTTTGGCATTACTCCTTGTAAGCCTTATTTCTGGCTTACAACTCCAATGGTGATCAAGAGTGTATGTGCTCCACATTTAAAGTAACATGCCTGGAAAACCAGTGCTTTGCTATAGCTCGTGAACACATCAGTGGCTGCTCCTCACACTATACTAATCACTTGTGCATCCACATGATCATTCAGTCAACAAGCAGACACTTACTGAAGGCCTTCGATTCGTCAGAACCTATTAGGTTCTGAGGAAAAATACATAGCTGATTAAGATAGAAAAGGCGGAGCCATGATCTGAAGGGAAATGAAGAGTAACAAGGTCAGTGTCTGGCTTGGGGACAGAGGAAGAGAGAAGAGAAGGTGTTTTGAACACATAGGACAAGGCCACCCTTAAACGTTTAGTAGATGAGACTGACAGACGGTCAGAGCACAGACTGCAGCAAAACGAACGGCCGAATGTCCAAGCCTGGGAGAGACTGGGCTCTGAACTTGGAGAGGGAGAATATGGTCTCCTCCCTGGGGTGCATGTCACTGCCCTCCCTATCTGAATGACCTTAGTGATGGGTGATGCTGTGAGGATGAACTTGAGGAGCCCTGCCTTTAGGTTTATGAACATCTCTACCCAAGCGATTTCAACCATTGTATTCTATGATGAGTTTATCTGGCTGCTTTGATTGGAGCAGGCCATTCGAAGCCAGCACCACAGATTCATTCCAGGGGTCCAGTTAACGTCCCTTTGTTCTAATGGCAAGGGCTGAACCTCGAAAAGATCAAGTGATCACACTGGACTGCAAGACTCGAAGTACCTCGATGTCAGGAGCACTTTTACTCACCGTGTATCTCCAAGGTCTAGCAGATTGTGTACTGGTGAAATTTGGGTAAGACTGTGTGGCAATCCATTGCTATGAGTAGAAACTGATGGCTAACACTTGAGAAACTCCTCTAGAATGTGTCTGTTCTTGCTGGGTTAGTAGAGAGACTTGAATGAATACTGTACCCCACCACCTCCAAAGGCTAAGTGCAGAGTTGTTATTTAAATTTCTACTTCCACAACACTTTGTGTATTATTGTCTATGAGTAATTAAAAAAAATGATGCTAGCCCAGGGAGCTTAGAAATCTTGGAAGGAAGTTGGTTTTGGCAAATTCTAATCTCTAGGGTTAAAAGTGTCTGTTATCAGCCAAGGTCTCTCAAGAAAAAACAAAACCCATATGGAGTAATTTAGTAGAAGAAATTTAACATGGGAAATGAGTTACAAAGGTAAGAGCAACCACGAAAGACCAGGCAACCTCAGGGTTAGCAGTGGCAGAAAGCCATTACTCCCTCTAGGGCTGGAGGAACAGAGGCGTTACCTGGCGTCCAGGAGCCTGAGATACCTGTTGGAATCTGGTTCTTGGGCAAGTTCAGTTGGTCTTGTGTTGACTGGAGAAGACTTGGCCCCCAAGTATGGGATGGGGTGGAGGTGAACACAGGACTTCTCCTTCCCACCCATTCTCTAATCTCCTGCCTGTGTTTGGAGAGAAGGCCCAACCATTGGCCCAACCAAGCAGGATGCAGTGAGCAAGGGAGCTTTGGTAGTTTTCTGAGATCATCTCTTTTGGATACAGAGAAGAACAGGAAATGGTAGGAACTGGATCTGGGGGCAAGTGGGCAAATGCCCAGCACAGGATCCACACATCCATCCACAGAGCGCCCACAGCCCTGATGGTGTGGATTTGAGGGAATTGGTCTGCACTCACCTTAGATAAGTGGTGGCCCCTTGGGAGGGTTGTGCTGACCCATTTCTCTCCTTTGTCCATATTTAGCCTTTCTTGGGCAATATCTAAACTGCTTAGTGAAGCCACTCTATACCCAAACTAGCTTCACACTTGAAACTGAAATTTGTGTGGGTGGAGCACATTTCAGACAGCTGTGCATTAAACAGACACTTGACCTGTGCACACAGGCTGGTGCGCCGTGTCGCCCGTTCTGTGTATCTTCATTCCCTGCGCTCCCCCGCCCCCCCGCCCAGGGGGATGGGAGTGAGTGGAAGGGAGAGACAGGACTGGAAATGTGCTCTTGGGCTAGACCCCAGACTCACAGGTCTTCTGAGTCCTGGTTCACAGGGAATGAGGCCAAGCAAATCTTCAAGAGAGAAATGGAGAAAATTGGGAGGCCCATCCAGGTTGTGGAAACCATCTTACTTCCCTGTAAGCTTCCAGGGGATGGGAGTCCTCATTGGGACCCATTTTATTTGGAGATTCTGTGATCACATACATAGGCAAATATTCTGTGTCAGTTAGGGTTTGATCAAGGAAGCCACACCACCACGAGCGATATGGCAAATAACAGATTTTCCATAGAGATTATTATACCTTACATGTTTGTGGGAGCTGGTGCAGAAGGTTATGGAAGGCTGATGCCTCTGTACCTGGTGGTGGGCCCGAAGTCACTGCAGGTCAATGTCACCTGTTGGGAAGAAGAGCCGAGATGTGAAGTGAGGGAGAGGCAAGGGCAAATTGGAACACACCTTCAAGAAGCCCGTGAAAACCCGCTGGAACCTGTGTGTGTCACTCATCATTTCTAACCTTAATATGGATGAAATGCTGAAGCAGGTACTCTACTTCATGGAATTGCACCCGTATCTGGCCCAGGACTCAGAGCAGCTGGAGGAGAGTAGCAGGATCTCATGGCGATCCTGCAGGGTCTCCTAGAGCTTTAGGCCCAGCTCTGCTCTCCTCCGGCAAGGTGTAAGCCTCAGAGGTGCTTGGAGCCCTCCACCACCCTTCCAAGTCCCACTCCAGGTTCTCCTGTGGTCAACCCTGAGCTGGAACCATGGAGGGAAGGGAATTCTGGGAATCCCAGTTACGGCTCAGCTAAGATGACTCTGGACAAGGCCAGCACGTGTTCCTGAAATGAGCTTTCATCACCCATGAGAAAGGAACTGTGTCTTTCAGTTCTTGGGGAGTGGCAGCCATAAGCTGGTGCCCTCCTCTCTGGATGGCTCCCTCACCCAGGGGAGGCCACTTAATCTCGAGTCTTCGGAGCGCTGGGAGAGCCTTAGCTGACTGGAGTCAGCCAAGGATATGCATCTCCAGAAGGTCTCTTTCTCAGGCCTAGGGAAAGGGAAGCCTTTGTTGGGCCACCCCAGCCCCTCTCTCCAAGACAGATATAGTCACACCTTCCCGGCAGGGTGTCGTGAGGGTTCATTAGTTAATGCTGGGGAAAGGGCTTTGACGGTGCGGAGTGCATTGTGAATGCTGTCATAATTGCACACAGATGCCTGAATCCAGACTCACAGGCCTTTGCTGACTAATCGTAGAATTTGCTGGAGTTGGTGGTGACCTTTTCTCCCCAACGCATTTCTAAATATTTTGGTTGTCAGTTGTAAACAAGCCTATTCCTAAACAAAAATCAGACTCTATTGGTGCTTTTAAAGTTGTCCTTGTTCCATCAAGCCTTTCCAGTTCCCCTCTTCCCCTCTCATTTCTCCTCTGTTAGGGATGGCCAAACAAGGCTGACTCACTTCTGCTCCCCCCGGGGAAGAGCCTGGCGATGAGGCTGGAACACGCTCATCTCAACCAGGGAAGCTTCACACGCTGTCAAAGTTTTCGGGCAATGTTGTCAGTATGGCACACGCATTAGTCAAACATTTGGATTCTTTTTTTTAATGACAAGAAAATAATTAGTCTTTTCAACTAAACTTTTGACATCATGGGAGCAGTGCTGCTGTTGCATTTCTGTCTCCTGGCCTTTCATCCCTTTTGATTTTGTCCCAGTTGCTTTTATGTAACAAGGACGACAGACTGTAACAACCCTCATGGCCTCTCTCCCCCGCTGTCTGTTGGAGGAAGGCTTTTAATTTTCTGGAATCTCTCCTAGTGGGCAGGATGAGATGAGAAAAGAACAAGGCAAATGGCTAGAGCAACCAGCCAGGCAGGCCTGATAGATATGCATCATAAACAGCCACAGAGGGGAGCAGGAAGAGAGAAATGAAAACAGGCATGAAGTGGGCATGGAGGAGAGTTCAAGGGCCATAGACAGAGAAGGCGTGAACAGAACTTTTTCTTGGGCAGGGAGCCACTGACAAGTGTAAGGGAGGGAATAAGTGTGAAAAATATCTCAAGAGGGGTGTGTTAGTTTGCCAGGGCTGCCATAAAAAAATGCCACCAACTGGGTGGCTTTAAAAAAACTGCAGTGTAGTTTCTCACACTTCTGGAGGCTGGAAGTCCAAGCTCAAAGCATTGGCAGGTTTGGTTTCTTCTGAGGCCTCTCTCCTTGGCTTATAGATGGCCGTCTTCTCACTGTGTCCTCACGTGGCCTTTCCTCTGTGCGTATGCGTTCCTGGTATCTCGTCTCTTCTTATAAGGACACCAGCCACGTTGGACTAGGGCCCAACCTATGACCTTATTTAAACTTAATTACTTTTTAAAGGCCCAATCTCCAAATATAGGCATACCTCAGAGATATTGTGGGTTCTGTTCCAAACCACCACAATAAAGTGAATATCACAGTAAAGAGAGTCACACAAATTTTATGGTTTCTCAGTGCATATTAAAGTTATGTTTATACTCTATTGTAGTCTATGAAGTATGCAATAGCATTATGTCTGAAAAAATACACACCTTAATTAAAAAATACTTTATTGCTAAAAAGTGCTCACCATCACCTGAGCCTTCAGTGAGTCGTAATCTTTTTTGCTGGTGGAAGGTCTTGCCTTCAACTTATAAAAAATGCAACATTTGCAAAGCACCATAAAGAAAAGTGCAATGAAACAGGCCTGCCTGTACACTCGCGCTGGGGGTTAAGGCTTCAACAGATGGATCTTGGAAGGATACGATTCAGTTCATAACAAGGGTTTTGAAGTTGTTTCGGCATATTAAACATGGGTTCCCTCTGCCCCAATTTGGTGTTTTCTAAAAAGAACAACAACAACAAAAAGATTTAAAGTACTTTTAATTATATTTATTATTTTTCTGTTGAATTGCTTTTCCTGTACCACCACTGCACTAAGCCTGGGTTACAGGGACTCTCAGTTTATTAGGGTTATGTACAGATTTTTTAAAAAATCCTAAACCAAGAATTTTTTTTAAAAAAATTGATTTTAGAGAGAGAGGAAGGGAGAGACAGAGAGATCAGCGTGAGAGAGAAACATTGACTGGTTGCTTCCCATACGTGCCTTGACCGGGGATGGCACCCATAACCTAGGTATGTGCCCTGACCGGGAATCAAACCTGCAACCCTTTGGCATACAGGAGGACACGCCAACCAACTGAGCCACTAGGGTTATATATGGATTTAGGTGCCTCTCTGTTACCTGATTTTTCAAAGAATTAGAATGTAATAAAAAGGACTTGATAAGAAAATCAGAGGAGACATAATTTAATCTCTCATTTGTAATTTGAAAGCCCATGTAGAAGTGAACTTATCCCCCAAAGGGAAAATTACATCTGTGAAAAAAATCTAGATATAGTTATGTTGTTAAAAAAAGAGTACCATATAACACTTTTAGTTTTTGTAGATATAAATATTTGTAACCACATGTAGGCCCATAGCATTATAATGCAGATTTTCTTTGGTTATTAAGAAAAAGAATTATAGCCTAACTCTGCTAGTTTCATTTTCGATAATCATCTAAATGAAACCTGTCATTTAGCGACTGCCATTTGGAAGTATCAATAACTGTTTGAAAATAAGCAAACCACAATCTGGATGGAAAAAAAGGAAGCCAGCCCTCCAGTACTGCGTTCTGCTTCTCTGATTACTGCCGGGAGCGGCCGATTGGCATAATGGCCCCTCATCCAGCACTGGCTGCAGCGGCTGTGAAATCTCGAGTGAGTTTTGCCGAGGCTGCAGCCACACGCTGTATGTCAGACACACGGTGCTTGTCGAGGTGCAGCTCTGTGGGACTGGTGGCCCCATGTCCGCAGTGAGATGTGCGTCCAGAGCACGGAGCAGTGGGACGGTCACTTTCCATGGGGAAGGAGAACACATCTGTTTGTAGTCATTGGACACCGCTGAGCTACTGTACCACCTTGAGATGGTTATTTGCTGGGTCTAACTTTAGATCATTCCCCGGAGGAACGCCACAGAGCAAATATGTCAGAGGTGGGGCTGGAGGGGTGAGGGTAGGAGAAGAGGGGTGGGGGGATGGGGCAGAAGGAGGTGGGGAGAGAGAGGGAAAGAGAGAGAGAGGGGAACAGGGAGAGAGAGAAACCTGGGTCCTGCGCTGGGAGAGGACATGGATCTCTTGCTTATCCAGGAGCAGTTTCCAGGCCAATCAAATTAACACTGTAATAAGGCTAATCTTGTACCCACTTACGCAGTAGGATGGTAGTGAGCTGTGGGTCCAATTTGATGAATACCATAAAAGTCTGTTAACATTTCTCTGGTATAGGCCTAGTTTTTTAAAAGTCATTATTATTTATAATTCATTTATATATGGAAGATGATGGCTCTTTATGGTTCGGATGATTTAAATCGGGGCCTTTAAAGCCATGCATGATTTATTTGCACTAGGAAATCATGTTTTCTTTGGAGGTTTTCAATGGAGGCATAATTACAGTGTTGCAAATACAGTGCTCTATTTAAGGGCCTGTCAGCATTTCCATAATAAACCTCTATTTTCAGGAGTCCAGAATATTGCCAGAGACAGAGAGAGACACAGAGGGACAGAGACAGAAAGAAATCCTTCTAAAATAAAAGCTTGGTGGGTCCATCTGATTTTTAATTCAAATCTGTATCTGTATCTGCAACCGCACATTCTTCTGGATTCGTGTGGTGGTGCCAGTAATGTGCCAGGCATCTCTGGACCCTGCCCAGTGGGGCGTCAGCTTTCAGGCAGAATCTTCCCGGGAAGCAGCAGCGTGCTGGGTGGCTGGCTGGCTCCCTTTCCAGATCCCAGCCGACTGCCAAGTTGCATCTCAGCTTTAAGAAAAGAAAAACATTTTTTGCCTTTACTCCTGGTTTATTTATTTGTGTGTTTTAGTTAACTTAAGCATGTGCCAACTTGGACCTTGGATCATCATCATCATCATCATCATTATCATTATATTATAAGCAATATTAAGTACAACTTCAGTGCCCAGTATGTGCCTGGCACTTTACAAATATTATTTAATTTTTCAAAGTTATAACAATTCTACAAAGTAGAAATTATTATCCCTGATTTTCAGAGGATGGAAACAAGCTGAGGGGAGGTGACGTGCTTGGCAGACAACCAGAGAGCAGAGTTCAGGGACACTGAGGTAATAGCTGAGACAGCCCAGTGCTGGGCTCCGCAGCTTAAATGCATCAGAAGCCATCTCTCAAACTGGAATAGCGTCGTTTAGAGAATGAGGCTCAGAGAGTCCGGTGCACTCGGAAACAACACAGGCAGGTCTAGAGAGGGCTGGGGGAACTAGCCAATGGGGAGGGAAAGCCCCGAAGGTCGTTTAGCAACTCCTGGATTGTGTTTAATAGGTAAGTGTGACTCTGGTTGAGCCTAGATAAAAAATATCTGAGTTTTTTGAGGTTTACTATGTGGCCAGCTCGCACTTTACATGGGTTATTTCACTGATTTCCAAACTTTAGCAATGCAGTGAATGAGTTTTATGGAGATTGGATAAAAATGCCAGGATTATATAACAGGGAAGTGGCGGAGTTCCCAGCTCTGGAGTCCTGGTTCTTGACCACTTGTGCTTGACAGCCCCAAGGGAACCAGTCTCCCTCGGTTTGGAAGGTGCACTGTGAATGGAGACGGGAAGCTGACACTCAGGACCCTCCTGCCTTCTGCGGGAGATCCTGTCTTCGCACTGCTGATGGGCCTTTTCCAAGAGTTTGTGTGTTGGCATTTAGCAGAAGGAAAAGGTAATAATATACACCCTTCACACAGGGAGGACGAGGGACAAGCGGTGGAAAGAGAGACCACCCTCCACTTCGTGTTCGCAGCCAGCCACGGGGAAACTATTTTGTAAACTCCTGATCCCTGTGGGTGGTGTGATTTAATTCTTTTTCCTTCTCTTTTCTGGGGCTGCTTTTGGGTTGCTAGTTCCGCTGAGACTAGAAATGGTAACACACAGCCCAGGGAGAGGCAAGAAAAGGAAGAAGGTTTTTCACTAAGAACATTGTTTTTCTTCTTCTTGAAGTGAAATCAGGAAACTGTAGGGAGGATATTGTGTACTGAGGTGTTCTGCTCTCAGAGCTGGGTTTGAGGCTCGAAGTTCAGAAGAAAGGATTCAAATTGCCTTTAGAACACAGAATGCATTTATCTTATTAGAAACAGCTCTCAGTTCTTGGAGGCTGCAAATTCTATTCAACAGGTATTTATTGAAGATCCTCTAATAGGTCAGTGTTGGGGTTTATTGTCCATAAGGGAGATGGCTTTATTTGCATGGAAAATTTGACTCAAGTTAGTGTTGTAATTAAAATGGTAGAGAGGGCATGCCATGTTGTCAAAACCTAAACACTAATTTGAGTAATCAGCCTATTATTGCTACTGGGAGCAAAAAGCAAGGTAACCAGCTCCATTCAGAACAAGAGCTATTCATTAACCAACCAATATTTGCTGAGCATCTACTATATGCCGGACACTGAGCTGGGAGCTGGCATTCAATGGTGAACCAGAAAGATGAGGTTCGTGCCCTCATAGACTTAAAGTCTAGTTGAGGATAGGGACATCAAACAGATAATTACACTAATAATTACATTATTTTAAAAGTAATTATAACTGATAAGTTCACTAGAGGAAACTACAAGGTCCTATGAGAACAGTGGCTTACATAAATAGGATTTTTCGCCCCATAACAGGAAGTCCAAAAGCAGGTTAGCATTGGTTCGGTGATGTCATCAAGGATCCAGGCCCTTTCTATGCCACTTCCCTGCTGTCCTTAACATAATGAACTTTTCACTCCTGGGCTTATAGTCTCATGGTTACAGAATGGCGGCCGTGGATCTGTTTTCAAAGGCGGGAATCACAGGGAAGGAGCGTGCACCAGAGAGCTCTTTTCTCTAACACAAATGTATTTCATCAGCAGCAAAATTCCTTTCCCAGAAAACTTTCAGCAGACTTTCCGTTAATTCATTAGCCAGAAATGGATTTATTAGTGAATATTGTAGAAAAGACAAAGGAGTCAGCAATTATATGTGAATATAAGTAACATTTGTGGAATGTCTTGCAGACCACATTCATGGGTATGAAGTTGTTGGCCTCTCACGTCAGCTCTGTGAGAAAGACAGCAATTTCTCAGATGAGGACACTGAAGTTTGAGTCAGGGACTTGCCCAAGAACACATGGTCAGTCCTCTTTCGCCCAGGGGTCCTCAGCTCATTCCTGGGAGCTTGCACTGCCCATGCCTTCTGAGTTTCAGAGAGGGGGACAATCCTGAGCCCTAAATGCAGTGCATCCTAAAGGGACATGCAAGCGTGTGAGGGTTTTTTGCAAAAGGGTGAGGGTTTGCTTTCTGGGGTGTTTGTTTAGAGACCCGAAATTTAGATTGTCCCTCAGATTTACTTTTTTAATGGGTTGTAAGTCACACAGCAGGAAGACAGACCAACTGGGAAGAAGGGAGGCTTGTGATAACAAAGTCAGAATCTCATAGTGGAGCTTTTGGGGTCCTCACTGGCCAAGATATAAAAAAGAAATAGAAACTTTCATCTGCTGATGGGTCTGTGACTTCATTTCCAAATGACTTAGGAAATGTTGATTTTAAATGTTTATGACTGCTGCTTCCCAGCCTCTGGCCCCCAAGCAGGCAACAGGAGGTGTTTAACATGCAGCATAAATGAATGAATATTACAACCACAGGTTCTCATGGTATTTTAAAAACACCCCAAAAAAACCAGTCTGCCAGTCACATGTAGCACCCTAGCCTGTGCCCCTCCCCCAGGCTCCCAGCACTGGTGTGTGCCTGTCACAGCAGGAGGGATGTCCTTGGCAAACTCCATTCTCCCCACCCTTGCCTCTTGGATCTGGGCTCTAAGGTTGTCTGTTGTCTGTTGCTGGGCTGGTGGAAGGTGGAGACAGACCTTTTGGCATGAGACCATCCCATGAAAATTAGGACGGGCAGGGTGCCCGGAGGCGCACCAGCATCCTTGAGTTACACCAATGGAAACAAGAGTCATGTACCCTGTGCTGGAGAACGTGTAAAATTGACACCGTTTACCAGATGTTCCCGGGTTTTATGAGCTCTACAAGGCCTTCTGTTAAGTAACACTTTGAAAAAGTAATGCTTGCCGGCTCTGAGTGGAAAGTTTTTGTTTTTGGGTTTTTAAAAAAATCTTTTGGGTGAACTCTGCAGCACCTGTTTTTACAGCAGAGCTCTGGCCTGCCAGGGGCCACTTCTAGTGAGTGACAGGCAGGAGAGAGGTATGTGGCAGGCAACCTGGTCCTGATTTAAAAGGCCAGAGACCAGAGGCCCAGGCTTATGGATGCAGACACACACACACACACACAGGAACCCAGATGTGCTCCCTTCGGTTTAATGCAATAAATATGCTCCTGAAATGTTGAGTACAAGTCACATATTTTTGTTAACACCAAATAGGATATTCCTTTTTATGCAACAAATTGTTTTTTAAAACAAGTAATTACCATCTCATTCACTTTTAGTGTACAACTGAATTTTCAAGAAATAGACCTGCTGGAGAGTGCAGCATCACATTATAAAGTGGTTGTTTATCATATTTGGTGTCTTAAAGATGCTGTGCAAGATGGTGACAAGTGGCATGTGTGGACAGGCATGAGCATTTCAGTGCAGAATATGGAGAACACATTCAAGTGAAGGGCAGGAGAACTGAGACCTTAAACAATGGGATGAGAAAAAGGAGGAAGCTGCTCTGTAGGAGCAGAGAGGAGTTCCCTACAGTAGGGTGGAGTTCCTTCCACCTGGGGAGATGTATATGGGCGGGGCAAGTGGAGCCATCGAGACAGTTGGAAGTGACCTGGTTGGGTATCGTCCTGCCCAAATTACTGCCACCCACAGAGAGCCAACCAGAAGTACCACCTAAAGGAGCAATGGGTGTTTAGAAATCCACATACAACCCTTCACCTTATCCAACTTAGTTCTGGGAGGAGGAGGAAGAAGAGGAGAAAGATGCTGTCTGGCTGCCCCATTTATCCTGCCAGTGTATTTAGAGCAGAACTTGGTTATGGCCCATCAACTGACTCTGACAATCTTTAAAATTATAGCAGCACACCCAACATCTATGGGTTAGAGGTCTTCTGACCTCTAATCAGAGATTCCTTAACTGCATGTGTGGACCTGTGTCTTTGTCTTTTTCTGTCCCCAAGGTCCATTGTCTGAATGTAGGTCTTCCACAGCAAGAGCTTTTGCCAAGCTCCACCACTGCACAGAGAAAGTGGAGTGCAGGTCAGCATGGAAGGAGGCACATTAGGGGGCGCAGGCTCTGTGCAGGTGGCATGCTGAAGAGGGGGAGGTTGGAGATAAGACAAAAATACTATAGTGCAAACTCTATAAAAACACAGGTATACATGGCCTCCCAATTATACAGAAAGTAGAAAGTGTATATATGTTCACATACAGAGATAGAAACATGAATCACCAAAATGCTAATGGTGATTAGCAGGTCAGTGGATTTCAGGTTAGTTTTAGTGTCCTTCTTATATTTTTCTGGAGTTTGAATGTTTTACAGTATTTATTATTTTTATTTTTTAATTTAACTTTATTTTTTTTTTTTATCCTCACCTGAGGACATTTTTCCATTGTTTTTAGAGAGAGAGGAAAGGAGAGAGAGAGAGGATGAGAAACATCAGTTGGTTGCCTCCCTAGGGACAGAACCCACAACCTTTCAGTCTATGGGATGACGCTTCAACCGACTGAGCCACACTAGCTAGGGCACTATTTATTATTTTTAAATCAGAAAACAATAAGGCTATTTTCAATGTAAAACATAGCAACAATATGACAAAGACAACTCATGCATTTCAGAGTTCAATGTGTCCCTATCCTCTTCTCTCCTCATGGGACCCTGACTGCACACCAGCAATGTGGCTTCCAGAAGAAGTGGGAAGAAGATACGGGGCTTGGGTCATTCACCCCACGGTTTGGGCCTGTGATCTCTCTCTCTTGGAAACCGGTTGTTGATGACAAGGTGGATGTTTCACAGAGCATCAGTATCATCTTTGAAGGAAGCTGGGTGTGCAGAGGCTCCTGTGTTTAGAAGCAAGGCTTAGACTCACTTATTGCACCCCACATCATTTTTTCCATCAGATAACAATCATCAAGAATGCTTGTGTCATCAGATAAAGTCAGGTTTATTAACTCACCACAGCAAGGGAGAGCACACCCCAAAGAGCCATGGGCATCTCGGGAGAGAGGAAGGAGGACCAGGGAAAATGGAAATCTCCTTTGATTTCATGTCAACATGAAGTGGGGGCTGTAACTGGGTATCTCAGCAATCTCTGAGGCAGGAGGAAGAAGCAGAGCTGGGGAAGTCATCAGTAAGCCCCTCATACGAGAACAGAGGGTTCTTAGTCACTTTGCAGCATAGTGTGGCCTTCAGAGAAACATTGGTTTTTGTTGGCTTTGTCACAGGGTCTTGTTTGAGTCATTTTGTAATGTCTCTGTCTGATGATGAGCAGCACTGGTTTTCAAGTTTTCACACTTTGGGGCCCATGGCAGGCTGCCATTCCTGATTAGGGGTACTTGGGGATAGGGTCTGATGGAGCATGCTTTGTCCACCGGCCTGGCTCAGAGGGCTGAGGGTGGAACACATGGTACTTGATCCTCTGTCCAGGACTTCATCTTTGTGGTGTTGTCCAGGCATGGAAAGCTTGAGGGCTTGAGACTTCCAGTCAAGATGGTAGCATAGGTAAACACAGCTTGCTTCCTCGAACAAACATTAAAATTACAACTAAAATATAGAAAAACTATCACTCAGAACCATCAGAAATCTAGTTGAATAGAAGTCTCACAACTACAGAATTAAAGAAACCACATTCATCCAGACTAGTAGGAGGGGCAAAGACATGGAATGGGCTGGCCCCACATCCACATGTGGTGGATAAAAATTTGGGAAGGATATTTTGGAAGCGAGAAGTTCCAGCCCCACACCAGATTCCCCCAGTCCAGGGATCCAATGCCAGGAAAATAACTCCCCATAACTTCTGACTGTAAAAACCACCAGGGATTGAGTTGGGGGAAGAAACTACTGGAGACCCAAGCAGTCCCTCTTAAAAAACCCACACATGGACTTACTCAGATTCACTCCCGAGCTCTAGCACCAGGGTTGCAGCTTGAAAGACACCAGTGGAGGAACTGAAGGGTCTGGCATCAAGATGAGAACTGGGGGACAGTTTTTTCTCAGACAGAGAGGTAGACAGAGGTCATTGCCTCTTTCTGAGCCCCTCCAACAGACACAGAGCTGTCAGGCTAGTGCCATATCTGAAACCCCATCAACCTGGTTAACACTGTTGGCTCCACTCTGGAGATCACCAAGACTCCATCCCACCCAACTTAGGAGCCTACCCAAGTTGTTAACTGTGACTTTTCCATATGAATGGCTGGTCTTGGCTTGTGTTTCACAACTTCCCACAGCCTATCAAACAAGCAACAG
The DNA here is from genome assembly GCA_028533065.1 of Trachops cirrhosus. Classification (NCBI taxonomy): domain Eukaryota; kingdom Metazoa; phylum Chordata; class Mammalia; order Chiroptera; family Phyllostomidae; genus Trachops; species Trachops cirrhosus. The sequence continues at coordinate 105,579,278 of CM052541.1, forward strand.
CTGGCTTCAGTGAGTCCGCAGCCCCCATACCTTTTACTAAGTGGCCCCAGACCTGGCACAAGCAACAGCCAGCTTAGATTCACAGTTTAGCTTTGCCTGGGAATCTCCAAGCCCAGCACAAGTAGAAGCCATCTTAGATTGCTTTATAGCTAAGGCAGGGTGGCCCCTGGCAAAACACAGGTTGGGGCCGACCTTGACCTGTACCACTTGGGAAACCCCAGGGCCAGCACATCCAGTGGGCAGCTACAGACCATGTCAGTGCACCACCACCCTGCCCCTGAACAGTTGATTCTCCACGGAGGGTGAAGGTTGGTGATTCATGGTCATAGCCAGTCCTTGCAGTTTACTGGCCTGGGTAAATCCCTCCCCCTGACCTGCCAACAGCAATCAAGGCTCAACTGTAAGAGGAGGGTGTACTGAGCCCACACAGAGGGCACACCTCGAGTACCCAGATTGGGTTATAGGGGAGGCTGTGCCATTGGACCCTACAGTACAGTTACTACATTAGGCCACACTACCAAGACAGGGAGCCATAGCTGCTCTACATAGAAACACACACAGGGAGGCTGCCAAAATGAGGAGACAAAGAAACATGGCCCAAATGAAAGAACAGATCAAAACTCCAGAAAAAGAACTAAACAAAATGGAGATAAGCAATCTATCAGACACAGAATTCAAAACACTGATTATAGGGCTGCTCAAGGACCTTAGTGAGGACCTCAAGAGCATAAAAAAGATCCAGTCAGAAATGAAGGATTCACTAATTGAAATAAAAAACAATTTACAGGGAGACAACAGTAAAGTGGATAAAGCTGAGAATCAAATCAATGATTTGGAACATAAGGAAGCAAAAAACAACCAATCAGAACAGCAAGAAGGAAAAAGAATAAAAAAAAACGAGGATAGTGTAAGCAGCTTGTGGGACAACTTTAAGTATTCCAACATTTGCATGATAGGGGTGCCAGGAGGAGAAGAGAAAGAGCAAGAAATTGGAAATCTGTTTGAAAAAATAATGAAATAAAACTTCCCTAATTTGGCGAAGGAAATAGACATGCAAGTCCAGGAAGCACAGAGTCCCAAACAAGATGGATGCGAAGAGGCCCACTCCAAGACACATCATAATTAAAATGCCAAAGGTTAATGATAAAGAGACACTCTTAAAAGCAGCAAGATTAAAGCAGTTAGTTACCTACAGGGGCATTCCAATAAGACTGTCAGCTGACTTCTCAAAAGAAACTTTTCAGGCTTGAAGGGATCGGCAAGAAATATTCACTCATGAAAAGCAGGAACCTACAACCATGATCTCATTTAGAATTGAAAGGCAGATAAAGTGCTTCCCAGACAAGAAAAAAACTAAAGAGGTTCATCATCACCAAACTATTATTTTATGAAATGTTAAAGAGACTTATTTAAGAAAAAGAAGATGATTGAAACTATGAATAGTAAAATGGCAATAAATACGTATCTATCAACAATTGAATCTAAGAAACAAACTAAGCAAATAAGAAGAACAGAGACAGAATCATGGGTATAGAGAATGTTTTGATGGTTGCCAGATGGGAAGGGAGTGGGGCAAAATCGGTGAAGAGGTGAGGGGATTAAGAAGTACAAATAGGCAGTTACAGAATAGCCATGGGGGTGTAAAGTACAGCATAGGAAATGGAGTAGCTAAAGGACTTGCATGTATGACCCATGGACATGAACAATGGTGTGGGGATTGTCTGAGGGAGTGGGGGTTGCTTGGTGGAGGGGGGAAAACTGAAAACTTGGGACAACTGTAATAGCAAAAGCAATAAAAAATATAAATATATATATATATTTTTAAAAGAAAGTTTGAGGGCTTGTGAAGGGAACTGCTCATCAAGTTCCATGGGTTCAGTCCCGAACCCCTAACACTAAGGTTTTTGGAGACAGGTGCTTAGCAAGCAAATGCAGATTGCTTCAGACCTCCTGAAAGGTCCTCAGGAGTCCAGTCTCAGGAATCCTGCCTGGATTCCTCCCAATCTACTTTTTTCTCTCTGTACATCTGTTTTCTCTTCTGGGAAGACAAAATTATACCAACTTCTCTAAGTAAGGCCAGGATGGCTTTGAGTGGAACCCATATTGTATTCTCCAAGAACTTTTAACTTCAAAGAGAAAGATTATGCAGATATGTGTCAATGTCTTAACATGGGGTGAAATTTTATTCTGTGGCCAGAAACAAACACTGGACTCACGGATGGTGGTGCTTACCTGCCTGATGTCCCTGAGTCCCTTGAGGTGTTATGACTGTGGCCATCCCCTGCTTCCCTTCCTTTGTCTTGCTCACTCTGCATGGCCCCTCTTCAGGCAGACCCTCTGAGCCTTAGCTTCCATCCTGTCTCAGACATGCTCCTTCTTCCCCTCCCTCTTCTACAGGCTGGAAGGTGGGGGACCTGAAGCAGAAGGGCTTGAGGGGAAGATCTCTGAGTCTTGGTCTGCTGACTTGGGCCACGAGACTACCTCATGGCTGCCCAAAATGGCAGGCCTGGCCTCTGTCCTGGTGGCTGGCCTGGACTCACTTTGTCTGTGGAAGGTCAGGACAGGCCCTGTAGTCTGTTCATGGGACCTGGCTGTCACCCACGGGCAATTCATCCTGACCGCGTCTGCGGCTGCGTGCATGGAAAACAACAGTAGCCACGTCAACAGCAAAAGCAACAACTGCGCACACCAAATGGAGACTTCGCTTTACTCACAGATGGTGGTAGGCAGACGGGGCGGGAGGACGCATTTTCCTGCGATATTAGAATAGGATGAGCAGTGGTTATTTTGGGCCAGGCTCCAGCAAACACTTGGAGAGCTCCTCAAACTGCAGATGAAGCCCCAGGTTGATTTTATTGGGTGATTTCAGTGCTGCCAAATACTTGTAGTGTAAAGAAATCATAAAACATGCTGGTGGTCCAGAAGCTGGATGGGGTATGCTCTGCACATATTTGAGACGACTTTGTGATTTGGTGACAGGCCTGTTTGAACCCCTCACCTAGAAATCAGTCAGCATCTGCCGGAAAAATAAATTAAATGTAGATGGCCCTGAATCCATTTCTCCTGCTGGTCTCTTTGCCCCTTTATCTGAGGAGAGGAAGAATTTTGTTGGCCCCAGGCATGATATGCATTTAATTATCACAGTTCAGATTTTTTCTGCTGCACTGGAAGCCTCCACCAGCTTCCTCTTCACCCTGTGCTCTGGAATAACATGGCTCTCTGCTAGTGATTATCTGCAGCGTTTGGGTAGTCTGCAGCATGTGCAATGCAAGGCTGATCAGTCTGCTTTAATTAAGCTTCAAAGAAGAGCCCGAGTATCCATCTTATCTCCAGTTTGCTCCTTAATTCCTTTTCCACGGTCCCTGCTGTAGGTGGGAAGTGTAGCAGTGGTCTGCGACGGAGGAGGGGGTCCCTCCTGGTCTGAGCCAGTCTTACCAAATGAATGAGTTTCTCTGAACCTCCTCCAAGGGCCTCCTCTCCACTTTCCCCATTTCCACAGGGAGCTAATTGCCAAAGATCTGTTATAAAAAAAATCCCCTTGGGTGTTTCCCAGTGCTACAAACTCAGAAGGAAGGAAAAGGGGGAGTGCTAGCAGGAAGAAGGGGGTGCTGTGGCTGGCTGGGGCTGACCCCACCACCTGAGAGCTACTAGCAGCAGGCCTGTTCTCAGCAGACCCTATGGAAAGCCACATGGCCCTAAATGAGGGGCGCCTGCTGAAAGTGGACCCCCCGTACTTTTGTAGAATTTTCCTTCTAAAACTAACACAGGGTCCTGCAGAGGCAGCTTTTTGTCCCAGGTAATCACCGGATGGAATTTTTTTTTTAACATCCAACCACCAGCTTCTGTGGGCCTCAGAAAGAACATTTGTAACCATGCATTCTTTATGTGGTCTTCGATTAATAAACAGGAACCTACCTTTCTAGACGGACGGGGAAACAATTTTTTTCTGTTTGCTGCTCCTGTGTGTAGGGTCCATGAATGGGGGCTTTGAGAACTTGCCCTTTCATGGCCAGATATCAAAGTGCTGCTCACACATACAGATCACCCACCTCAAGGTGCAGCTCGGAGCCACCGCCCGTGTGGCCGCCCACCGTGGTTCCACGCTGGCCGCCTGGTTGGGCCGCAGGGCCAGCCCTGTGATGGCCCAGTTTCCCTCCCTGGGATGAACGCCGACCCACCAGGAAGAAGGGGGAGACCACCAGCGTCCATTCTCCACCGAGTCCTAAAATAGCTATATTTATATTTACTCATACGTGCTCCCTTTGGTGGCATTCCTTCCCTGGTCACATCCCTCTGTTTGGGAAGAGAAAGTTCATTTTTAAGGTTTCCTGGCCTAAAATTCCTCTTTTCCTGTTTTCTTTTTTTCCCCTTCTTTTCTTTCTCTCCTCTCCCTTTCTTTTGTTTTCCTTCCCTTTTCTATAACTGCCTCTCTCTTATCCTTGGATAGTGTGCCCTAACATTACAGGTTGGGGTTCTCCTGGAGTCTCCCCAATGCTGGGACCTCAGGGAAGGGGAATAAGCATTTTCAGGCCAAGGAACAAGACCACAGTCCCTGCAGACAGAGAGGGTGTGTGAAGGGCTGGGACTGTGTCTACACATCCTAAAGTCTGAGACTAGGAGGATGAAGGCGTTGCGATTTACAATCCAGAGGATAAAGGGGCCGCGGCCCAGTAACAGGAAGTCCTTGGTGCTGAGAGCCTTGTCAGTACCTCGGTGCTCTGGAGCTTCTAATCTTGGGCTTCCGTTTCAGTTACGCTGGGCAAAATCCTGGGACCTGGCTCAGAGTGTCTGGAAGTGGAAGCAGTGTCCTGAGGTTGGGTCGAGGAAGTGAAGGAGAGGCAGGAATGAGCCCATCCTGTTCTCTCTTCCACCCTGCCTTCTCCTCCCACCCCCACCCCAGCCCTGTCCTCTCCCTCCTCATGTACTAGTTCAGAAGATGGGGTGTGTGACCTTGAGTTAAGCCTTGATAGGGTCAAAGAACATTTGCTCTGAAGCTTCTCAGGCAAGCTTTGCAGAGGTGACAAGACACCCAGGCATCGTTAGAATGACAGAAATGGTAAGGGAAGGGGGTTGGAGGCTGTCTTTTCTATGACACAGTTTGTCCCAGGTGAGGCAGCTCAGGGGGCTCTCACCATGTAATTCTGGAATTGGAGTCTGAGGAGGTGAAATTTTGGATCTTCTTCCCCTCATGTGTTGGCAGAGAGGGAGTCTGGATTGGACCTGCGTGGGGAAGAGAGGCTGAGTGGCAGGAATGGAAAGCTTTGGGGAAATGGAGGAGAGGCTAGTCCTTGGATGTCTCAGGCCCCTCTCCCCACCACGAATCTCAGAAAGTCCCTGTGCAACAAGCCAGGAGGGGACCATTATGCTCACGTTGCAGATGAACACACTGAGGTTCCAAGCTGCAAATTGACTGCACTGTCACACAGAGCGTTGGTGGCTACTGAGCTGTCCCGTTGGGTCGGAACTCATGCCTGTGAAGAGGAAGAAGAAACACAAGTTGGCTTGCAGATGCTTGTGATTCTCAACAACACTGATGGTTGTCCAGAGGATTCTGTCTGCCTGATTATTGCATAATTCCCACCCCTTTGGTAGGGACAATGCCAGGGGGAAATGAGGAGGAAAGGATGGGAGTTAGCGATCCATCTACAGCGATGCTGCTGTAAATAGCAGTGGGCATGCAGGTTCTCTGCCTAGTTCATCCCGTTCGGCAAGGCTCCCATGCTGATGGTGCTCTGTGGGACCTGCCTGGCTTCTCTAAACACCTGGCCCTGGCCCTGGCTTGACCCTGGCTTGACCCTGGCTGTGCCCCTACACCCCAACTCCCTGTTCACAGGGGGCTAGGAGACCACCCCTCTCTTCCCTCTGCTTTGAAGGAAACAAATTGGCCATTGGATATGTATCCAGGCTGGACAAGGGCATAGGTCCCAGGTCACAAGGACCACCAAAGTGAGGACCCAGGGAGCCAGGAGTTGATTAATGAGGGACTCAGAAGAAGTTAGACAGGGTCCAAGAAGGTGGGCAGCGGAAGGGTGAGAACTGTAATTAAAAGACTCATCATAACTCATGGGTCTAGGTTTTCTGGGCTCTTGTTGCCTGGCGCTGGTGTTGCTGGTGGTGAACACAAGGGTGTGGCTTTTTTTGAGGGGCCTTCGAGTGGGCTTTGGGGAACCCTTTGTTATCCCAGTTGAAATACACCCCAGAGCAAAGAGTTGAGCTCTTTCTACTGGGACGTCACAGGTTCTGGAAGACAAGGCCAGTTCTGTTTTTCTGGCTTGAAGTAAGGTGAGGTGTTGGTCTTTATTACGTGTCGGCCTGTCCAGGGTCCTCTGCTGGTCACTGTCCATAATTCAAAAGAGGAGCTGACGTCTCCTGCCCCATTGGCCAAAGGGATATGAGTCCCTCAAAATATTCTTCCGAAAAGGGGGTTTTGAGATGAAGTAAATTTGGAAATCCCTCTCCTGGATGACGACCATGCCCTTTATTGCGTTGAGGTCCCGAGGAGTCTGGTAGCAAGGAATCCACTGGACTCTGTTCAGCTCAGACTATACCAGCATTACCTGATCGTGGAACTAAATTTTCATGGAGCTGCACTTAACGGCCCATGGGAAACATGAAATAAAACACAGTAAAATAAAGTAAAATACAGGGAACAAAGTAAAGTAAACTACAGGTAAGAAAGACACAAGTAAGTAAGTTTCTTCCCAAAACACAAGGTAGTGGAATAGGAGACTCTATACACACAGGCACAGGATTTAACACGTGATGTTTATCTGCTCTGGTTTACATTTCTGCAGAGATGAGCAAACCAGTGTTTCGGGGGATCCCTTCCCTCGTCTTGCCCACAGGCAGCACACACACATGCACACACACTCCAGGTTAACCAACTGTCCCTGAGAGGAGGGCAGGCCGAGGTGCGAATAGATAGCAGCAGGAGAGGAGGAAAAGGAAATGTTGGTGAGCTGGGAGGAGCAGGTGATGCCCAGTGAGGCAGGAAGGAGGATCACAGGGGCTCAGGGGCAGGAGGGAAGAGCCTGGTTCCATCCTGTCCCCAGGCTCAGGCCCCCTTTATCCCTCCCTCCCTGGTTCTTCCAGTATGTGGGAGCAGAGCAGTCGGGCCCTGCCAGAATTCTCGGGTGAGGTTGGCGTGGGGGTGTGGTGCCCAGTGCAGAGCCGGCCAGTGAAGGGTCAGCCATGCCCTTCTCTGGGGATGCTTCCTTCCCTGTGAGACCAGGGAGGTGCCAGTCAGTTGAGGGACTGATCTAATTGTCCAATCAGTCACATGCTGAGGATAGAGGGTGGAGGAAATGTGGTTCTGGGGGCTTTTTGTCACGTGTGGACTGTCTTGTGCTTACATCTCTGTGGCCTCAGGACTGGCAAGGGGGAGAGAGAGAGCCGCCTTTGTGTCCCTGATCTGGGGTGTGTTTCTGTGTGCCCCAAGGAGGATATGACACATGGGTGCGAGGCCAGCAGCCAGGCAGCACCTGCTGAGGGACACAGCTGTGCCTGGGCAAGGGGCATTCTTGGCCACTGTCTCACAGCCGCCCCAGCAGCTGCCTGGGTGTTTTCCCACACTCCGCATGTGGTGCCTCTGTCGGGAAGTCCTGAGTGGGGAAGAGCCTCCCGGGTCAGCAGGACTCTGAGCCGACCCCATGACAGTGACCCGCACCCTGAGGTGGCACAGACTTGGTTCCTGTAAGTGGATTGGTACCCGGTTTTCACCACCGGTCTGAGGGGCAGAAGCAAACTTTATGGCCAAATGCTCAGAGTCAAATTTGTTTTAAGTTAGCAAAAATGTCTGGCATGTTAGAAACAGGGGTTGTGGGTGGGGAGCAAAGGCAAAGGAGAGACAGGAGAAAACACGGAGATGGGGGAGGGTCTGCCTGCAGTCAACTGGCCCCTCTTCTGATAAGACACATTAGGAAGGAAAGGTTTGGGCTGCAGGCAGAAGAAAAAAAGCAGAAGTAGAAGAGTTTTTTCAAAGGTAAAGCAAAGCAGGCCAAGAATTACTGAGAGGCTTTCAGAAGACCTCATCACCACCGGTGCTTGTTCCAAGTCATGGAGGACACCGGGCAGGCCATTGCAGGGAGCACGACAACTGAGCGGAATTCCACTCCAGAATAATATTTTGTTTCTGGTATACTACTTTAATCCAGGGACCTTAAAACACTTCACACATTTGCAATAATTGAACCTCATCACATACCTGTGGGAAGGAAGAGTGTTGTTTTGCTCGTTTTATATGGAGGTGAACGGAGGCACAGAGAGTTTGAGGGAAAACGCTGCCAGCGCCCGCGGGGGAGAGAGGAGCCCCCGGCTGCCCCGAGGCCCACTTCTCCATGGGCTGGTCGGCTGGGAAAAGGACAGCTTCTGTTAATCTTACAATAAACTTAAAAATATAAATAATTTTTAAATAACTATAACAAAATATATAATATTTTTTTAATTTTTAAAAATCACGGTTCACTAAGATTTGATTTCTTTTTACCCAATGCCTTCATTTTATGTTCTTGTTTTGCCTTCTTCACAAGTGAAGTGGCCACAATTCAGGAAAATGGGTATTTTTCCAGAATGAGAAGAAAACTGAAGAGATGTGTTTTGAAAGTGCTGAGATGAGGGGAAGGGAGGAAGGTGGGGCAAGGGGGAAGGAAGAGAGAAGGAGAAGAGGAAAATTACCTTTCTCATCTTGGTTGAAAGAGCCCCACAAAATATTTATCTTCTGTTTACCTCAGCATGGCAGAAGATGTTAAGACCTCTGTGAGCTTTTGCTTCAAAGTGGGATTTTCCTTCCCAAGTTAGGCTTTCTGCAGCTGAGGTCCCTGGGCCCCCGGCTAGAGGGCGATGAAGGGGGCTGAGTGGGCAGAGGGGCTGTGACTTTAGGGCACCAGGTGTCCCGTTTTCATCCATGTCTGTGCAGCTCACTTGGGGTCCGCCCTCCATTGTCTGCATTTGAAAGAGAAGAAGTTAAGACATAGGCCCCTAAACTCACAAGGACATAGGCATTTCGTGTGTATTTATGTCAGGCTTTCACCTTCTCTGGTCCCAGCCTGGTGTGCGGGTGCATCTGACCATGGTCGTATGGAAGGGTTCGGTTGTCTGGTAGCGCTGACAGTTTGCAAAACGCTTCCTCGGAAGCTCCCAGCAGCCCCGACTGAGGCCAGGCTCCACAGACATTTAGCTGTCTCTTTTTAACCCTCCCTTCGTTTTCACTCCAGGATCTTTTGAAAGATATTATTGATCCAAGCCCTTCCCTCCAAACCCTTGGGCTAATTATAAGTTACCACGAGCAGAAAGTGTGGCCCTAGTGGACCTCCCCTGGCAAGTGATAATCAGTCCCGGTACTCAGCCATTTGCAAGCGAAATTGTAATTAATCCACTTTGTTCGACTATTTCAGGTTAGTTGTCAACATGGGTAGAATCGAGCCGAGGACTCTCCCAACTGCCTGCTCCAGTGCACTTGGGCCTGTCAGGGGCCGTTCTGGTTCCCAGGCTGCTCAGGACGTGCAAACCCAGCAGCGCGTCTCCTCTCTTCTCTGTTCTTCTCCTCCTCCTGCCCGTTCTCTGAATACCCAGCATACGGGGGTCCACACAATCATGCAAGAGAGCTTAACTTTGAAAGGAAGTGAGCTGCATAGAGATCTTCACGTACTTTTAGAGAATATTAATATCCTGATGAAATCAAGCTTAATATATAAGTATATAAAATATAATATAAAGTATAATATCAATATATTTGTCATATAACACATTAGAATAAATATAGAAACATGTAATATAAATATATAATTATATAACTGTAGATTAAATGGTGTAAATATAGTTCCCTTATCTCCTCCAATTCCAGGACAGTATGGAGGGAGAGGCGGGGTGGAGGACTCTTAGGGATTTTCATCCTCAATTACTCAGCAGGGAGAAGCTCTTCCAGCTGTCCCAGAGGGGAGGGGGAGCCACCGAGAGTTATGCCCTGTGTCACAGCACAACGCATTGACTCATGGCCACATCTTGAGAGAAATTCGCTGCAGTCAGGAAATTCCCAGCAAGTGCTCTCATTACACCCTCTGCTGACCCTGCAGTCGGAGCATAGGTGGGGTCAGGCTGGAGGGCATTTTCGAAAAGGAAAAATCAAAGCGCTTCTGTTGCCTCCGAGGCCTGTGGCAGGGCAGAGTCCTAGCAGGCCTGGCTAAAGCTGCAAACTAGGCCTCCTGCCCTGGTGACCTGGGGCAGCCAGCCCCGGCCTGTTCCTGGATTCTAGACTTTTATTTTTGTAAAAGTTGTCTTGTTATTTTTTTTTCCTCCTTGGCTTTGTTTCCCCTTCTGAGCAAAGCAAGATGCCCCAGACCTCTCCTTCCAATGGACAGGGCCAAATTTAGAGCTGGGGTTGCTCATTTAAGCTTTGTATGTAATTGAGCCTGGCACAAAGGGTTATCATTAGGAGGAATGGCATGAAACGAGGAAAAGGGAAAGCGTGGACCCAGAGTAGAAAAGGTATCCTGAAGAGAGGCCCAGTGGCATGGCTCGGAGGTCCAGTCTCCGGGGGATCCTTGGGAGGAAGGACTGGGTATTAAAGTGCGGGTGGGGCAATGAGGGAAGCTACCAGGGCTCTGTCACCTCCTGGGATTATTTGCTTCTAAGTGCAGGGGTGGGGGGATTACGGTGACAGGGGGCAACAGACACCAGAAGCATCAGCTGTGAAGGGCCAGGCTCTGCTCCCTGGGCTTCCGGCTGGCTGATAGAAACAGGGTAATCCACTCACGGGATGAGCACCACGAGTGTCTGGAGCTGGACATCGTCCCTCGGTCCCTACGACAATGGAGGAGCCCTTTCCTGTGCCGTGCCACTGCCTAGGGACCCCCCTTGCCCAGACCCTAGCTGCTGGTTGCCTTGGGAAATGGGGATCACCCCCCTCCAGGGGGTACCCACTGCTTTCTTATTCCGGTTGGCAACTCGGCAAGGGGGCATTCTGGAACAAACCAAGGAGGCTTCTCCTCTAAGGTGCTGTCCTGGCCAAACTAGTGAGTGGACATGTGAGTATCCACCTGCCACACCCCAGAGGTCCTGGAGTCTTGTCACGTGAAGCCCTGTGTGGCTGGGCACAGCGCAGTTCCCGTCTCGCGTCTCGCGTCTGGCTGCCCTCCGCCCGCCGCCTGCGCCGGGCCTGTTGACTCACCTCGGAGGAGCTGGCAGCGTGAGGTTCCAGTTGTTCCCCCAGCCCACCGCCAGACTGTCTCTCCTCCCCGCATTCCTGGTGGCGGCCCAGCTCCCTGTGACCCCAGGTTCTAATATTCTTGGGTTTGTTCAGACTCCCCAGCTGGCTCCGTTCTGGGCTTCCTAGCCTTGTTAAAGCCAAAATGCCGACTTTTACAACCCTGCTCTTTCCACGAGTTCATCAAGCAGCCCTCTTTTTACAGGCGAGATGGCCCCTTCAGTGCACCCTCTCTTCGGAGGGGGAGGGGGCAGGGAGCGCGGGCTTCGGTAGGGTCTAGTATGCGCCACGTTATTATTTTTTTAACGATAGTCTTAAAAAAATGAAGTTCAATGGTGAGTGGTCCTCCAGGAGGAAGAATTAAATGGGTTGATTTGGAAACCGTTCAACCCTGGAGGCATTGCTAAGGAACATAATCTATTTTGAATTTTTCTTCATGAGCCCAAGTTGGTTATGGTGTGGGAATAGCTTTTTCATTCTTTCTCATCTTTTCTCCGTCCTACAGAAGTATTCATGGCATGGAATATGCAGGTTGTATAAACACCTCTTCAGAAAGTCACTTAAAGGTATTACACGTAATCACACATCTTCCAAACGGCTGTGTTCCTGGAGACACACAGAGATGTCCTTCGCACCCTGCATGTAGGAAACAGCCAAGTTAGAAATCGGCAGGGGAGGCCTGCCTAAGTGAGTAGAAAAGCTTAGCTCAACGCTTAACAAACAATCCCATAAAACTGCGCTTGCTTTTACCCAACGGCGACGCATGAGCAGCCCAGGGCGGCCAACCCGAAGGAGGGCGGGAGCCAAGGTCCATAAAGGGTGGCAGGAGAGTTTCTTTTTGCTGAAATTAGATCTGTTCCTGGAAAAAAAAATGCTCCCTATACTGGTTGTTTGGACTCCACTCTCGTGCTTTCTTCTGCTATGATACCATTTTGGCTTCTTTAACATTGAAGATGTTACTTTCACATTTGGTCTTCTCACCTCCAGCCTTACCCCCTCCTGCTCAGCCTCCACACTGCTGGCTGCCAGGGTAATCTTTTAAAACTGCAAATCAAATACATCTATCGCATTCAACTATTCACGACTCCTCAGTGGCTCCCCATTGCCTGCTAAAGTAGAAATTCCTTAGTTTCACAGATGAGCCCCTCAGCTGTCTGTCCTTCTTATCTTTTAAGTCATTTCATGCAAGTCTTCCAGACCTATGGACCAACCCCTCCTCCCACCCCCAGCCATTTCAAACTGTCTTTCAGGCCACAGTCTCCAAGCGGCATGCATTTGTTTGCACAGCAGGACAGCATGGGCTGCACAGTGCGAGGGCACCTGGAAGCTGATGTGGTGATTGAGGTAGGGTTGCACTGTCAACTAGGGTATGTAGAAATGGTCCCTTGAGAAGGTGGCTTTGAACAAAGGCTGAAGGATGTGAGGGGGTGAGCCATGCTGATGTCCAAGGGAGGAGCAGGTGCAACGTGCCCAGGAGCTTCAGGAAAACTGGAGCAAATGAGAAAGGGATGGATGGCTAGCACCCTGCTGGAGGGCCAAGGGGCTCTTGAACTGAAACAATTCCCACCTTTTCCTGTGGCTGGTGGTGCTGATGACAATATGTGACCTCAGGGAACCAGCAGCTCGTCTGCAAAATGCTTGAAGAGTTAAAATGGCTTTGCCTATGAAAGCAGAATAGTTTGTGAAAGTGGATCTAAAAGTATCAGGTTCTGGACTTTCCTTTCTTCTAAAGTACATTCACACAGTATCAACAAAGCTATTTTAGAAAATTTCACCCTGGTAATAGAAAAAGAAAACATTTTTGAGGATGCAGTAGCATTTAGGTCCAGCACTGGGTAAGTAATCCTCATCCTTAGGGCCTCTTTGGGGTGTTCAACCTATAATGTTCTCAACAGCAATTTATTTTATTAGTTCTTTTCTCTTCCTATTTTACAAAAGTCCCAGAAATGTCATGTATAGACCTTTCAAGAGTTTGGATAAAATCGTGAATTAAGTCATCATACCTCCCCCCACCCGTTTTATTATCATGGTAAATTAAATACAATGTAACAATGACCATTCTAACCATTTTTAAGTGTACAGTCCTGTGGCATTAAGCACCTTCTCGCTGTTCGGTGAGCATCACCCTCATCCATCTCCAGAGGTCCTCAGCCTCCCCAGCTGAACCTCTGTACTCACCAAACACATCCTCTCTGCTCCCCTCCCTCGGCCCCTGAAACCCGTTCTCCTTCCTGTCTCCATGAATTCGACCACTCCAGGTACCTCACACAAGAGGAATCATACATTATTTTCTGTATCAGCTTTTATGACTAGCTGATTTTACTTAGCATAATGTCTTCAAGGTTGAACCACATAGCATGCATCAAAATTTCTTTTCTTTTTAAGGCTGAATGATATCCCATTATATATATGTATATATATTCCTCTATATCTATATCTATCTATATATCTATATCTACAGATAGATATAGATATATCACATTTTGTTTATCCATTCATTCATCCAGGGACACCTGGGCCCTTTCCGGCTTTTGGCTACTGTGAGCGATGCTGCTATGCACATAGGCACACAGATACCTGCATTCCCTTCTTTTTCTCCCCTTCTTTAAAGGTCCTCTGGGCAGGAACACCTTCTAACTGTCTAAGTCTGTTTCTATGGCTGTTCTTCTCCCTTTCCAGTTACTTTGCTTGATTGATGATTATTCCCAACCCTCAGCCACTAGGAAATTGGAGGCTGGATAATTCACGTTGAAATAGAGGGACAATGACTTTTCCGGTGTCACTCCCTGGGAAGTCACTAATGCTGCAAGAAACAGAGACCAGAGGTTTCCCCAGGACTGGGCCTTCTGATCCTTGGAGGGAGGCCCCTCAGAGGCTGGGGACCGCAGTGGATTGACAGGGTTCTTCTGGGGCAGTGGGGGGGCGTCCCGGCCAGAGCTCCAGGGCATCTCTCCGGAGGGCCTGGTTGGTTGGCCATGGCAGAGCCTGGATGAAGCCAAGGCGTGGTTCCAGTGGCCCCTGGGCCAGCCCACCCCACTCAGTGGCTATTGACTGCAGTTATTCTCAGGCAGCTGGCCTAAACAGCATTTGAACTTGAACAAAAACGTGCAAATTTCAAAATGAGTTTACATTGAAAAAGTTCACACACTTTCAAAATGGAGGAGGCCCAGACTGGAGAGAGAATGGGTCGGTGTGGATGGGTTGGTGTGGGAGTCGGCCAGGGACCTCAGGACCTGGGTCTTGTCAGCCTGGGCTTTGTCCAAACTATCCAAACTCTGAGGGCCGCCGTTTCTCCATTTGCAAATGGGTAGAGGGTCATTGTCGATTAACCCTAGCTGGGTATTAGTGAATTATAATCACTTGGATGCTTTTAAAACACAGGATGTCTGGGAACCATCCTTGGACGTACTGATTTGATTGATTGCTTGAGGGCACCAATAATGTTTTCAAATCTTCCCGGGTGATGTTAGTACACAGTCAGTGTGGCAGATTTCAGGCTTAGAGGGCAGCAGACTCTCTGCAAATGGTGGCCCTCCTCCTGTGCCCGCAAACATTCCACACAGCACACTCCCTCCTTCACACTGAATAAGCCTCTGGCATCAGCTGCGTTGGTTCATAGCCCAGTTCTGAGAGGGTAAGCAGCATTCTGCACATAGTAGGGCCTCAGTTTCCCAACAGTAAAATGGGATTAAGAACAGAATCCACTTCGTAGTTTCCCATGCAGATTAGGAGAGTTTAACACATGGCTGGGAGGCAGTGAACACTCAGTAACTGTTGGCTCTTATTGTGAGAATGTCAGTGTCCAGTCAGGAATCCCCTTGCCTGTACTCCAGCCAGCCCTTCTCACCCCCTCCCGAGAGACAAGCGCTCCTCTCCCCAGCAGGGGCTGTCCAGCCCCAGCTCCCCTGCTGAGCCACGTTCCTGGGAGATGCCTGGTGGGTTCAGATTGAGTCAGACGTATCTGTAGACTTGACTCACTAGGTCTTAAAACCAGAAGATTGCCCTGTGGTTCTCATGACGTTCCTGGAAAATAAAAGAAGTGAATATTATTGGGCTGAGTTCATCAGACACTCAGCCCTCCCTTTTGTGTGTCAGGCACTCGAAAGGAGCAGGCAGCAGCCCAGCCAAGTCTGAACCATCAAAGGCAGGGGCCTGGCTGCAGTGCTGAGAGATGTTGCTTCTCCCACAGACAGGTCTGGTCCTCTTCCCACAGACTTCTGCCTCTCTGGTTCCCCAAGGCTATGCAGTTTCTCCTCCCTCCAGGCTCCTGGGGAAATGTTCCCAAGGGCTGCTTCTGGTGAGGTGTGTCAGAGCTGAGCTGTGCTGGAGGGCTGGGTGTGGACTGGGAAGGGGCCACCCAGACTCCAGAGAACAAGAAAGGGAAAGTTCCCTGTATAGAGCCAGAATTTCTGGGATCTTGCACTGAAATAGCAGCCTGGTATCATTTGTCTGATACCTGCTTTTCTCCATCCTCTGTATCCCTGCCCATAGTAAGTCTTACCATTTCCATGTCCCAGCTGACTGTTGAATTTACTGTTCTGCATCCCCGTAGCTACAGCTTTAGCAAAAGGCAGGGTCATTTTGTAATTTCTCACCTGCACCTGGAACCTCCCGACTGGTCTCCTGGCTTCTGTTCTGTCTACCTCCTGTCAATGCAGCCAGGTGAACCTTTGAACACAAAACTGATCATGTCACACACCCTGAAGCTAAAACTTTTGCAAGGCTTTCCATTGCTCTTAGGATAATGGCAAAACTCCTTAACAAGTTCAACAAGGCCATGTGTATCAGGATTTAGTTTGGCTATAACTGAAAACTCAGTTGAACTGGGGTTTGGATAGATAAGATTTTATTTTCTCATATGAAAAGCCTGCAGTTGAGTGAGCTAGGATTGGCAGAGTAGTTCCTCAAAGTTATCAGGCTCTCAGTCCTCTGCTCTATCATCCTTAGCAGAAGGTTTTGACCTCATGGTCCAATAGGGCTGCTTCAGCACTAGCCACTGCAACCAAATCCCAGGCACAGGAAGGAGGAGTTGCACACAGCACTTCTATTTGCATCCTTCCACCCAGAATTTAGTGACATGGCTACAGGTAGTTTGAAGAAATGCTGGGAAATGTAATCTTTATTCTAAGTGGTCATGGACCAGCTAAAAAGGAGGCAGAAGAGGAGAATGGAGATTGGGTGATGGCTGATAGTGTATATCATACGCTACTTCTTCAGACCCCTGATCTCCTTTTGAGCTTCATCTCACCTCATGCCTCCTTCCCTTCGCTCTCTCCACTCCTGTCACACTTACATTCTCTACGAGGTGCACATATTTGCAACACTCCTTCCTGCCACAGGCCCTTGCTTAGGCTTTAGGAAGTCTCCCTTTAATAGGTCAACCCCCTTATAGCATTTGGTTTGTGTCATTGTTGCAATTACATATTTGTTTATGCAATTATGTAATGATTTTCTGCCCCCACAATGAGGTCAGGGTTTAAGTCTGGTTTTGCACAAAATGGAGCATTCTGATGGACATACTGTAGGTGCTCAATAAATATTTGTTGCATGAATCAATGAATAAATTTAGCTATTCTCTTAATACACATAAAAAAAGATTATGATTCAGCAAATGATTTTCCCTGATGAGTGGTGGAGGGCGGCAGGAGGGCTGGGAGGTGCAGTGGAGTAGGGAAGAGTGCTAAGTGATTTGTTCAGATAAGTGGGCTCTTGGCTGTGGTGGAGAAAACCTTGAACCAGAACTCAGGAGACCTGTTTTCTGGTCTCAACTTAGCTCTCAGCAGCAGGCCACTGCCCAGGGCAGTGAGAAGTAGTCAGATGCTATATATAGTGAAGGCAGAGCCTACCACCACTGCTGGCAGATGGGGGGTGGGGGTGAGTGAAAGAGAGGGTCAAGGATTAGTCCTGGGGCTTTGGCTGAACAAATAGAAGGTCATTTACTGAGAAGGGGAAGACTGAGAGAAAAGCAGCTTTTAGGGAGGTGCTCCATCAAAAGGGCTTATTTGCAAATGAATGGCAGGTTCCCATATCCCGCTGGCCCTATTCTTCAACCCTTCCACAGGTGTCCCCCAGAGAAAGCCAAAGTCTCAGGCTGTTGGGTGCAGCAAGTGGGTGTAAAAAATATTTTAAAAAGTCAGCCTATCAAAGTGCACAGTTGCCAGCCAAGAAATGATTCAGCCTGACTCAGCAATACGATTGAATAAAAAATGCCCTGAAGACTTGGTAGGAAGTGGCCACTTTCTGCTAAAGATCCCTGAGGAGGGAAGGCGTATCATCCGCTCATGGGCGCTGCAGAAATCTTTGAAAATTCAGAAAAGCATAACTCCATCTCTCGATCTTTATTTCACACAGGCCTCTGCAGGCCGTTGAACTCACCTACACACATGATTTGGCAATTTCCTTTTCTCACTAAACAGTAGAGCACGTGTTTCTAAATTGCTTTCTGGAGAGGACGCACTGATCTATTCCACTATAAATAACAGATTAGAATGCCTTCCCCCTGACAATCTGGTCAGCAGTGAGTATTAGCACGGAAGACTTTGACCACTTTAGAAGTGAAAAATAGCAATTCATTATTCATAAGTATTTCAATTGATAAGCATTATTATTTTAATTTGCAATTCTTTTTTTCTAGAATGAACACTTCTCAAATGCTGATTAAGTATATGTAGTTTTAATATATATATTTCAGTATACATTTCTTTATATTTTCAATATATATTTCAATAAATAATTCATTATCACTTTAATTTGCAGTTAAATATATATTTAATGTATTTAACACATATATGTGTATACATATTTAATATGTATATAATATATACTTTAATATATATTGTGCACCTTCAAAACTGACTTTTGCGAAGATATTTGCAGGATGGTAACAGGAACCAAAATCACTGAAATTTAGTTGAACGTCTTCCCTAGCTCAGGAAGTAGCATCACCCTAAAGTGGTGGGTCGCATGTGCGAGGGAGATGGGATAGCAGTGGGAGGGAAAGGAGTGACAGGCTGGAAGGCTTGGGCTCAGTTGTGGATGACCCCGTTCACTTGACAGCCCCTAATCCACCTGAGCGAGGGCGGGGCTCCAAGCTCCACTGGCGAGCCGGTGCGAATTGATAGCTGGCGGACATCTGCAACGCAGCTCTTCTGCATTTCTGCCCCAGCCTGACCCACCAGATGGGTTCTGGAGTCCACTGAGAGGCAACCTGATGCTCCTTCAGGGTAGCGATGCTGTCCGGTTCTGCTGTGTTTCCCAAGCCTGGTGCAGCATCTAGCACACAGTAGGCCCTCCGTACCTATTTGTTCTGTGAGGGAATAATAGATGACTAGGACAGAAAAGACTGTTCTCTGTTCTGTTCTCAGCTGTGTCATGAAACAGCAAGTCTCCTTTCAATGGCTTTCGTCTCCACATCTTAAGTAGTCAATTAATCCAGTCGTAACAAAGACTCCTTCCAACCCTGCAATTCTGTGACAACACCGAACACATCTTTGCTTTAGTTTCCTCTTCTGTGAAACAGGATGAAAATATCGACTTCCCATAAGGTTGCCAGATAAAATATGGGACACCCAGTAAAATTAGGATGTCATATAAACAAGGAGTAAGTTTTTTAGTATAAGCATTTCCTCAATACTGCATAGACTCCATAAATAATGGAAGCACCGAATGATTAACCAACACACAGCTGGATCGGTTTATTGCATTTGGAGTTGTATTTCTGGACCGATGATGATTATATGGCATTCATTCAACAAGTATTTATTGAGCAGCTACTCTGTGCCAGACACAGTTCAGGCCCCGGTGACACAGCCGAGAATGAAATAAGCCGTGTCTCTCATTTCATAGGGCTGACATTCTAGTTAACGAAAAACTACGTAAAACGTCAGGTGCTCATAATTCTCAGAAGACTAATAAGGCCGGATAAGGGTCAGAGACCACGTGCGGGAGTGAAGGAAGGAATTAAGGAGTCTGATTAATTGACCCTCTGCACCTGAGAACCCCCAATCTCCACAAAGAGCCATGTCGATAAGAGCAAGACCCTGATTGTATTTTGTAGCAATCACTGAAGCTGTATGAGAATTATGTCATCGATTCAAAAGCTTATGTCCCAAATCAGGGATAAAGTGATCAGTTGTGGATGGAAGAGACCTACAAATCATTTCGCTCAGATTTTAGCTGAGCTGCGGCTGCAACCAAGTTTCCTGACAGCCAGGTGAAAGTTCTGGGAGGCGATGTACTTGTTAAAAAGGTGCTTCTGTTTTTCAATTCTATTTGCCAGTCTGGTTGGGGTGAGTCCTGACAACTTGATGATTTTTGAAGTTTTAGCTGGAACAACAGTGAAAGGCTTTCTTCTTGAAGAAATTCCCACAACCTCTTTTTCCCCAAGCCAGTGTTCACCGTTCAAGGCCTTGCTGGAGGTTCTTAAGCTAATGGCAGGAGAGGCCACTTCTCTTATTCCCCCGGCAGCCGAGAGAGGTCATCAGCATCAACACTATGACTATTTTCGTGATCACATTAGATTCACAGGTGGCTCCTCTGCACCTGGCTAGTCTAATTTCTGCAGTCATAAATCCTATGCTTTATAAGTCAAGCTTGTCTGTTTGGCCTACATCTTTGCTACCCCGAGTGTTGTGCCCAGACGAGCAGCATCCTTATCCCCTGGGAACTGGCTAGAAATGCAGGGTCTCTGGCCTCCCCACTGACCTGCTGATTCACAACTGCCCTTTCACAACGTGCCCGGGGAATGGCACGCGCAGTAAAGTTGGAGGAACGCTGCCCTAGAGCGTTCTGTATGCTCGCCTCTATTTCTCTTCACCCAGGGGGCTTCTGTTGGGTTTGATATAAAGGGCTCTCCTCTGCTACAAAGGTTGGATGTGTGAAGCTCATTAACATTTTTCTCAAGGAAAACCAGATCAAACAGTTTGGAGAGTTTCTCCTTTATCATTTTCAGCTCACAGGCATTATGTGCTTAGAAGCGTCTGTGATTCTTGGTTTACAAAACAAGATCATCACAGAAACCTGAGAAAATTATGACTGGTGAAGGACAGGCAGTTCTGTGGAAGCCAACAGCAGAAATGGCCAGTGATGTTTCTACCAGAGCAGTTTGCAGGCACACGGGTGGCTTCTCCTCCAAGGCTGGCCCTTCAAGACATAATTCCCAACCACACAAGTTAGATACCCTAACATCTGGGGACCGTGAGAACCTTGTTGGGCGCTGAAGTCAGGACGGATGAGGGAACAAGCTCTCACCAGATGATTAGGGCTTCTCTGCGTCTCAGCCAGATGCGGACGAAGGAGCAGCTCACCGGCGATGAGTGGTGAGAGCGCACATGTTCGCATGCGATGGGGGATGCGTGTGCTCATGGACTCTTTCATCATGTCACTCTGCCCAATGTAAAAGAGGCAATCGAGCAAGCTCTGCCCCTGAAAGGCGGGGAACCCCTGGAGGGCAGGGCATACAGGTGGGCACCCAGAAATACAATGAATGCTGAAAGCCAAGAGCAGACACTCTAGCTGGAACTGGGAGAGAGGCCCTGAGACTGGGCTCTGGTGAAGCTCAGAACTGCTCCCAGAGTGAGCTTGGACCGTGTACCCAAAGCTGGTGTGCAGGGTGGCTGACACAGCTGAGCTGAGGTCCTTGGCCTTGAGGTGGACCCTGTGGTCTGAGGTTGGTAAACTTTGCTCCCATGCCTAGTCACCAAGGGCTGCCACCCACTTTCCACCTGGAGACGCAAGGGGTTGGGTGACAAGTGGCAAAAAAGGTTTTTCAGGTGCTTCCAAGCCTTGAGTGCTGCCCACTGTGGACTTAGATCAAAGTTTCAAGGTGAACACCTTTGAGGGCTGATTGGTCAGTCCTGGGAGGGTCTTCAGAGGTCACTGGGCCCAACCTTTTTGTGCAGAGGGGGAAATGAAACCAAGTCCCCAAGTGGGGATGGGACTGGCCCAAGGTGCCAGGGCATTTTCAGGCAGACTGAGAATCAGCACTGTCTCCTGGCTCTCAGCCAGCTTGGATTTGCTGGGACAGTGTGGGACAGTGGAGGGGACTGTTTGTTTCACACACTTCTGTTTCTGGTAAGAGCGGGGAAGGCCCTTCCGTTCACAGTCTGCACCCACTGTCCTTGGCAAGACTGCCTCCAGACAGGCCCCCGGCCAGGAACTCCCTCCCTGTCTCCACAGAGGTGCCATCTCTTTGCACCCCAGCAGAGGGTCTCATCCGTGAGGAGGCAACAACGGTCTGCGATTCTCCTGCCCCCAAATCCCAGTGCTGGGCTCCACACCCCTCCCACTTTGTTCTTGGATACATTCACTGCTCATATAACCCTCTCTTCCTTAGTAGATTTCAAATTTGGGGGTAGGAAATAAACCCTCATCTTCTCCTTCAGTTCCTTCCTCTGTTCCTCAGTACCTAGTGTGGAGCTGGGCAGACAGTCGACGATAAATGCCTGAGTGATCCTTTCTCGTTTCTTCCCTGGCAGATTCAGAGCCCAGTTCCTTGGACTCCCAGTCTTCGACCACCTTGTTTCTCTCTTCGGAGGAGCCCGGCCCCTCCACCGCAGCCCTGCCTTCCCCTTCCTCCTCCTGCGAGCCCCAGGCGTTTTCTCCCGGCCCCTCCGTGTTGCCCCCACTGCTGCCCCCACCGTTTCCCGCAGCCCCTGCACCTCCTGGCTCCTGCGCCCCTCGGCGCGCCGGCCTCTACTCCGTGGTCGCCTCCTCTCCAGAGGCTGCCCCGCGCCTCCTTGACTGGCTGCCGGGCTGCCCCTCGGCTACCCCTCCTGGCTTCCCAGCGGATGAGCGGGAGCGGCCGGCGCCAGCCCAGGGCTCCGAAAGGGGCCGCGCCCCGCGCCCGGGCGCAGCAGGCAGGGAAGAGGGCACAGAGGACAAGGGCGCCTCTCCGCCGCCCTGCGCCCCGCCCGCCGCCCCTGCGAGCTTGGAAGCCAATGTCGGGGACATCCTGGTGGAGTTGCGGACGATGAACGGCCACCTGGACGTCATAGCAAGGGCCCTCACTAAATTGGCCTCGTCCCTGGGACCTCAGCCCCAGCCCTCGCCAAACGCTGAGGATGCCAACTAATGCCGCTGGCACCGACTTGTGCGTCCAAGCCATGCTCAGTAACAGGATCCCTGAGGCCACCAGGCATCCTCACCTGTCCGTCACCCACGAACCATGAAAACCCAGCAAAAGAGGGGATTGCTCTAATCGACCACCTTGACCGAAGACCTTCGCCGGCATCCCAGTCTGAAATGATGGCACTTCGCACACCCTCTCCCATGCGAGGCTTTCTCAGCGCTCTCACGTCTGCCTGTCCCACTCCCCTGTGCTCTCCTCGCCCTTCAAATATCCTTCTCTTGTTCTGGAAAAGGCCTTGAGCTTCTGGCCGGAAAAGCGCCCCAAGATGGTGGTGGGGTGGGATCGTGGGAAAATTGCTCAGAGAACCAGGCTTTCACATCCCACACCTGTGACTTCTGGGTAATGTGGAAGGAAGGCAGGTGCAAAGCATGTTACAAAAGCAATAGTTTAAGGGCAGTTCCAGTCTTCCTCTCTTGAGTTGTTGATGGTATATCTGGTCTCTGGTGACTTTTACATGTTTCTCTAAAAAAAAATGGTAGGGGGAAATTTACTTTTTCTTATTTCAACCACATTTCAAGACGTTTGGAAAATAGAGAAGTGAAAAAAATCTGATGTATTTGGAGAAGGGTGGGGTATTTAAGTCTTATGAATTAGAAAGTATTTTGTGTAATAAACAAAAATTTTATATATACTCTCTGGTCTTCGCCTTTTTCTGCCACATTTCTTCCTCTGCAGGCTCCCTGCTCTTTCTGTTCTTAGTTTCTTGTCCCAGCCCTCCCTTTTCCTTGAGTCTTGTCTCAACTTTTCTTATGCTTGTGAAGAATAAGCTTCTAAAGGTTCTCCTGATTCTTCTCTAAAACTTCCAGATCTCCCTACCTTGGTAAATCCACCCCTTTTCTCTGGGTTGGAGTGGAAACCGGCACAGAGTGATTGGCCACGCGGAGGAAGCCCAAATCCCTGGCCTCTCCGTACTGAACGCTAGGAAGCCCCCCACCCCAGCACACACTGTGACGGCCAGAAAGTGTCTCCAGATGTTGCCAGTGTTCCCTGGCTGAGGCCAACTGGAATTGCAGAAATCTGGAATAACCTGTGGCCTCCAGGATCTGATTTCCCTTACGAGGCAGGGTTCTTCTCACCTTCCTATTTGAATTAGAATTTTAATAAAATGTGATCATTCGCCAGAAGCAGATATACTGCTCTTTTTTCCAGAAACAAACCAGAGATCAGAAAGCAGATTGCACGCACGCACCCAACCCGGAACGTTTGCAGGAACGTTTGCAGGAACATTGGCAGGGCTCACAGCTGGCGCACTCGTGGTTGTCTGGTCTCTGCAGGCAGGAACCACCTGGAGAGCTGGTTACGATGTGCATTCTGCTTCAGTAGCTCTGGGGTGGGACCTGGGACTCAGCATTCCCAATCAGCTCCAGGGGGATGCTGACCCAAGACACAATGAGTAGCAAGCTAGCAGGGGAGGTGTTGTCTGCTGTGGGATTCCTGCTGGCTCAAGATGCCATTGTTCCCCCAGGAATGCCACTTGTCTTTGCACCCCACAGTGGCCTGGATTTCTCAGCCTCTTACTAAAATTTTCACTGCATCTTCTTGGGGGAGTATTTTTTTTAAAGTGAGGGTGTATTAGGTCTAGCCCCACATTCTAAAGAAGCGTCAACAAATATTAATTGAATGTCTACAGTGCTGGTGACCCTAGGGACACAAAAATGAATAGAATAAGGGTCATTTCTTGCAGGAGCTCCAGCCTAGTTAGTGTCTCACACAGAGAGGGATTATCAGGTTCCAGTGTGTCAACAATTTGAAGCTAGTGAAGCAGCTGAGGGTGGTGACAATGGCAGTCACACGGAGGCCAGGCTTTTGGAGTTTGACTTTGGGAGAGTTATTTAACCCTTCTGTGCCACAGTCTCTTAATCTTTGTCAAATGAGCACGAGAGCACCTGTTCTGCCTGGGCCAGTTGGAATCAGGCATGGAGGTGATGGGGCTTTGCCCTCCAGAGAGAGCCCTTCAAATGCCCTCGTGTGGTTAGCGGGCATTGTTCCTTCCTCTCTCCTGGTCCTGGGTCAGGAGGCCCGTGGTGGAGTGAGAGTCACGTACTCAGGTCTGAGCTGCCCTTCCATCTCTGAGGGAAAAGCACCCCCCCTTTTTCCAGGAAGAGAACCCACAGCCCACCGTTGACTGTCCTGTGTTCTGCCCTCTAGCCCCTCTAGCTGGAGAAATGGTTAAACTGGTGTCCACCTGTAGTGACCGGGAGCACCAGCACCAGGTTTTCAGTCACTGGCTCATTCGAAGAGTCTTTTCTTCTAATTTTTAACTGATTTCTTTTGTATTAGATTAGAAATAAAAATGGCAAAACTAAATCAGGAACAAAGAGGGGCTGGCATATAAGCCTTACATTCAGACACAGTGACTGAATCCCCCTTGGTCGCATCTGTGTGTGTGTGTGAGATTCAGACTGAGGAAACCTGAGGAATGAGTTGGCACAACAGTGACTCCATCCAGGGAGAGCAGGGAGAACTCTGAGCTCCTGTCCTGGGTGAGCTGGGCCTTAGGCACTGGGCCTGGTCTAGGGTTTTGGAGAAGGGGCTGGAGGGGGATGGAGAAGCAGAACTGGCCTTCACACCTTGCAGAAGGTAGAGTCGGGGGACATCTGCCCGTGTACAGGAGGTTAAGGGGGGGAACAGAATTGAGTTTAAAACAAAGAGATCAAAATTTGAAGGGGCTCTGCAGAAAAAAGGAAAACTAGTTTTGTAGATTTTAGATCGAAACTTCCCTCTGAATGATACTAAACTGTTCTGACCCTGGTTCTCCCCAAGGCTTAGGGCGCTGTTAGGCTTGGCACAGCAGAAGATAAGCACATGGTGGCCCAAGATGGCAAGCTGAAAGTCGGCATAAGTCCTACAGCAGAGAATAGCAGGCTTAAGCCAAGGAAGAATTGAGCAGCAGTTACAGCAGCTTATCTTTGTGAGGTAATGAGGGGCCTGTGTCTGAAGGCATTCAAGCAGAGACCAGATGGGGAGCTACTGATGCTGCAGCAGAAGGGGGTCTACCCCAGATGGGGCAGTGATTTAAGGACCCTTTCCCTCTAATTTTGAGGCAATCCTTGGCTCTTCTGTGTCTCTCATGCCCACACCAGTCCAACAGCAAACCACATTGTTTCTACCTTTTAAAGACTTCTGTTATCCAACCACTTCTCACCACCTCCATTGCTACCAGCTGGTCCAAGCCACTATCCTCTTATCCGAGTTACTGTGATAGCCTCCCAGCTGGTCTCCCTGCTCCCTCCCTATTGTCACAGAGCAGCCAAGGTGGTCTTCTACAATATTTCTGACTAGCTGACTCCTCTGCACAAGGCCTTCCAGTGGCTTCTATCTTACTCAGAGTAAGAGCCAAAGTTTTATATAAGCTAGTCTCCTATTATCTGCCTGACAACATCTCTTAACACTTGTTCCCAGTCCAGTCACACAAGCGTCCTAGTTGCTCCCCCTGCACCTCAGGGCCTTTGCACTGGCTATTTCTGCAGCCTAGACTACTCTTCCCCTAGATCTATCACATGGCTTGCTCCCTTACCTCCTTCAGGTTCTTGCTCAAACATCACCATCCTTTTAAAAGTGGTAACCCTTTCCCCAACCCTAACCTTTCATTCCCCAAGTGCGTTTTTTACTCTTCTTTCTTACTTTTTTAACCTCACACTAATCACCCCCCCCCACACTAGTGTCTTACTTTATTTTTGGTCATTAGAATGAATGTCAGCTCCGTGAGGGAAGGAATTTTTGTCTGTTTTGTTCACTGCTGTTATCCCAGCATACTGCCTTTAAAAATAAAACAGTATTTTGTAAAAGGGACATGCCAATTGTAACAATTCAGAAAATACAGGGGAGAACAAAGAAGAATATAAAACCCACCCAAAATTCCACCCCAAGAGATAGTTTGGCAATTACTATCTGAAACATCTGTGTCTCCATACAAATACATCCATGTGTGTGCAGTTCTGCTTAACTGTGATCATGCTGTTCCTGCTGTTCTGGAGCCTGCTTTGTTTTTAAACTTGATAATAGATGGTAAAAATAGACCTTACATATGAAGCAAAATTGACATAAACAATATCCTATTTATGCTTCCAATTTTTCATGATTAAAAGCAGGGCTGTAATGACTGTACCTGGGCCATGCATGTTTTTGCTCTTCTGTAATTTTTCTAAAGGTAAATTCCTAGAGGTGTGATTGCTGGGTCAAAGGGCGTACTTCTTGTTTTAGGTTGCCGCTGTGGCTTCTTTAGGTTCAAAAAGGGGAAGTGAATAAACAGTAGGAGGAACCCAGGGGCCTTGGGTGGTTCCATTGAAGAACCTGGAAAAAGCAGAAATAAAAACAAGGCAGCCTTCTGAAGGTTGAACTTTGAAATTAGCACATAGTGGGCCAACTCAGAGATGTGCAGGCCACCCTGAGGAGGTGAATCTTGGATGATCACTCAAATGGTACATTGGTCTGGGTTTGGCCAGGAAATGGAACCATCTAGGTTTTTTACACAGAGGGGATGTCACTGAGGAATCGGAGAGGCATGTCATTGTTGGGAAGAATGGGGAGAGGTATGGAACCCAAAGACCAGCAACTGTAGGAAAGCGCTACCCGCCCTGGGCTGGAGGGGCCGAGGGGACACAGGGCCAGTGCGATTCCAAGGCCCTGGCTTAGACATCAGTTGCTTTAGCAGGAACCTAGGACCAACACTGCCAGGCCAGGGGCCCCGCCACTGCAGCCACTGCCCGATCCCCTTCAGACATCACCAATACTACCACTGCTGCCTGGGACCCCTACCAGAGATCAGAAGGGAGGCCCTGCCAGTGTGTCCCCTTCCCAGAATCTCGCAGGAAGGCTGCTGGAGGGAGTCTAGGAAATGCAGTTCATGGGGCCCTGGCCCCTATGACAGAGAACAGAGCAGAGAAGGGTGGGAATGCAGCTGACGGCAGACAGGCAAATGACAAGCACCAGCAGCGACTTAATTCAAAGCAGTGGTCTAGCTAAAGATAGCAGCTGTCTGTCAGAGAGCAGGCTTGGTCAGCCGTGAGCGCCCCGAACACCAGGCACTGTGGGCAGTCCTCAGGGCTGCACGAGTGGGCTTGCCCCTCTGGACCCAGCCACAGGTGGACACAGGCACCTGGCTCTCTCACTGATATAGCTCGGCAATTGAGAGTGAGTGTGGCAGTGGGAGACTGTCCTCGAGAGATGTCTCTGCTGCATAGTGCCCATGGGTTGGGTTTCTGAGTCTTTTTGGTGGGCTACTAGACCCTGGATAATAACAGGTTAACGGGTGTGTTGTCGCCCTGGGAGACAGGAAGCCAGCTCTGGGACTTGCTCTCAGCGGGTGCTCTGTTATCTAAGGGACATCTGCACTAACCTTTATCTGGCTCTTATCACGTCTGACCCTGTGCCGGGTGCTCTATATACAGTATCTCATCTGTTTCTCACCGTAACCCTGTAGGCGAGGTTGGGCGCCAGGACTTATAAGTCCCTCTCACTGACCAGGAAAGTGCGACACAAAGACATCATGTGACCTGCCCATGGTCACACAGCTGGTAACTGACAGGGCCTGTATTTGTCTGCCTGCAAGGCCCTGGCTGTGCCTCCACCTGGGGCTGCCTGTCACAGAGGCCCTCTCCCTCTCGGCAGCAGGTCAGAGACCCAGGCTGCCAAAATGGCTCTGGTGGTGAGCCCCTGGGGTGGCACCAGAGTTGCTCTCTGGAAGTAACAGGTCTCTTAGAAATAAGAAAATGGGACTTCCAGCCAAGATGGAGGCGTAGGTAGATGCACTTTGCCTCCTCGCACAACTGAAAGAAGGACAACGACAAATTTAAAAAGAAAAAATAACCAGAACTGCCAGAAAATCAAACTGTATGGAAATCTGACAGCCAAGGAATTAAAGAAGAAACATTCATTCAGAATGGTAGGAGGGGCAGAGATGGGCAGCTGGGGCTGAGAGGATGTTCAGCAAGGTGGTAGCTGGCAGACTGGGTGGTCCCACATTCGCATGCAGATAAACTAGGAGGAACAACTGGGGAGCAAGACAGACCAAGCAACCCAGGGTTCCAGTTCGAGAAAAGAAAGCCTCAAAACCTCTGACTTTAAATACCTATGGGGGTTGTGGTGGTGCGACAAATGCCCAGCCTCACAGGAGAGTTTGTTGGAGAGACCCACAGGGTCCTAGAATGTATACAAACCCACCCACTCAGGAATCAGCACCAGAAGGGGACAATTCACTTGTGAATAGAGGGGGAAGTGACTGAAAGCCTGAGGAGGGCTGAGCAAGCAGCATTGTTCCCTCTCAAACCCCTCCCTAACATACAGCACCATGACACAGTGACATGGTTGTCCTACCCTGGTGAATACCTAAGTCTTCGCCCCTTACAGTGTAACAGGCAGCAGAGACAAAAAAAAATATACATCCCAAATGAAAGAACAAATCAAATCTCCAAAAATAGAACTAAGTGACGAAGACATGGGCAACCTATCAGTTGCAGAGTTCAAAACACTGGTAATCAGGATGCTCACAGAAATGGTTGAGTATGGTCACAAAATAGAGGAAGAAGTGAAGGCTATGCAAAGTGAAATAAGAAAAATATACAGGGAACCAACTGTGAAGGGAAGGAAACTGGGACTCAAATTAATGATTTGGAGAAGAAGGAAGAAATAAACATTCAACCAGAATAGAATGAAGAAACAAGAATTCAAAAAATGAGGAGAGGCTTAGGAATCTCTGGGACAACTTTAAATGAACCTCTGGGACAACTTTAAATGTTCCAACTTCTGAATGATAGAGGTTCCAGAAGGAGAAGAGGAAGAACAAGAAATTGAAAACTTATTTTAAAAAATAATAAAAGAGAACTTCCCCAATCTGGCAGAGGAAATAGACTTTCAGGAAGTCCAGGTCACTCAGAGAGTCCTAAAGAAGTTGGACCCAAGGAAGCACACACCAAGACACATTAAAGATACATACCCAAGATTAAAGATAAGGAGAGAATCTTAAAAGCAGCAAGAGAAAAGGAGACAATTACCTACAAAGGAGTTCCCATAAGACTATCAGCTGATTTCTCAAAAGAAACCTTACAGGGAAGAAGGGGCTGGGAAGAAGTATTCCAAGTCATGAAAGGCAAGGACCTACACCCCAGATTGCTCTATCCAGCAAAGCTTTCATTTAGAATGGAAGGCCAGATAAACTACTTCTCAGATAAGGTCAAGTTAAAGGAGTTCATCATCACCCAGCCCTTATTATGTGAAATGTTAAAGGGACTTATTTAAGAAAAAGATCAAAACTATGAACAGTAAAATGACAACAAACTCACAGCTATTAACAACCAAACCTAAAACAAAAACAGAAACTAACCTAGCAAACAACTAGAACAGGAAGAGAATCACACAAATGGAGATCACATGGAGGGCTATCAGCGGGAGAGTGGGAGGGGGAGAGAGGGGGAAATGGTACAGAGAATAAGTAGCATAGATGGTAGGTAGAAGATAGACAGGGAGGTTAAGAGTAGTATAGGAAATGGAGAAGCCAAAGAACTTACATGTATGACCATGGACATGAACTAAGGTAGCAGAATGCTGGTAGGAGGGGTGGTATAGAGAGGAGGGGAATAAAGGGGAGGAAAAATGGGACAACTGTAATACCATAATCAATAATATATTTATTTTAAGAAAATGCCATCAAATTGGAACAGTAAACCAGAAAACTGGGACCTTCCCCAACCCCTTTCTGCCCCTCCCCCACTGGGCCACAGCACATCTGAAGTTGTACCTATGGGGGGCAGGGCAGAAAAGGCAGAGAGAAGGAGACCGTGGAGGAAAAAACTAGGTACAGTAAAGAGTGGATGAGGAGAAAGGCCAGGAGGGTTGTGATGACTTGGTGGCTCCAAAGTACAATATCAATAACCTTCAGATCCTTTCAGGTCCATGTCCTTAACCACATGATGTGTACCCGGTGACTGGGCCAAAATAGTACTTTTTTTTCTCTTACTCCTTATTCCCTCAGGCTACCTGCCTTAAACAACCAACTTTGCTTAGAACCAGAGATGGTTCTAAGATGGTGAACCAGAAAATGCAAGAATTTCTGCAGTTTCTGTGGTACCTCCATTAGAATCCTGAGTCCTTAGTGTATTTGCTAGGCCTTCTACAGAGCAAGAGCCCCAGCAAGCAGACAGCAGGCTGACTCCGACGGTGGCTTTCATGCATGAGGCTGGTTGGCCACCCAGTGGGCTCAGGCCATTTCCACAAAGCAAATTTGCAAAGCCTCTGATGAGAGGCCCAGGAACATCTTCCCAGGTTCTCTGCTCCAGCTTTTCTCTACAAAATGCCCGAGCGCTGTTTCTATTGCCCACGTGCTCGCCAAGCTGCCCCGTCTGGAGGAGCAGGTGCTAAAGACTGTTTAACCCGTCCTCGCTATGCTGACACCATCCAGGCATGGAGCTGGTGCTGATTGAAGGTTGATGGGGTCCAGCCTGGCAGCAGTGGGCTCCACCTCTTGCTTCCTGAGGGCCGCCCGGGCTGCCTGGAGGGAGATGAAGACCGGTCCGACTACCAGTCTGGTGCTGGCCCAGGAGGGAAGGTCACGATGACCTGCCTATGCTGTGCTTCCAGGCCGCGCCTTTGCTTGTTTTCTGGGAGCCTTGCTGTCTGCCCACAATGGCATGGTTCGCTCAGCTGCCCAGATTGTTGGCATGGAGCGGGCTGCATCCCTTGTTTCTACCGTGAGCATGGCAGCCATGGCTGGCGCAGAGCATTCCTCCCGTATCTCCCCAAGAGGGCCTCTGCCGAACGACTCCAGGGCTCTCTGATGTGAGGGTAGTCACCTCAGACTCGGCTGGGCTTTGAACTGGAATGAACAGATCTAACAGATTTCACCCATTTCTGCCTTTTATATTCCACTTTGCTACAAAAAGCATTTGAGCTGGCTACGTGGAATATCACATTTAGGAGGTTGGTCGGACAGTATCTGGCCTGACCCTCTTCACTGTGCATCGGACGGGAAGGTTACCTATGTTGAGGGCCTTGCTCAGGGCACCGAGCAGATGTGGATCTGAGCTGGTTTGGGAGCTCACGTCTGCTGAGTTCTGTGCTTTTCCCCCTGCAGCACGTCTGGCTCCCTTTGAGTGGATCTTTCCAGTGGAGGACGGGACTGCCTGGAGCTGCCAGCCCGCCTCCTCTGACGCAGCCTGTGCCGCTGACAGTGGACACTCGCGCTCAACACACACGTGCACGTCTGGAGGGTAGATCAAAACTTTTTAGTGAAAAAAAATTATTTTAGTTTTCTAAACCAAGAGTCTGTAGACTATAGCCTGTAACCTGTTCTAATTCAGTTTGCGAGCTAAGAATGACTTCCACATTTTTAAGTCGCTGTGAAAAAAGAATGCATGACAGAGACCATATGTGATCTGAAAGCCCCAAATATTTACTATCTGACCCTTTGCAGAAGAAGTTTGCCTATCCCTGGTCTCCATGATCCTTTGACTGTGCATCCAATGACAGTCAATAATCTTCCTGGGATGCAGGAGACTCCTCTTTCCAGGGAGACCCAGTCATCTCCAGAGAGTTCCAGCTCAGAAATTCAGGACTCGCAGCTGTCTTCCTTCATCCATCAGATGCTCGTGACTTTTCTGAGTGGTGTCTTGCTGTTGCTAGATTTTTCTCTTCTCTGGAGAAATCAAGTGGTGAGGAGACTTCGAAAGGTGAACAGGGGGTCAAGGCTGCCAGTGGACGCTCACTGGTGGGAGCCACAAGGAGCAAGGCGGCAGGGCACCGCTGCCCAGAGGCACCCTGCCGATGACTTGGCCAGGCTGACTGGAGGTGGGGCCTGAGAACAGACAACTGCCCAGAGAGGGACAAGGAAACTTTCTTTACCATCAACTGTCTTTCTTTACCCTGATCTGACTACCTGTATTTCCTCCCCATCATGCAGGCTTCTCAACTAGTTCCCGTCTATCTAGGCTGCTCATTTCTTTATAGTTACTGAACCAGAATAACCACAAATAGAGCCGGAAGCACACGATAACCCACTGAACTCCGCGTAGCCTTGCCTGGGCTTCTCTCAGGGCACACTCAAACACTACCCCGGCCTCCGCAGCTGCGAAGGAGCCAGCGAGCACCCAGCAGTGCCTGAAGCTCCAGCCTCGGGCTGGCTACTCTACAATCCAAAAAAAGGGTGGGTGGGGGGAGTGACAGGGAGAGAGAACCAGGAACATTCAAAACTGTCGGAGCCCTTCACAGCTGGTCAAGATTTATGGGCAGGCAGTTTGCAGTTTAAATACAAGATGACACCAGGAGTCTTTAATGCGCAACGGAGCTTTAAGCACGGTCTGGGAGCAGAAATGAGCAGAAAACAGTCTGTGAA
Source organism: Trachops cirrhosus (assembly GCA_028533065.1). Lineage (NCBI taxonomy): Eukaryota > Metazoa > Chordata > Mammalia > Chiroptera > Phyllostomidae > Trachops > Trachops cirrhosus. The sequence goes on from CM052541.1 coordinate 105,611,930, forward strand.
CTTGCCTCCCTGAGATCTTAGAAGTTCTGTTGCATTGTCTCCAGGCAGGGCAACGGCCCTGGTGCACTTCATGGGCTCATAAATATAACATTATTGGACCAAAAAAAAAACAACCCTTCTCCAACTGATTAGGCCCAGATTGGTTAACCCATAAATCAATACTGAATAAAAACTATAAAGTTGTGAATCAATGTGCCTGTCTCAGATCACCAAATTGGAATGAAAAAGCTGGAATTAAGTAGCTGGAGTTCTTCCAAGATCCTTCTTTTCATCCCCTCCTCCCACCAGCTCCATATCCTAGTACGCTAATTTTAAAAGCTCCACCCCCGCTTTTTTGGTTCCTGCGACCGACTGTAAAAGCATTTCAGGGCAGGAAATTTGTTCTACAAGTGAAGCTGGAGAAACAAGAGGCCTCCCTATTGCATTTCTGGTCAGGATGGATCCTGCCTCTGTCGTGTCTCCCTGGCTGGAGTCTCCACCTGTGACTGAGAGGTGATGGCATTTGTCATCCATGTTACAAAGACAGGAAGGGAAGAAGACAACTCATGTGTGACTGGCACATATAGGATGATCAGGTCATATTAAGTCAATGAATGGATGTCCAGACCCAATTTATTTAAGGTTTCTGAAACCCTACATTGAATTACCGAATATAATCCCTTCTCCTCTTAGTACTGCACGTCAAGTTCAAAAATGCCATCTGGCTATTGCTGTTGGACGTGGTCACCTGTTTTTGATCTGGGAACTGAGGCTGTCTCCTGTGAATGCTCCTCACCTGTGCTCAGAGAACATTCTGTGCCCCAGTTCCTCTGGAGTCCGGAAGCAGTTTGCTTTTTGAATCCCCCTTCTCCAAAGCATACCCTCACGAGCTATTTCTCCCTCTGTCTGACGGTCCATTTCCCGGATGCCCCATGCTCACTCCTTTGCCCTTCCCAAGGGCTATGGTCAGGGGCCCACTCTCCCAGGCTGGGAGCTCTTACTCTTCCCCAGTTGTCCCAGCACCCAATTGTCTGGTCATCTTCTCCCCTTTGGGATGGGGATACACATGTAGTCCCATACAAATTCCTGGAGCTGGTGACCTCCTGGTTTTCTGCAAACAGACTCCAAGGCCAGGAAGGGACTTTAGTCCCTCCAAGCCCCAGTTCTACCTGCTTGTTTGGGGAAACTGAGGCCCAGTAGAGGTACTCATTTATCTAAAGTAGAACTCAGGTCTCTTGCAACCTATTTTTCTTCCTCCTAGGGTGAGCCTTCTGCTGACGGTGCTCATGTTCATCTCCCCCATAGAGAAGGAAGGTCCTTGTCAGGTTCCCTTAAGCTGGTCTTCAAGCACCGTTTCTGCACAGTTGGCTGTTTCCTTTGGACACAGATTTTCTCTCATGTTTTTCTCTCCCCTTGTTGTGACCTATGTGACCATGAGCCCCAGAGGAAGCCCAAGACCCCAGAGGAAAAATTCTCCCCTCCTGTGTGTGCCTCTAGGAGGAAGGGGGTTGAATGGCAGTGCTGTTTGACGAATGAGCTCCATTTTGGTGTTTTACCACCAGCGGTCATAGAAACCATGCAGGATGTGCCCAGGGAAATGGATTTTGTAGGGTTAGCTAAATCTGTACCACCCACCACACAATAGCAGCACTGTGCGGAAAAGGCAGCTTTGAAACGGGTTTAATTTTATGTTAGTTCCAAGTTTAGGTGAAGAGCCAAGTTCAGGTGAAGGGCCATTTCTGCAGCTGAAAGATTCGTATCCCTCCTCCTCACCCCGATGCAGCCTTTGTCATCTGGGCTCGTCTACCTCTTAAAAATTCGGACATTATCTCTTTGCTTTCTGGGGAAGACATGTAACTCCCCAGATAAGACATAATGTGATGGTGCTGCTTGGACAGAGCAGCAGACCCGTGAGTGCGTGCGAGTGTGACGAACCCTACTGCCTAGAGAAGTTTTTAGCCACTTAGTGCTTCTTTGAGCCCGTAGATCTGAGGGTTCATGGACCAGGGATGATAAGATTGTGAAAACAACCCTAGTTCTTCATCCCTCCTGTATCTACACCCTTTGCCATGTAACTTTGCATTGTCACCTCCTTGGCTGTCTCTGGCTTAGTCCTGAACTTGTTTTGGCCAACAGGATAAAGTGGAGTTGATGTGTATCTATTCTAAAACTAGACCTCAAGGGGCTTTTCATGTTTCCTCTTTCTCTCCTGTGCACTTATCATTGACAACGTGACAATGTGTTCCAGCCAGCCTGTTGGAGCCACAGACACTGAGGAGCAGAGCTGAGTCACCCCAGTTTTCTAGCCAAAGCCAGTCTAGATCAGCTAAAGGCTAGACATGCGAGTAAGCCCAGCCAAACTTAGTAGAGCCATGTAGCTGACCCCCAGCTGACCTTAGGTGTTAATTGTTGTGTGTCACTGAGGTTTCATGATGGGAAGGCAGCATTATTATGGGACTAGATGACTGATACGGGAAATTACCCCGTATACATTTCATCACTCCTTCATTCCTTGCCTCAATCAATTGGCCACATACATTGTCTGGTCTACACCCTCAGTGGCCTACCCAATATCCATTCTTCCCTTCTTGCTACTAACAGAACCATGTGCCCAGCTGAAAACCTACATTTCCCTGGTTCCCTTGCAGAGAGGAGTTGTCATGTGACACTCCTTTGGCCAATGAGAAGCAAATGCACGAATAAGTGAAGTATCCTGAAGAGGGGTGGGGGACTCCCTTTTCCCTTCTTTTTCCTGCCTGGAATGAGAATGCAGTGCTTGAGGGTGTCACTCTGAGGTGACAGCAGAAGCTAAGAATAGCTGAGAGGAGAGACAGAAGGAGCTTGGGCCTTTGATAGTATGGCTGCAGTAGTAGCACTGTGTCAATCCTAGATAACCTTCTTCATAGACTTCTAGTTACAGGAGGGAAAAAATAAGACTTCTGAATTATTTGTGCTACTGTTTATCAGGATTACTTACTTGTCACAGTGTAATTCTCAGTAGCAAACTCCAGCACCCACTTTATCCTCATTCGAAGAAAGTGCTTAGAACAAATAAGGTACATTCTAAAGCTATGTCACAAACAATATGACTGCTAACACTATAGGGGTCCATCAGTTATACACGTAAAATAAGAGCATCCTCTTTGCATTTGTATTCGTTAATAATTTTCAAAGTCCATGATGTTTTTCTTAACCCCCCTTAATATACTTGTGGTTAGTATACCATGCCTATCCTATGCTAGGAGAAACTGAGGCATGGGGAGGTAAGTGAGTTCTCCAAAGTAAAACACCTATAAGTAAAAGCGCTGGAGAGAGACTTGAAAATAGTCCGCAGGCTTTCTGGAGGAAGGATCTGATGTGCATCTCAATTAGACCAAACTATAATGATAAACTTATGTATCTTGGGCTTCGATGGGTCTCCATTCAGAATGGGAGGTCAGAGGCACTGAATCCTATTAACTCTGTATGGACCATCCAAGACCAAAAGTCACTATAGTCTGAGACAGGCTCCTTTATAGGAAGTGAGAAAGAAGAAAGGGCAACTTGTTACCTTTTGTCTATAAAATTATTTTCGCTCTCTTCTGTGCTCTACAGTGGGGTAGTGCTCATTGGTTGTGGATCTGTCTTCCCACGGCTTCCTGGTGAGCTCCTGAAGAGTAGGACTAGGTGTTCTTTACTTATGTATCTCTGGCAGGGCTGCTGGGTAGAGTTGTGCAGGCTGGTCGCTGCACAGGGGTGCCTGGCTGAGGAGTGAGTAAAATCCACACTCATCAGGCAGCGGGCCCCATGGGATTACCACACACTGAGAGGAAATACTTTTTTCTACTTTGCGCACAGGTGTTCAATGGCAGGGGTCCCCAGACCCGGGCTGTGGAGGTGAGCGGCAGGCCAGGGAGCGAAGCCTCGCTCCCATTACTGCCTGAGCTCTGCCTCCTATCCTCTTCCCCTCTGCGGACCGCTGTTCGATGGAATAGTGAGAGCCCTGGTCTTGGAGCCTGCCTGGGACATAGTATAAGATGCTTATTTGTTAAGTGAGTGTCCCCGTAGTAGACTCTTTCTTTCTGAAGGTTATTTTGATCAGTATTACTAGCAATGATGTATTTCGAGGGTGGAAGTTAGCAAGTGTAACAGATGCTTTACATTTTTCCTTCTCAAGTTGGCTGTAAATACAGAAGTAGAGCATCAGTTTCAAGGTTCAGAGACTCGAGTAAAAACAAAAGAAATAGCCACAATTTATAAAACATTTCTTATGTGTCAGTCACAAAGTACTTCACATGCATTGCCCCATGTATCCTTACAACAAAACTATGAGGTAGGTTCTATTAACACTCCCATTTTAAAGATGAGGAAACTGGGGTTCTGAAAAGTTAAGTGAACTATTCGTACAGCGAGTAAGCAACAAAACTTTGTTTTGAATCCAGGCTTGTCTGCTTTCAAGATCTTTGTACTCTGTCTTGCATTTTCCTAAACATGTGAATTCTTTGTCATTAGCACAGGTGTAGCAAAGACAGTGGTATTCACCAATTAGTCCATGGACTCCCTAACTTTCCCACCCTCCCTGACAATCGGTTGGGCCACATGATTGGGTTCTTCTTATGGGAGGGAGGCAGAAGTGATATACAACCAACCACAGGCATGACCTTTAATGACATCCTGGGTGAACCACTGTCCCTCTCCTCCCCTGTTACAGTGACCCTTGGAAGCCACCTCTGCAGCTCAGGATGGAGAGAGCCTGGGTCCCATAATCACTGCATGGGAGAGAATGCTTTCTAGAGCCACTCAAACGACGTTTGACTTTGTGTAAACCAGAAATGGCTCTGTTGTGTTCTTGGAGCATAGTGTCACCAGAGCTAACCAATATTGCAGAAATATGAATGATTTTATATATTTATTTTATATAATTGTCTATACTGCACAAAATATTTTCTTGATCCTCATAATAACTTTGAGAGATCAGCAGGGATCATAAGCCCCATTTTATAGGCCAGGAAACTGAGGCTTAGAGAAGTGAAATGATTTGTACAAGACCACACAGTTGGTAGGTGGTCAAACCAAGGTTAGGCCCTTGGTATTTTTCCCATACTCTGCAATTTTATAACTTCCTAGCTTGATGTTATAAAAGCAAGCAATAACCTCAGAGGGAATGAGGGTCCCACTGTATAGAGTTCTGCAGATTAAATTAAACACCTTGAAGGACTAAAAGGCTAGGTAGCCAGTACAGACAGGTGTAGTACATTCCAATGGCTCATATTCTTAAGTCAACAAGCTGCAGGCGTCCTGTGGCTGCTCAGACTCCTGGGTGGTCCTGGAGGGGAGTCCTGAGCCTAGCTCTTAAGCAGTGCAGTGTGCATATCTCCAATCTGAATTGCAGACTTGAGTTAGAGACAAAAATTTACATGCTGTAGGTGAAAATCCTCAGTATCTACAGGAGAACATGGTCATGTGTCCGTGTGTGTGTGTGACACAGAGAGAGGGAGAGAGAGAGAGAGATTGAGAGAGAATGTGAAACTCAGAAAGGTTGATCTATTCTAAGATAACAGTAGGGTTCTACCTCTGAGGATAAAATCTGACATTTATTGAACACATACTATATGTGTTATCTCAGCCCTCCAAAGCTGTTATTACTGTGTCTGTTCTACAGTGAGGAGTCTGAAGAATGAGAGTTCACAAACTTGCTCTAGGGCACTCAGCTGAGAAGTCTCCCAGGGAAGGCCATGGAGGAGTTCTCAGTGATAGCAAAAAAGGAAAAGGATGAAGGGTAAAAGCATTCAATTACTCCATCCTGTATAAGAGCTGTGCCACAAATACCCAAGTGACTCTTGGTTTATTAGCCACAGTCAATTTAACACTTTTTACAAGCTACTGGGGTCTTTGATCTTACCTCCTCTCAATGGAAGAAGATCCATAATCTACATGGTCCCTTTCACAGGAAGTAGGGTTTCCACTTAGTTGACCTCTAGTAACCTCTTTATACTAAGAAAAGGGCTTGAATCTCCTTGTTAGGTGTCCTCTTAATGACTTTGTAAACATTGATCTTGTCCAGTTCAGTCTCTTTTGCTTACTGAAGTTTCCAACCTTTTCCTCTTTCTTCAGGTCAAGCTCCTGGGATTTTTTCTCCCAGAGACTTGATGAGCTGTCTATAGCCTGAATGTGACAAGGACCGAAGTCCCCCCTGCTGTGGTTATTTGGCATCCTCCCCTCCTTGCTGTGTTTGAGTCCTCATTCAGCCCTCACCTGTGAAGCTCAGGCTACTGAGGCAGAGGTCCATCCTCAAACTGAGGGTTCCCCTGCTGGGCCCCCAACTGCCGAACTCCAGGGCACTGTTCACTCTGTCCTCTGTGTAAATGTCTCCTTAGAGATGAGCATTGAAGCAAGACCCTGGTCCTGTTCTTGATTGATTGATTGATTGATTGATTCATTCATTCATTCATTCATTCATCCATTCATAAATACTGCTAAGCACTAGCTATATCTTAGAAACTCTATTGGTCTCTGAGGATGGAAAGGTGAATAAGTCAGACCTGTTCTAGTTGATGGGGACATACCATCCGCACACAAGCCACGTTGGAAACCCAGGAGTCACTGTTGACTCTTCCCTCCCTGAGCCCCCACAATGCAATCAAACATCAAGTCTTCCCAATTTTGCCTTTGAAATAACATCATATTCATCTCTACTTCTTCACCCCAGCCACCACTCCCCTAGTTTAGGTCTTTCATATCTCTTTTGTGGATTATTGCAATTCCCTTATAACTAGTCTGTCTGACCTGGTCTCATCCCCCTTAACCAGTGTCCCACACTATAGCATGAGTGATCTGCCTAAAATGCACACCTGACTAAGTAACTCACTCTCTCAAACTTTCAAGTGGCTCCCGTCTGCCTCCTTAACTTGAAGTACAGAGTCCTTGATGCTCTGGCTTGTCCCTGCCTCTCCAGCTCTGCCCCTTCATGGGGGCCTGTCCCCCAGACTGATTATTCAGCCCTTTCCTGTGGCTGGCCTCCAGTCTTCCTGGTGGGCAGGTGTGTTGTTTCTCCCTCTGCACATCTTGCCCCGCACCCCACTGCCTCTCTGCTGTTGCTTCCTGCTCCCTTCTCCCTGCCTTCTTTGCCACTCCTGCACCTGGATAACTCCTATTCATTCTTTAAGGCTTGTTTTTGGGTCAACTCTGCCCCCCTCCAAAAAAAAACCTTAGTTACTTCCCAGCCCACTCGATGACAAGCACCTTTCTTTAGCAGGCCCAGGCTGTCCCTTGCACATCTCCATCATTACTCCTAACACTTGGGCTGAGGGTTGTCTTCAGTGTTTTTTTGCTTCACTAGATGCTGGACTCTATAAGGGGAAGGGCCAGGGTACTTAACACACAGTAGGCCCCCGAGAAACTTGTATGAATAAACAAACCATTTCAATGCAATGGAAAACAAGAGGTCTTGAGGGAGTAACTAACTCCTACTGGGGGATTTGGAAGCAGCTTTAATCATCGGACATGGAGCTGCACGTTGAAGGAAGCTTTAGAGCTTATGGGAGGAGGGTGAAGAGAAGGATACATCCTCAGTGACCCACTAGCAAAATTTTTGCTTCCTGTTCCTGTGACTTTATGCTCTGCTGGCCTAGAGGTCTTAGTTCCAGAGGGAGGAATGCTTTCACTGAGAATACAATAATGATTCCATTAAACAGAAAGTTAAGACTGCCACGCGGCCCCTTTGGGTTTCTCATGCCGCTGAATCATCAGGCAGAGAAGGGAGTTACTGTGCTGGCTGGGGTGAGTGATCCTGACTACCCGGGGGAATCAGACTGGTGCTCCACAGTGGAGGGAAGGCAGAGAGTGTCTGGAGTACAGGAGATCCCTCAGGCATCTCTTAGTATCACAACAACAACAATCCAATCCGGGCAGGCTCCTAATGGCCCTTTAGGAATGAAGGTCTGAGTCACTCTACCCAGTGAGAACCACAACCAGCAGAGGTGGTGCTGAAGGCACAGGGAACACAGCACAGAGAGTGGAAGAAGGCCGTAATAAATACCAGCTACAACCCGGGACCAGGTACGGAAACAAATGAGGAGTTCATGGCGACTCCTCCTCATTTTGTTATGAACATGTTTTGTGTGTGACACGTGAAATTAACTGTGACTGCCCTTTTCATGTTCGTCTTCCTGAGAAGGACACATCCTTCCCTGAATACAGCAGGCCCAGGCCCCCAGCCAGACTTCCCTGAGGTCACCTGATTTCTGTCTCACTGGTGCTGGGCAGGAGCTGAGTGATTTCAAAGCCTTTGAGAAAAGCGTATTGAGAATTTACCAGAGTGAGAGGCTACGTGGAATGGTGAGTCAGCTATAGGCTTGACCCTCAAGTGGTTTTACAGTCTAGCAGCAAAGCAAATACAGGTGTTTTTTTTTGTTTGGTGTTTGCTATCTGACAGTTACATTTGTCTGTCAGTATGATGTTCACACGCGGACCCAGTGAGGGCAGACACACTTCACACGCTCTTGTTTTGTGGTCTGAGTGTCCTGCTTGTCAATGCCGTGATTGTCCGTGGCCGAGAGCTGCTTTAGGGAAGGCTCCTTTGCCAGCTGTGCACCATCCAGGGAAACAGATCCCTTCCAGGGCTTAGAGCTCCTAGGAGTGAACCAGGGCTCCAATGACCCCAGTGCTGCCCTCACTCGCCCCTCTTTTCCTGTGTTTCTTCTTGGTTATCTTCAGTTTTTCCTAGTAATCCATGTCGGATTGGAGGCTGTGGACTCAGGAGGCAGAATGGTGCCCACAGAACAAGTGGAATTTTAATCTTAGATTTTCAGGGTTGGTCATCTCCAAATCACTAAGCTTTCGTGACAAAGAAAGTCAAGTAACTCCCCCATACAATCTGATAGTGTGCATCAAGAGTGTTTAAAATGTGTGTGCATCTCTATCTGTACAGTGGAATACCAGTCTGCAACAAAAGGGAATGGACAACCAATACATGCGATAATGTGAATGCATCTCAAAATAATTATGCTCAGTCAAAGAAGCCAGAGGAAAAGAGTGCATACTGTATGAACCCTTTCATACAAAACCCTGGAAAATGCTAACTAATCTATGGTGGTGGAAAGCAGCACAGGGGTCCGTCAGGAAGAGGGGAGCGCAGAGGGGAGATTATAAAAGGGGCACAGAAACTGACAAGGGTGGCGGAGCTCACTGTCCCGGTTGTGGCAGTGGTCCCACGGGTGAGTACCTACGTCAGAAGTTCTGAAATCAGGCAGGCGCTTTCAATTTGTTCAATTTGCTGTATGTCAATTATACCTTAATAAGGCTGTTTAATTTTTTAAAAAAATCTGTGTACATTTTTACCCAATAATTCCATTCCATTCTGGTCACCCTCCTCAGGAAATATTTGAAGTGCTCAATTTATGTTCAATATCTTTAGCATATTGTTTAGAATAGTGAAAAAGTCCAACAAGAGGGCATAGTTAAAAAAATTAATGCTTAAATAAATTCCAGACGATGATGGAATATACTGTGTATGCTTTTAAAATAACACAGTTTTATTTATTGTGGTAAAGAACATGTTTACCACGTAGGGCTTGGTGGAAAATCCATTTACAAAGCAGTGTGAACATTATGAGATGAACATGTGACAAAGTAGGGACATGTGTAGAAGAAAGACTAGAAAATTTGTACAAAATGTCCCGAATAGTCATTTCTAGGTAATGGTGGGGTCACAGGTAATTTTAATTTTCTTCTTAGTGCTTTTAACGTATTATTCAAATTTTCTACTTTTGAAATGTATCACTTTTTAAAGTAGAGAACAACCTAAAGCAACAAAAGATTGTGTGTGTGCGTGTGTGCGAAGGTGACCCAGCCACTCGGTTCCCTGCAGAGGCTGCTGGGGAAGGCCCGTCCCTCTGTTGCCTGTTCTCCTGTTGCCAAACACGCGCCATCCCTTGACCACCATGAACTCCAGAGAGCTCAGGAACACCCATGGCTTGGGGACCTCCAGTCCTGCTGGGGGTCCTGACACTCCTCCACTGCATGGTGAGCTTGTCCAAGAGGCCGCTTGCTCCCTGCACTGTGAGTGGCAATGACTGAGCAAAGCATGGTTGTGGCCAGGCCATGGGGGATCCTAAGCATTGGGGAAAGAGATAAAACTTGACCTTCCTAGCTCTTTCCTAGCTTTGCTTCCTCTGAGTAAGTGCAGCTTTCAGAAGCACTCAGGAAGTAACCAGTATAGACTTGCCCAAGCCAGAGGTCTATTACCTTCCAGCAAAAACTGTAGCCACAGAGTGGGGAGGCTGAGTGACCCCCTCCTTCACTTTTCTTCTGCCAGTAGCAAGAGCTGAGGAGGATTGAAAGAAGGGCTCATAGCTTTCTACGCGAGAGCAAGCTGGCTTCCTTTGGTCTGGTGTGCTGCTCTCTGGGTTGCAAGCTGGCCCTGATCTGAACCAACAATTGAAATCCAGAAGTTTAATGCAAAAGGTCTGAGGCACTTTGAAAATATAGCTGCTTGTTCTCCAAGCATGGCAGGGTTGGAAAAGCTGAGGTACTGTGTCTCAGGCAGCTGCAGCCAAGAGATTGTTGCTGAATGAACACTGGGATGAACCAAGACCAGGAGGGTCTGTGACCCGAAAATCAGGTTTGTTTAACTGGGTGGAGAGGCTTGTGGGGGCAAACCCAGGGGTATGCCATAGGTGACCTTGAATATGTGGAAGGATAGTAACATGAAGGATGGGCTGCCTGATCTCTGTGAGGTTCAGTTTGCTCATCTGTAAAATGGGACGTGAATATACATCTTGTTGAATTCATTTATTCATCCATTTATTCTCTAAACATTGATTGAGCACCTACTATGTACCAGGCACTGTGCCAGAGCTGGATATGCAACAAATTAATTAGACATGGCTCTTAGTTCCTTATGTTTCTTTCCTGTTAGTTGTTGAGAAATATGGGTATTCTATATACCTATGACCATGCTGACTGACATATAGAGTAGATGCTCAAGAAATGCTACTGTTGTCACCAAGGTAAGGTCTCCTGCAAGGGAATGAGGCTTGGGCCCCATGACTGGACCTGTGGCCACAAGGCAGAAGCCTGGACACTGGGTCTGGTGCACTGGCCAGTGCTAGAGAGCCTTTGGGAGTGACTAAGGGGTTTAGCTATAGGTAAAAAATGTGTTGGATCTAGGCTGTCACTGGAGAAAGGTTTTAATTGGCTGCTGGAAGCAATTCTTCTGAATGTGCATGTATACATGCTATTCATGTGAACGGATGTTCATTTCATATATCATTCACTTGTATAAAAAAGCATCCACTTATTTAAAAAGCACTTATTTAGTTCAAGACACTGTGCTTAGTGCTGAGGAACAGACTAAGGAACATGGCACAGGGCACTCCAGGGTCTTGCAGGCTGCTGAGAAGAAAAGGAAGAAAGGAAGTGCACAGAAACGAGGCCATGGTAGCCTGAGGGCCAGGAGGAGTGACACGAGTCAGCACCCTGGGAGCTCAGAATGGGTGAGGACGGTTTGGTTTGGAGAGGCAGGAAGTTGGAAAACATCTTAGAGCAGATGAATGGATATGGGGCCTCAGGTAGATTCTGTGTCTCAGGGATGCCTGTGGGTAGTGAGCAGACAGGCCTGGTGAGTTGGGGTGAGGGTGCAGTTGGGGACATCCACTCACTCACTCATCCATTCAACAGGTCTTCACTGAGGCTCTAGCCAGGCACTCTTCCCAACCCTGGGGACTCAGCAGCAAACAAGACAGAAAACATCCCCGACCTTATTGCAGTTTGCATTCTAAAAGAGGAAGACAAAAAATAATAAGTTATGTATAGCCGTAGTTCTCAAACGTTTTGGTTTTAGAACCTGTTTATATTCTGAAAAATGACTGAGGATCTCAAAGACCTTTGCTTATACATGTTAAAGCTATTGATATTCATAATATTAGAAATTAAGCTAAGAAATGAAAACTATTTATATATGAAGATTTAAAAATAACAATATACTCATAACATTTTAGTATAAATAACATATATGGGTATTTAGTTGAAATTACTATTTTTTCCAAAACAAGCAACATTTTAGAGAGGGGAGGCACTTTTTTACAATTTTTGCAGATCTCTTTAATTTCTAGCTGGAGTAGAAAACAGCTGGATTCTCATATCTGCCTCAGCATTTAATCTGTGCTGAAATATTGTTTTGGCTGAAGTATATGAAGAAAATCTGGCCTCACACAGATACATAGTTGGAAAAGAAAGGAGTATTTTAATAACGTTTTCATTTAATTGTGAATGTTCTTTGATGCTACACCAGAATTTAACTAGCAGTTTCTTAAAGGTTAGCTGTAATGTTGAATCTGAAACTATGTCAATACTCTATTTCATTAAAATATGGAAGGATTGAGTGAAAAAAAGAAGAGAAAAAAACTCACGGACATGGAAAACAATGTGGTAACTGGAGGTAACTGGAGGTTGAGGAGGGTACGGGGGTACGGGAGACTGACCTGTGGCGGTGGACATGCGATGCAGGGCACAGGTGGCATGTGTAGGACTGTGTGCCTGAAGCCCTGTATTTTTGTTAAGCAGCGTCACCCCAGTAAATTCATTGAAGAGGAGAAAAGCACATTGGTCCACCTTACATGTTGAATGTGTCCTTCATTTACGCACCGTGAACTGATCACCTGGAAAGTATGAGCTCACCCAGTTTTGTAGATCTTCCGCATATGAACACTCTTCATTACTCAATAGCAAAAATCACTCTTACTATTATCAACACCAATCTCATTAGAAGAGTCTTTTAAATGTTGGAAGTGGTAGATATAAGTTACCAAAATTTTTAATTTTTACTGGAAAGCCTGTATTATCCCTTTGGCAGCAAATACCGTCAGTTATTTTCTGGAAAATATTAGTCAAATACCTAAGTTTGAATGTCTGTGACTTGTCGGTGGGTCATTCTTTCAAGTAAAAATGGTGCTCTGAAAAAAGCAGCTTGTTCAGCTTGTAACTCAAACAACCTCACAAACACTTTTCCTTGAGACAACTGTCATTCCTTGGTTGGTGACAGGAGGGTTTATGAACGTGCCTCAGAATATTAAAAAGACATGTATGCAGGGGTCAAAAGGTAAAGAAATTAATAATTTACACAGTTTTCTTTGGGATATTCTCCAGTGGAACCGGCAGCTTTTGAAGTGTGGGTGTGTGGCAGGGAGAGGCGTGACAGCCACTGACCTGGTTTACAAAGAGGTGCCACCAGGGTCACCCCCATTGCCTTTGCATCATCAGTACCATTGTCAACACAGTGAAAGGGGCAAGTAACATCTCAGTTTGATCATGAAATAGTGTGGATGTGTCTTGGGGCCTTCAGGAGCTTGTGCACCACACTGTGAGAGCTGCTGGTATAGATGACCATATTTACATTGGTGGTGAGGGCAAGGAGAATTCTAGCAGGGAAGAGGTTCTGGGGGAGTAGCGGGGGAGGGTTGCAATTCAAATGGGTGGTCCAGGAAGGCTTCCTTCCGAAAGGAGGCCACACTTAAGCAAAGGCTTGAAGGAGGGGAGGGAGCGAGCCCTGCGGTGTCTGGGGAGCAGCAGTCAAGGGAGAAAGAGCAGCGAGTGCAAGGGTTCTAAGGCAGCCACACACATGGCATTTTCCAGAAACAGTGAGGAGGCCAGGTGGCTGGAGGAGCGGGCAACAGGGGATGACCAGAAAATGAGGTCACAGAAGAAAGAAGAGCCAGACTCTGTGGGACCCTCCAGGCCATGACAGAGGATGTGGGCTTCAATTTTGGGTTAGCTGGAGCACCACTGAAGGGTTCTGAGCAAAAATTATTTCCGTAGCAGACGGGGAGAAAGCTGAAAGGTAAGGTGTGCTCAGATTCTATATTTGTAAGGTGTGTGCTTTTACCCTCACTTAGTAGGTGTTTAAAAGAAGTGTGTTAGATGGAGAGACTGCCCGACCTTCCTGGGCCTATCAAGGGCAGGGCTGTGCTAGCCAGCTTGTGCTACAGTAACAAACACCCTCAAGAACTCAATGGTGTAAAACAACACTAAACATTTATTTCTTGCTTATGTTACTTATATTTCTTGCTTATATTTTATATAATTGGTGGCAGCTCTGGTGGAGTGGGGAGGGGAGAATGAGTACTTGGGGACAATAATACAATTTGTAAAAGCCCCTCTGAGGGTGAAGTGTGGCCATGGCTAGACGAATTAATGATGCATTTGACCATCTCTTTTGCTTAAGGGGACCGGCAAAGGCCATCTTACAAGAACGCTGCTGCCAGAATTGAGTCACTCACTGGCTTCTGTACTCAAAGGACAAATGCACAGTCGTCTTTCTGTGATTCATTCCAGAAGGGCCAAGAAAGCGTGGCCTTTTCACCCGAGGAGCCCAGATAATCCCCCAGAGCTTATCTGGGGATTGCTCAGCCCTGACTGCGAGGTTCTGTCTTGGGCCTGTGAATGGGCCAGGCTCGGTGCTCTGGGAGAGGGTCTCAGCCACGACGTCCTTCAGCTGCCAATGCTGGGATCACTTGGTGGGAGAGGGGTTTGTTAACATCACATATTCCTGGGCCCTGGAGGGATCTTTGGCGACTGGGCCTGGGACTTTCTCCAGGCCTCTCTTTTGTACTGGAACAACAGGGGCATCTTAATGACGTAAAACTGGAAAATGTGCTCTGTCACAAGAAGCCGCTCCAGGCTGCTCTGCCATGCCTTCGTGCTCGGCACTGGGAGCACAGGTAGATTAGGCCTCGGGTGGGTCCATTGCACCAGACTGTGCACCAAACTCCAGGGCACTTTCTCACACTGAAGTTCCACCCACTGCCTGGCCGGGTTGCTGGCCACTCTGGCAACCCTCTCAACTTGATGCCTTTCTCATCTGGATTCAGCTGACTGCTTGTCCAATGTTAAGAGGAAGATTCTCACAGGTACCTGAATATTGTCCTTCCCTGACTTGGGCCCTTTAACCTTGAACTGTAGTCTCTGGGTCTCAACACGTCCTACTTTTGAGAAATGCCTCCTTAAAAATCTCTCAACTACCAGGACACCACATGTGGCAGGTTCACTTTTGTTGGGTGATTTTGGGGGACCAGAGCCATGGCCTGTTGACCATGTCAGGTGACTAAAAGTAGCTTGCTGTCCGGCTGCCCTACTCCTGACATCAGTGGACATCTTTTGGTGAGACCAGGTCTCACCAAGTTCAGGTAGCTGAGGGATACCTCCATGAGGCCCTGTTTGTGATCTGGAGGGATTTACAGCAGCACTCAGATCTCTCACGATGGACAAATTAACACCCAGACGTCCTTTCAGCGCCTCCCTTGAGCACGAGGTTTTGACTTGGGGACAACTTGTGGGAGGCGAGAAGTTTCCCTCCGACTGCGCTGGGTGGCAGCCCCTGGGGTCAGACCCGGCTCGGCCTGGAGGCCTGTGCACTCCAAAACCGGTCTCTGCTTTCCACTCGGTTTTTGTCTCTGTCTTTCTGTCTCGGTTTTGGTTGGTGCGAATTCATGGTTCCTGAGCTGAAGGAACACCACTGGAACATGGTTTGGTGCAGGGCGGCGTCCCAGCTGTGAGCGTTCGCGCACCCTGCGTTTGAGACAGGTTCACTCTGCCCTTTGGAGGGCGCCGTCAGTGACACCCCAACGCCTTCCTCTGGCGGAAGCGCAGCGTCTGTTACTAACATTCCAGTTACGCCCTCGAGGTTTACGATGAGAACCTCTCCCTGTCCTTCAGTCAGGAGAACATAAGACTCTGGGGTCCTGGCCAAGGAAGCTGTAGACGGGCTCAGCAAAGCAAGTGCTGAGAAAAAAATAAAACTCCACATGGGGAAGGGCTAACTTTCAGGGATCACGTAAGGTAAAGACAGGGCTTTTATTTTTTATTTTTATTTATTTATTTTTTTTAATTTTTTTATTTTAGTTTATTCAGTACAGTTTCTATCCTTTATTCCCATTCTAGCCCACCCCTTTCCAACACCCCTAGTTTTGTCCAAGTGGCCTCTATATTTGTTCCTGTAAACCCTTCCCTTCTCCTCTGAAATTCCCTCCCCTCTCCCCTCTGGTCACTGACAACTTGTCCTCTATTTTGTGTCTTTTGTTATATTTTACTTGGTTCTTTGTTTTGTTGTTTAGGTTCCTATTAAAGGCGAGATCATATGGTATTTGTCTTTCACTGCCTGGCTTATTTCGCTTAGCATAATGCTTTCCAACTCCATCCATGCTGTTGCAAAGGGTATGAGTTCCTTCTTTCTTTCAGCTGCATAGAATTCCATTGTATAAATGTACCATAGTTTTTTGATCCATTCATTTACTGATGGGCATCTAGGTTGTTTCCAGCACT
>CM052541.1:105628704-105762607 GCA_028533065.1 Trachops cirrhosus
CTTGAATTTATTTTTGTGTATGGTGTAAGTTGGTGTTCGAGTTTCATTTTTTTGCATGTAGCTGTCCAGTTCTCCCAACACCATTTGTTGAAGAGGCTATTGTGACTCCATTTTATGTAGCTGCCCCCAAGACAGGGCTTTTAATCAGTGGGGCCTCAATTCCCATAACTTGCTGTGGGGTGATCAGAAAATAATTTTTTAAAGTAAATGCTTCAAAAAAGATCTGGGTAATGAACTGATCACCGGCAGGGTTAGGAAGAAGCCGTTTTCTGCAGTTTTAACAGCAACAGATGAACAGAAGGTTTACAAGGCATCTTCCAAACGGTTCCCTCCTGGAGGCCCTGTTCAGAAGCAGTGATTGCAGCCACCACCGAGTGGCTGTCAGAAGTCCACACGTCCAGCTGAACGCAGGGTGTTCTGATTCAGTAAAGCTGGGGTGGGTCTTAGGAATCTGGGCTTTAAATAAACGCCCAGATAGTCCTGCTGCCGGGGATCTTGTGCTTGGAAGCTGGAACGCAAAGGTCAAGATGATGTGTTCACGAACGTGGCTCTGCTAGTCTGCCCTGAGCCTTGCCTCTCCATCTGCATGACACTGGACTCGGAAGTTCCTCTTCTACCCTAATGAGAGTATCCCCAAACTGGCATGTGGGGGAGCAAGCCTTTGCACACAGTTAGTTGCTGTTACAACTTAGGAAAAGGGCAATACTAGAAAACAAATATCTTTCAAGAGGGGGGTGATGATTAAGTGAACATGGTAACTCCTCTCAACAGAATACCCTGTGGATATTACAAATGGTGTTTGTTAAACTGTTTTATTATAAGGCAAATGCTCAATGGTATACCAAAAAGCAAGATGCTGATTATAAAATGTTTACAGCCAGGTTAAGGGGGAAATCTCTGACTTAGAGAAATGGCAGGTGAGACACACAACACATGTTAACAGAGGCTGTCTTTGGACGGGGGCCTCTGGATGCTTTCATTTACACATTTCCTTTCACATTTTCTTTAATGATTAGTTATTGCTTTTATATTATATTACATATACCCATGAATCTATATCTGTGTGTAGATATAGGTGTAACTTTATTCTAAAGACAAAAGAATTGTGCAGCTTTGATTATGAACCAGGACCTGGTGCCACAGTGTGGGTGGCCAAGGCCAGCCTGTCCCTTTTACTAGGAGTGAGCAGGTGCATGAGTCAGCACCGAGCGTCTGCAGGTTGCACATAAGCAGTGCTATCCTTGGCCAAGAAAGCGGTATGTTCGTATCAGCGTTTGGTGATGGGGCTCTCTGCCTGCACAGAGAGAGGTGGGTGCCATTTCTGGACACAACTGACCTTGAGTTTGGTGTGGGATTCTTCAGGTTTAAATTGTTGAGGTCATTCTAGCTCAAATGAATGCTTTGGACAAAGGTGCAATGGGTGGACTCCTTTTAACAAGGAGAGCCACCTCCGTCCCACTCAGAAAGCCACCCAGTAAGCCACCCAGTCACCCTGGAGGGCACAGTCACCTCTGAAGAGCTCCATATGTAGTCAGATAATAGACCTGGAAGCTTCCCAGCTAAATTAGAATGATTTTTTCCTCTTGGGATAAAAACAAAGAAAAGCTTTTATGCCAATTCTGATTGTTTGAAGCCCTGTGTTGGAAAAAATTGTGAGCAAGACTGGAAATTTAAAAAAACAACCACCAACAACCCAAAACCCCCACATCAATACACTGTCATTGCTCAGGCTGGTGCCAGGTGTGTGTCCTGTGCTCGTGGGGACTCTTCGCTGAGCTGGTCCGGGTGTCCCAGGGGGTTCTGCCTGCCCTGCTCCTGGGCCTGAGCGACTCAGACGGGGAAGGGCTCCCAGACAAGTCCCACCTCCCTCTCCAGGCCCGCCCGGCCTCGCAACATCCCCGAGGAGCTCTCCTGCTCTCACAGGCAGTGCCCTTGCCCTTCACATTACCGCTAAGGCTGCCCTGTCCTCCGTGGGCCAAATCACTGTCCAGTGCCACTCCTCCGCCTCGGTCTGCAGGGGAGCCTTTGACTGGCTTCACTATTCATTCATGGCATAAAGTTATATAAAAAAATTAAGCCACTGAGTTTCTGAAATAACTGTTGCCAGCCTTCAGATAAGTCCTCATTGACTTATTTAGAAACTCGTTCAAAACCGGTGCTGCCCAGTACATTGGCCACTAGCCACACGAGGCTATTTAAATTAATTACAATTAAATACAATTTAAAATTCAGTTCCTTAGCTGAAGTAGCCATACTTCAAGTACTTAATGGTGGTAAGTGGACATTGCACACAGAAATTTCCATCACTGCAGACGTTTCTAAAGCTTTGTTGTCCCATTACAATTTACTTTTATCTGTCTAGATCTACACATATATGCCTGTACCTATGTTTTAGTTTTCCAACCCACGGCAAATTAGAAATAGCAAATTAGGGGCAAAGGGAATGAAGACAAGAAATGACCTGCTATAAAAACAGAAGACAGGCCTGGCTGGTGTAGCTCAGTGGATTGAGCGCGGGCCTGGGAACCAAGAGACCACGGTTCGATTCCCAGTCAGGGCACATGCCTGGGTTGCGGGCCAGTTCCCAGCAGGGGACCCACGAGAGGCAACCATACATTGATATTTCTCTCCCTCTCTCCTTCCCTTCCCCTCTAAAGATAAATAAATAAAATTAAAAAAAAACAGAAGACAGAATGATTAGAAAGCAAGACAGTCATTCATCTATTCAATCATTAAACAAACGTTTGTTGAGCGGCCACACTTGGCAGGCTCTGGTCTAGGTTCTTAAGCTACATTATCGAACAAGAGTCAAAGATCTCTGCGCTTACCCAGTAATACACACCACTTTCGAGGACATTTAGTGTAGAGACCAACAGCCTCATTTTCTTCAACGTCCTCCAAATTGTTCCATCAGTTAGTCCTGCTCATTAACTGATGTTTATCTTGAGTCATCAAGAATAATGAGTACAGTTTCAGAAGGCAACAAGTATATGCATTTTAGAAAGGTTACTGTTCAAGTAGCTCAAGGAGCTAGTTTCAATTACTTGAAAAAAAAAACCCTACTCTATCTTTTTCTTAGTTTGGATAACTGTCATTTTATGTGTAAAGGGTCAAAAAACCCACACCTGTTATTTTATTAGGTCTTTTTTTGCAGATGAGTTTATAGTGACCTTTCTTTCTATGCCTTTTCATGCTGATATAATTTGCTTTCCAGTTCTCTCCCTTGATACTATGTGACTCTGGATTAGTCATTTGAACTTTTCTGTGCCTCAGTCAGAAGGAGAAAAAGAAACAGAACTAACACAGACATAACCGTGGGTGGCGTAAATTTTATCAACAAAGTGCCTGAGAATTAGCACAAAGGTTCTGAGAGAGCTTTCTGAAGCAAGCAAAGACCACGCAGGATTCGATAAATCCATATGCTCTCTCATTTTACCCGTCCTCCACTCAATACCCATAATGAATTCTCTCCTTACCTTTCACAACTGGTGAAAAAACAGAAGTCAAGCCATAATAAGCTTAAATATTTCCTTAGAGAAAAAATTCAATTCTGGTAATAAAAAAATTGTGCCAAAACAGGCGAGGAAGAAATTAAGGTCTTTGTAGAACCCTCCAGGGCTTGGAATGCATAATTCTTCCAGGTGATAGAGGGTGTTCTGTGAAGGAAAGGGAATGTATATCTAAATTGTTTTTTAAAAGTATAGGTCAGAATCAGGGCAGAAACCTCTAATTTTAAAATGATGTCAAAGACAGAGTCCAAGGTCACCGATGGATGTGAGACAGGATGATGTAGTGGAGCAGAGAAATCTCCAGCATTTGGAGCCAGACAACCTTGGTCAAATTCCAACTCCAACACTTATTAGCTGTGACACCCTGGTCTAAGTAACTTAACCCCTCATGTCTTAGTTTACTCATTTGGAAAATGAGTAAATGACAGTGCCTACCATGCAGGGCTAGGACAAGTGTTCAGTGAAGTGAGCTGTGTGAATCACCTGGCATACAGCAGGGACTTGTACTAGTTACAGCATAATAGTTAAATGTCCCTTTCCAGTGATTTAATACAATTGAAGTGTATTTCTTGCCCATGCAATAGACTGAATGGGGAAAGCAGGAAGCTTTCATCCACGTGGTCATTCAGGGGTTCAGGCTTTCACTCATGGCTCCCCCACCTGCTGGGCCCTCAAAGGCCTCTGCTTCCAGCGGGACAAGGGAAATGAGAGAGTGGAGAAGCCCTTTGTGTTTCTTAGAAGCCCTAGTCTTAGAGGTGAGACTCATCTGCTTTCATTCACATTACTTTGATGAGAACTAGTCATGTGGTCTCACCTGGGATCAAGGACAGCTAGGAAGTGCAGTCCCAACTTAGCTGCCGCCTCTTAGCAATAACTCCCCACTCTGGAAGGAATGCCAACAACTAAGCCATTTTACCACAATGTTCAATACATGGTAGCCTTTCTTACATTATTTGGTATAAAACACACAGTCAAATGGCAAGTGACTTTGTTGGATAAGAAATCTAAGTATGATGTAAAATGCTGAAGGATAAGGGAGAAAATTCAAAACCCAGGTGATAAAACCAGAGAGTAAACTAAAGGTTCTATAGTATTTTGGCTCATGTTTTATTTGCTTATGTTGGAAACCAAACAGTGTAACATTTTCATTAATCCATCAAACAAATATTTGTTATACTGACTACATGCAAGACACTGGGCTAGGCATTGGGTGTGGGCTGGCAAGAGTGTAGAGATGAAGAAGACTTGGACTTGCCTCCAAAGAGTTTACCTTCTGGTAGGGGAGGGAAGCTCTGCACATCCTTAAAGAACCACAAAGACAGGTGGTGTGGGCAGTGCCCCGAGAAGCAGCAAGTGCTATGGGATTTGAGAAAGGGTGGGATGGTTTCCATCCGGCATGACTCAGCAGCACGAGAACATGCCGGACACTCAGAGTGTGTCTGTCCTTGCCCATTTGCCCCTGGACACCCTCTCCATGTGCTCCACAAGACCTCTCGGTTTCCCTCTCACGTACCCTATCTGCTCTGGTCCTGCTCTCCACAGCTCAGAGTCCTATTTGCTCTGGGTCCTTGATTTGTTCCTCCTCCCTGGCGGGGCGGGGGACCCCGGTATCTGTGCTGGGTCTCTTCTCGTGGAAGCTCTCCAGAGCTCTGCTCCGGGGGCTATATCTCCTAGCAATGGCCTGGTGTCCAAGACACCACCAAACATCCTTGGCTCTTTCCTATCTTGAAGTTAGGGGGATAAAATTGCATTTGAATTAGGCCTTGAAGGATGCACAGAATTTTGTTATGTAGGGACAAGGAAGCTTTCATCTCTGTAATGTTTGACTCAACAACAACAACAAAAAATGCGTTGTTATACTTTCTCAGTTTAACTGCAATATTTTCAGTTCCATCTATGTTTTTGAAAGGCTACTATATGTCAGACGTTGTATTGATCGCCAAGGACACTGGGATAAATAAGATACAGAAACTCCTGTGATGTAGGTAGGGCAGTTGGCATCACACCCATTTTATGGATAAGGCAGACTGAGGCTTGCAAAGGTCATGCTACTTTCCTGTGGTTAATCATGCAATAAGCAGAATAGATGGAATTCCTCTCCACTCTTCCCTTGCCTTAGTTCAGTGCTCTTTTACCCCATCAGAAAATACCACGGCATTCCAATAAAGGAATGGAATTGTATCAAACTGAAGCCCATGCAGTAGATGTAATACCTTGTAAGACCATGTGCAATGTAATAGCGCACTCTTAAAGATTAGGTTGCAAACCTTCAGCAGCCAAAGGAATAAAACTACCAGTACTGTTTGCTGCACAAAGGACTACGTCAATGAATTAATTGACGGTTCCTCTAATCGGAGTGTGCAGGCCAGTCCATGCTGTGTCTGTCTATTCAGGAGCAAGCATGGACCCTGACAATCCGGGCTCTAAGTGCAGGGGACAAAAAGTCCTCGCTCCTTGCTTTTGTGGCCCTCCTCTGCCTTTGGAGGCAAGATCTGAGGCACCTGGTGAAAGTGTGCCTTGCTCAGATTAGCTGAAACTGACATTTGATTTCGGTTCTAATATTACTCCTTCCTCTTCAGATTCTTAGGGCGGGGTGGCAGGAGGGAGGGGGCCTCCTTGTGAGACCAAAGCAGAAGGTTTCACTGACGAGTGAAGAGGGATTTAAGAGGGAGATAGATTGGAAAGCAGAGTGGCCTGGTGGAGCAGAAGACAGCGGCTGTGTCCCAAGTCCACGAGGCAACTTTGGCAGCAGCAGAGCTGTGAAGCCAGTAGGGATGGAAAAGTTGGTTCAGGGCAGGAAGTGTGCATCGAGGGGGAAGCATGTTTTGGGTGTTTATTAGGAGCTTTATTACAAGGCCTTCAGCATAAGCAAAATGTTTGGAGGAACTAATAGCAACGCACAGCAGTCATGGGTTGGGGAAAGAATTCAGAGAGATGACATCTGAAGTGCGAAAATGACCAGCTCACGGCTATCCCAGGGTCCAGAACCTGTCCTACGTGCAGGAGCACAGCCCCTGCCTGGCTTAAAAAAAAAAAGGAAAGAAAAGCAAAAAGCTGGGTTTTTCTATTTGGGACCAGGCTGCACTCCTTCACCCTGGGGGTTTTGACCAGTGGGTACGAACGAACCTCTCTCAGTTCTACTCGTGAGCACTGCTTTTCTCAAATGCAGGATATTTTGAAAGGCAACAAAATCTGTATTTGAGATTAGAAAAATAAATGAGCAGGAAAACAGTTCAACAGAAAGAAGCTAACGTGGCCGTTGGGGGTGGCCTTCTAACTCTGAACTCCCTGAGGCAGGGCCTTCCCGGCTCACCTCATGGCTTTCACCTTACCTGGGCTGGACAAGGGAGCCCGCTTTTTGGCCGACTAAGAAAGTGGGGAATTGAAACAGGACACCCATTACAGAGTAGGCTTTGGGGGCTGTGGTGTGAACCCAGGATGCCCAGAGGCCTCAGTTTCGTTGGTCTCTTCTCTCCCACGCAACCAGGGGTGCAGGGGTAGCCTTGACAGAAAAGGGTGGCAAGAAAGGTGTTTGGGAGTTGTGTGCATCCCTCGGGATTGACATAAGGATGAAACGAGAACACTGACTCAAGGAGAGACCATTTGTTGATTTCCTGGTAAGTGCCAGGCAGTGGGGCCCAGCCGTGCATGAATAAGCAGAAATCCCTGTGCTCCCGGTGCTTCCTCTTTCAATGGGTGGAGGCAGACAATAAATCCATAGATAAGTAGCAGTGGTGGGTAGTATGTTAGGTAGTGGTCCATGACAGAGAGAAATGCAGCAAGAAAGGGGCTGAGGGAGTGCAGCATAGTGGTCAGGGAAGGTGACCTTTACTTATTATTCTATTGTATTCTATTCTATTCTATTCTACTCTATTCTGATTTTTTTACAGAAGGTAACATTTAAAGCAGATGCCAGAGTGAGCGCTGTGGGTATCTGGGGAAGGACAGGTCCTGCGGAGGGAACAGCTGATGGACAGGTCTGGGGAGGTGGCACGCCAGAGTGTTCTGGAAGGCGTCAGGAGACCTGTGTGGGGGGAGCTGAGTGAGAGGGGCGGAGAGTGGTGGGAGATGAAGTCCATGAGGGGGCAATCCTCTGGGACTTCCAGGCCATGCCTAGAGCTGGGGCTTTTACTATAATTGAGATGGGTCCCCTGGAGGCAAACAGAGCAGGGGTGGGATCTGAATTAAGTAAGATGGGATCATGCTATGTGGACTTAGGTTGCATGAAAATCTCCTAACACGCTGGAGAGAACAGTTAGCTGTTGCTACTAGTGAGCCTGTGCAAACGGGTGGGGAGAGGGGATCACAGAGCAGTAAACGTTTTCCTGTGACCTGTGTGCTGCACATTTGCTCCACCAGCTCCTCACCCGACAGTTCTGATAAAATGTGGAAGTCAGCTAGTGTCCATGGTGGGGGACTCCGAGGCCTCGGGTCTGAAAGCAGATCAGCAAGCGTAGGACTCTGTAATTGCCCCCTGGGGGAACAAGCATGTTTTGAGCTCTCCCACATGTCAGGTGCTGAAGGAGACTCTGGGGTTGCAGTCAGGAGCAAGACTGATGGGTTCCTGACTCACAGGTGTCATTCAATCCAAATGCCCTCCTCTGGGCAGGGCGTTAGATGACATTAAACACAATGATGCCAATAACGACCCCATTTTAACTGTGATAAGTGGAAAAAGGTGATGCAAGGAACTCTGGAATGCACCGCAGAGGAGTCACCTCACCATCACAGGGGGCTTCTCTGAGGGAGGGACATGTAAGCTGAGACCGACCAGTGGGGAAGAGGGTGGCCTGGGGGAGAGCATGGCGGGCTAGAGCCCTCCGGGAAAGGGGACAACACATGCCAAGGCCCTGTGGCAGGAAGGGGCAAGTGCGTGCCCTGTGTCTGGAGAACAGACAGCAGGGGTGGAAGGGTGGGATGAGCCTAAAGAAGCTGGCGGGGCCTGAGGGGACTGGGGCGTTTTCTTCTGAGCGCGATGGGCAGTGCTAAAGGGCTGTTAACGAGGGAGCGGCCTCATCAGACTTGCCTTCGATCGCCCTGGCTGAGTGTGGAGGGTGACCCAGAGCGGGCTCATAACCTGTTGGGAGGCCCCTGAAGCACCCCGCTGGTCAAATTGCTACACAGTGACATTAAGGTGCAACAGGAGGGTTCCCCACAACCCCCCCATCCCTCATTTGGCTTTTAGCCTGTTGAGGTCCCCATTTCATTCATCCCCATCTGTGCCAACGCTGTCGGACTCAGCCTGACTTGGGGTCCCAGTCCTGCCCCTTCCTGTCTGTGGCTGGGACAAGTCTCCCTGACCCTAATTTCTTACTCCTAAAATGGGCAAAACTGTACTTGGGAGAGTTAAGTGAAATAACAACAATGAAGGCTCTGTCCCAAAGCCTGTAATAGGTAGGCAACCCAACAAAGGCTAGTTTCAGGCTATCCAAATGAATCGTCTCCTAATGAGAAACTCATCTCTTGAAATCTTTCTATTCCACAAAAGCATTTGCGAGAGAGTGAAGAACACGATGGTGTGAGATTCGGGAGACCATGACCTTCAGTTTGGGCCCCAGCTGGCGCTCTGAGAATGGAAACCTGAACAATATGAAGGGATCGGCCTGAAAGGTGCTGGCCACATGTGAGATACAACCATTGCAAGATGCACATAGTTTCTCTCCCTGCACAAACTCATTTCCAAGGTTAGTAAACACATGTTTAAAAAGAAACACATACCATCAAAATCTTAAGACAAACAGCCCTCCAGTATGGTGAGACTGGGCATGCTTGAGTGCCTGCACGTGTGTCCTCACCATTCATGCAGCAAACAGTGCCCGGTGCCTCCTGCTGCTGGCGCAGTGCTGGGTGCCCTCCCTCAGCGACGACAGCCGCCCCGTGTGTTTCCTCCACAAGAGACTGCGGCGCTCTGCCTTGATTCTTCATTTAGAGACCAAAGGGAAAAACTCCGGTTTTCAGTTTCACTAGGTGTTCTAATTGTTCCTTTAAAGTGTCAAGATTTTATTGTGTACCATCAACTCTTGATTTATATTATCTTGAAAGCTTCTACGCAAACTCCTACCATTTAAACAATAAAATTTTAAAACATTAAAAAACTTAGGAATCTCAAGTAATTAATCTCATAAAGTTACAGAGGATGAACGTGAGGCTCAGTGATGGTGAGGACACAGAAATTACACGCACATGGATACACCAACACTTGTACTGTGCTCCCGATTCACTGAGGCCTGTGGCCGCCCGAATCACTGGCTTCTGACCTGAACGTGAGACGGGAGGCGGGGGCGGTGGGCCACACCTTATAACGGCATGGCCTACCGCCCCCTTATAACATGCCCCTTGTGCCAAATGGTCTGTGTTGATGCCGCATCACCCCTGAAAAACTTGCAATTGTTGGAATCCTGATGATACAGTAAATTCGCCAAGCAAATTGTGAAATATGAGTCATGGTTCTATTTCTTCTGCAATTTTGAAAACAGCAAAATTTTTATCAAGATAGAAACTGAAAACTCTGAGTGTCACCTCCCGGGGAGCCCTGACACTCTCACGTCAGACTCTTTCTCACCCACCCTCACAGCTCTAGTCACGCTATGCCTCAGCCAGGGAGTTACCCCGCTGGTTAGAGCGGCACCCCGGAAACGGCCTGCCCGGAGGCCCTTTCAAATGGCCTCGCAAGCACCTTGCTGGAGACCAGGCCAGGCAGGGAGCTTGGTGTCCTGGAGGTGTCGTTTCTCCCAGCACTGATGCTTCCCGCCTACCATTCAGATCTGGAGTCCAGCCCTCTCTTTGCCGAGGTCCAGCCACCCTGTCCTGCGTCTGGGATCTTAGCTGTTCTAAGTCTTATTCTCTTAAGAACCTGGTTTTTGAAAACCGATTCCTACTACTGCTCTAATTCATTACTCCTTCCCAGAAGGGTTGTCTTGCAGTGACCCTTAGTAGATAGTATCTTAACCCTGTGGCTTTAGAACTGTGCTTCATGGGACCCTAAGCTTCCATGAATGCACCTGAGGGCCATCCTATGCAGCCTGGAAACCCCTGCCTTCTGGCCGGGCTCCAGCCAGGGCGTGCTGCATTTACCTGCCTTCTACATTGAGGCCCCCCAGTGCCTGGCCCCTCAGTAGGAGGACAAGCTGTGGAGCTAGACTGCCCAGGTTTGATCTACCAGCTGTGTGATGTTGGGCAGGCCACTTAACCTCTCTGTGCTTCAGTTTTGTTACCTGTAAAATATTAACAATAACAGTACACTGTATCTTACAGGGTTGTTGTTGGACTAAATGAGTTAAAACACTATTGAAGAATTTGATGGTATGATTTGTATGGGGTCATCTGCAAGATGACACTTGGAAGAAGTTTTCCACTGCTTAAAAAAAAGTAAAACCAACCAACAAAACCCCAAACTCCCACTACCTTCACTCAAAATATGAATAACTCATTGGAATTCTGCCACTGAGGGCAGGTTTTTTGGCGCCTCTCAAATCCTACCTAAGTGTGGGGCTGAGCTGGCATCAGGTCTGTGCATAGACCAGATCAACCCGCTCACAGGCAGCGTTCACACTCGTAGTTGCTGACTTAGGGAGGGGGGTTAAGTGCAATGTGTCTGGGGCACTGTATCCATCCCATTGTTCTGTGGATGTTTTAAAAGTCATTATTAAGCTAATAATACTATTAGGCTCTTTATGACATATGCCAAGGAAGAGGCCATTGGCTCTCAGTGTGACAGTGTCCACGGGAAGAAATGTTGCCCGATTTTCTAGACAAGAGGTTGGCCACTGTCACCAGAGGTTGCCATGGCGTGTACTTCATTAGCGAACTTTGGAACCTGCCACGTGGCCTTTGGTGTTTGAGGGTCAAGGACATAAATGTCACAGGACACCTGCAGGTCTGTTCCACTTCCAGAAATAAGCATCTAAAATTTGTTCTTTCATATTCAGCACAAATGACGCTACGACTGTGTGCATTGTGAATCTGGATGCAGCTATCACTCAGAGAAACTGTGTGGGGAGGGGGAAATGTTGGCTGTGGAGTTAGGCTCCCCTCCCACTGGCTGCCACACCCTCTCAGAGACTCCCACCTTGGTGTCTTTGCACCCAATCCCTCTGACCTTCTCTGGCCTCCGATGCTCTGACCTGAGCCTGCCTCCACCTCCTCGTCCCCAGGAGCCCTGTGCCCCAGGTCAGGCTGACTGTCCCATCTCAGGACCTTGGTCTCCTGTTTCTAGACAGAATTGTTCATCACTAGCTTTTGGGGGCTTGTCTTCCTCCTGTGGGGTCCACAGTGCCCTTGGCTTACCCTGCTCCGCACTGCTCACCCTGTTGTCGTCTCCCTGGCACCCTTGTGTGGTCTGTGAAGTCTGGACCTGTGTCCAGTTCATTCTTGATTCTCTAGGGCCTGGCAAAGGGCCTGGTATGTCATAGGTGCTTAATAAAAGTTTGAGAAATGAGTGAATAAACCAGCCCACTGTTCAGGTAGGGGTGGCAAGTGTCATTGATCACTTGAGACACTTGTCATAAGTAATTTCTAACCAATCTTGAGAGTTTTCAAACTTGAAAACAATGCTCTTTCCCTGTTCCTTTTTACATTTTTAATTTGTGTGGACTCAAGGTTCTTATCATGTGGTAATATAACTGTCACTTGTAGGAGCAGCTGGGCTGGGATTAGAACCCTCCGGAACTGTGCCATCAAGTCACCAGGGAGTGCCCCTGGGGCACAGCTGAGGGGCAAGGATGAGGACAGAAGCACACTCCGTTTAACACCCCAAGGTCGCGCCCTGGCCAATGTAGGGTTGTTGGCACAGTGCCCATATACAATATCCCAAACTCCACTATGATGCTCCATCCAAGTGGGGTCCAGAATATTCCATAGCATGAAATGTAGGGTCATTGTATTAGCATGAGGGCTAGAATGAGGTCGGACCCAATTTTTTCTCATCTAATCTCAACTTATGAGTTGGAGGTGGGGTCCTTTCACAGCGTCTTATTGCCCTAGCATCTGAGAAATATTTGTGTTTGGTTGATTAATAAATACTGTGCCATTTATACTGCCCATGCAGCTTCCTTTGCAGAATTCCAAACATGCCAGGGCTGTTGGGTAGAACAGGAAGCAAATTTTAGGAAGCATGCTTCGAAATCCCCTATGACACTTCTTTGTGGCTCAGTCTGATGTCACATAGGCCTCAGAATGTCAATCCTGAAGAAATTCCCATAGCTTGTGGAAAGAGAATTTTCTTACACACCTCTTTCTCTAAACTCAGAAGAATACTGTGATGATATTTTATTTGAAAAATAAAGATAACAACTAACATAGACTGAATGCTTATTAAATGCCAGGCAGAGTGCTTTTACACAGATTATTTCACTGATTCCTTGCAATAATAAATCCATAAAAGAAGACAAAATGAAAGTTTAGTGGTTCTAGGTCACTTGTTTAAGGTTATCAAGTAGAAGGTGGTGGGGCTGGGATTTGAACCCTTATCTAACCCCGAAGCCCAGACACTCTTTTCTCTCACACACAGGCTCTCCCAGTGAGCACGGGCATTCTGTGTGTACTGTAGTTGTGTTCCCCAGATGGTTCAGAGCTTTAGAAAATATTGTGTGACTTTTCACTCAGGTGGACCAACAAATGCTCCTTATTCGGCTGGGAATTTCTCCGTTTCTTGCTCCTTTCCTTATTCAGCTTGGAGACCAACCTCAGAGAGTGAAATCTCCCTCTGCCCACAACACACATTCTCTTTCCTGGATCGCTTGAAAGCAGGTGCTGAGCTGCCTGCACAGCTTCAGGTACCAGGACAGGTGCCTCTGGTTCAAAGGGAAGCTGTCACTGCAGAGGTCGCTGACTTCCGAATCTCTCCCTCTGTGCTCCCAGCCCACCCCTAGCTAGACAGCCTGGGGCATTGAAGATGCTGGTGAGGTTGGATCTGGGACCTTCTTGAGCCTTAACCCTTAAATGGGACATTTACAGGAAAAGAGGCTTTCCGTGAAATCTCTCTGGGAAGGTGCAAAGGACGCGTGCCCTGCTGGCTCCTCCCCCGTCCTGCTGTGGGAGCGCACAGTCAGGGGCTTTCTTGACATTCTTCACTCTCATCTTTACCTCTGAAGAACTGAAGGGAGAAATCATAGGAACTGGAAATTCCGACAAGCCTTTTGCTTTCAGTTGTGCGGAGGCTGGAGGCCGAGTGAGTCTGGTTCTGAGAAGATGGTGAGAGATTGTGAACGGCCTGCCAATCAGCCTTTATCTGAGGAGGAGGGTTTGAGTCCTGTTGTTAAAGTAGGAAGGAAAATGAGGCCGTTAGGAAAAAGTGAATGGTGAATGCAGTTTTATTTCCTTAAAAGCATTCTTTATCAAAAGAGGCACACTGCCAGGGCTCAGGCAGCCCTGGGGGATCAGGGACATTTGCTCCAAGGAAGGAGCGGGGGGCAGAGAAGGGGAAAACCTATCTGGGACATTAGTGAATTTTGAGTTTTAAAACCTTGTTGATCTTGCCAGGTTCCAACTTTTGACAGCTGCTAAATAAGGCACCTGAGAAAATTAGCTTCAATTTTATAACTTGGAAACGGGAAGGAAAAATTCATCAGGGCCAATGGCAGAAAGAACACAGGGGCTTTCCTGGCCCTGTATGGAGGCTTCTAGCTGTGACTCATTAAGTCTTGGTGTGTGGAGAGGAGATCTGGGGTCCTGTGAGGACGAAAGAGACACATTTCCTGCCCTCCGAGTCTGGGCGCTCGCAGCCTCGAGCTACGGCAAAGCCTGTTAGAAACGGCCTCTATACAATGTCCCCCTCTACTGGATTCTTGCATGGAAAACAGTACCCCAGAGGCTTTCTGATGCCTTAGAATCTCTTCAGGGTTTTTCCTTGACATTAGAACATATTGTGGTGATGGCCAAGGTGATCGCCCCGCCCTCTCCACCACTCCCTTGATTAAGGTGAAAAATTCTCTAAATGCACGCACACCCAAGAAAGATAAGACACGTGCCCAAGAGAAGTGAATGAAATAAATGATGATGGGCAGCATAGAATTTTAAGACTTCAGAGGACAGACTTGTCTCCCTAGCAGGGGATTGAGGAGCAGAGAGGGGGAGCTACTTGCTGAAGACACACAGGGGGTACCAGGCACTATGGGAATAAAACTCCTTCTCCTGACTCCCACTTTAGTGCTCCTTCTCCGGTGACAGAGTGGCTGGTAAATAATCAGGGTGGCTGAATTTTGATAGAGACTTCTGGTCATGGAAACCACAGGGCTTGTCTTGGAAGGAAGCATCAAGTGGTCCTTCAGGCTGTTTCTTAAGGCTCCTCAGGCCCTTGGTGACCCACAGACCATCAGTCTGGGCAGAGCCCAGGCCACGTGCGAGGCCCCTCCCTCCAAGCCCTGCCTGACCGCAGGGTCGGGGCGCTTCCCCATTTAGTCACTGCTTCCAGGGTAGTGCTGTCCACTAGAACTTTCTGCAGTGACGGAAATGGTCTGTGTCTGTACTGCCCAATAAGGTAGCCACTAGCCACACGTGACTTCTTAGCACTTGAAATGTGACTAGTATGACTGAGAAACTGAATTGTAAATTTTATTTACTTTTAATTAATTGTAAACTCGATATCCACATGTATCTTACCTAATGGGCAGCACAATTCTAGAAGGACCTGTTGACATATGTACCTCACTTAGCCAAGAACACAGTTTTCTTATCAGGTGCCGCCTGGTAATTAGCAGGGCTGTGTGGAGAGGAGGTTCCAGGATGTGACAGAGCAGCCTGAGTAAAAGGCACTGAAAGCAAAACACGGGGTTGTGCCTTGCAATCTCGCTTCTGCCCGATTTGGGTTTGGGAGAGACCTGACTCCTGGGACACTATTTCTTCTCCTGTAACGTGGGAGAGGTTGGTGGGTTTTGTCCGTGTGGCCACTAAGGAGACCT
Organism: Trachops cirrhosus; assembly: GCA_028533065.1. Taxonomy (NCBI): domain Eukaryota; kingdom Metazoa; phylum Chordata; class Mammalia; order Chiroptera; family Phyllostomidae; genus Trachops; species Trachops cirrhosus. Next base: position 105,644,111 of record CM052541.1, read on the forward strand.
TTTACATTTTTACTCCCATGGACTCCTTGTTTAGAAAAAAAGGTTTGTCTATGCTACAAACAGTACTCATTAAGTAATGATTACTGACATTTTAAATTGCAAACTGATAGCCAGAACTTTTATCAGTGCCAGTTATAGCAGAGTGATCACATTGAATTGATAGGATTCCGTCCAGCAAAGACCTGAGACGTGATTAGCCCGTCCAGTCTCCCATGAGGCAGGTGTGTTCTACGAATGGCTTTTTCCAATATTGGGAATATCTCCAGTGCACCCACTATTGCTTGCCAGGACACTTAGGGAGCTCAGGAATCAGGTGAGGATCCAGATGAAATGATGCCCATGTCCCACCTGGGTCTCACAGTTCTGAGTCTAAGGAGGCTTTGACAGGGGGTCCTGGTCAGAGGGAGGGGGGACAAGCTGGTGCAGCACTTCTTGGGGGGATCTGAGCCTTACTGGGGGGAGAGTGCTGAAATGCGGCAGGGAAACCACGCAGGCAGGGTTCGCCTGCTTCCCCCTTGTGCGTAGCTCACTGTTTGGGGGATGCTGGGAGATGTGAGAGCCATCTGTCCAGACCTGCTGCCATCTACCACATCAGGCCATCCGGCCTCCCCTCGGCACTGCCTCCACCAGCAGGGTACAGAGCACGTGGCAAAGGGCCATTTGCTCCCCTCTGTGAGTCTCCAAGGCTCTGGAAGTGCCACAGAGAGGGTGGTGGGAGGAAACCCAGGGCAGTGAGGCAGAGCTTGAGACACACTGACACAGGAAGCTGTGAGGAAGCTCCTTCTCCCCTCTGAGGGTTCAGAGAGCGGACTGGTTCCTGTGAAGGACATACTTTCAGGTTGAGCTAACATCTGTGCAGCCCCCCTGTGTGCTCTGGCCTGACCTACCTCATTGGGTCCTTGCAGCGGTCCTCTGTGAGGGAGAAGATAGGAGCCCACCCTTACACAGGAGGCGAAGGGCCTGGGAAGCCAAGGGACCAGCTCTGGGTTGTTTAGCTGGTGGACGGCAGCTCCGGGATTCACTCCCAGGACAGCCAAGGCTCTGCGCCCAGGAAACATGACAGAGCCCTCCAATGGACAAGCACAGCCTGCTACATGCTGATCATTCTTACGCCTCTTACCTAGTACTGCGTTGGCAAGGAATGCCTCTGTAGCTCAGTACCAAGAACCATCTCTCCTGGGTTCTCACGTCATTTATCCTTCACCTCCCGCTGGGGGTTTATAAGTGTCCGTTCTCCAGACACCTTTGTCAGGCTGCTAATTTTGTTCTCCCAAGAATCCTGGCAGGTAGATGGAACCATTCTCTTTGTTCCCGTTTTCCATCTGCATAAACTGAGTCCCAGGGAATGACATGGGTGCAGGGTTGGATTGGCTAAATAAAAAGGAAATTTGGTGGCTGCCATTTTGTCTTTTTGACCTTCTGCGGGGCCAAAGTATCCACCTTACGAGGTCAGTATCCTTTTGGCACTTTTTTGTTGTTGGTGGTGATACATAAGAGGTTTTATTCACTCCAGTTTTGATAAAACCTTGTGCTTCCAATCACAGCAATTTTTTGTAGTGCTGACAGAGAGTCCAAACACTTTAGATGGTTCTAAAATCTTGTGAGGACAGGATTTTCTCAGTGCTCGTGCGTGTCTGTGTTCATCTGTTCTCTGAGGAACCTCGGGGAGGCCAGGTGCAAGCCTCCGTATGCTGTTAGTCAAAGCAGCTAATAAGCGTGAAGGTGCTTTCGAAAAGCCCTGCACCCTGGGTCTGTGTGGGGACTTCGGGAACAAGGACCCATCTTGTCTGTTCAGGCTGGGCTTGGCCAGGCATGCTCCACAAGGCTGCTTGCCTGTGTGTACTTATTTTTTTAAATAAACATTAACTGAGCATCTACTATTTGCCAAACATTGTCTTACGCACTTGCACAGTCATCATCCCTTTTAACAAGGCTCATGTTTAATTTGGGTTTTGTTTGGGGAGAGTACTTGAGCATCTGGAATAGGATTAAAATAATCACAGCCCTCTCCTTTCCCTCCTTAACTTTTCAGATTTTATTTCCCAGGAGATGGTGTTCAGTTGTTTGATTTTACGATTTATGATCATGGAGGATTTTTTTTTTACGTGAAATGCTTGCCAAGGAGGTGTGTTCTACCGAGGGTGTACATCAGACTGGAATGAGAGTCTGCGGTGAGGGCAGCTTAACCAAGGGGAGGGGACTGCAACATTAATAAACTGAGATCATAGAATAACGGGGGTGGGGAGCCCAGGGCCTTTGTTGGAAAGATATTAATAGGGATCATGCTTACATTTTTAGCCGAAGAAACTATTTGATCTCCTGAGCATAGCTCTGATGTCTCTTATGATATGTATTAAACGTAAAACCCCTTGCCACTCGGAAAGTCATTTGTCAAATCAAGTGGTTAGAACTTTCTACAAAGTCCTGGAATCTTAGAAAGCAAGACAGGCACGGCTGGCCCCTCCGCGCCGGATCGAGGGCTCTGGGGCACGAGGCCCTGCACAGCCAGCGCACTGTGCGCAGTGCTGGCATCTGGTCAGCTGGAGGTCTGGGCTTCATGGTTTTGGTGGGGAAACCTGAGGGGTGGGAAAAATAATTAATATGACATTAATACAGTGCCTATTATGTGCCAGGCACAGAGTGAGACACTTTTAAATCTTTTTTTCTCATCTAATGTGGACAATGGCCTCATTAGCCACGGGCCATGACTCCTCACTGCCCTTGGGGCCCCCTGTAACCCACTGCCAAAGAGAGAAAGTGGGCCATTATTCACCACCAGTTTTTGTGAGGAGAGGCGCTTCTAAAAGATATTCTGGTCAAGACTATCCCCCTAGTCGGACTGAAATTCTAAACAACTGATCGTGAATCTGTTTGAATCATGAACCATGGACTCCAGGAGCCTCTTGTTAAAATGTCCCTAAAATTCCCTGTGAGAAAAAGAAAGTCCTCCTGGCATCGGCATGTGGCTATTTCTCACGTTAATGACAACGTGGGTGTTGGTTTCATGCCAAGGGATGGAGAACCAAAGTTTTACATAGATCTCACCTCTCTTCCTCAGCATCCAGGCGTCCGCATAGACCAACTTTCCCACGTGGAGCCTGTAAGAGTTTTGCGTTGCTCTCTGCAGGCGAGGCCAGCCAGGGGTTGGCACTGTACATCAGCAATGAAGGAAGTGGGGTATTTTATAGAATGCTGGTCTGGCCAGGGCTGTTGCATGTGTCAGGGATGGCCTGGCAGCCAAAGGAGAGAGGAGAAGGGAGGGGAAGGGAGGAGAAAACCATTGCCCACTTACCTGACTCCCTCAACCCACTGGGCAACCAAGTTCCTCAAAGAGAATTTTAGGAAAACCAAACAAGAATCAGAAGAAAGCAACAATATCATCATTTGGAGCCTGAAATTTGGCTGCTCTTCCAGGGAAAAGCAAAAGGTAAGCAGTACTCTAATGAATGTGATCACGCACATGGGTTGAGGTTAACAATCTTGGCCAAGATTTCTCAAGAGTTTCTTAGGTATTGTGTGAAGTGCTTTATCTGAAATACCTGCTTTCTTCCTCAAAACTGCCCTAAGAAGATATGATTAGCATCCGAATTTTACAACTGAGCAAACTGGGTTCAGAGGATTTTCTAGCCCAGAGAATGAAGCACAAAATATGACTAGTTATATGTTTACTTTGACCTTACGATCTGAACAACCCAGTAGCTTAGGGAAACATAAATGTGCCTCATACAGAAAACAGAGAAAAATGTCTCTTGTGAAACATGTGGATGATCCACTAGCATAAGGTAACACAATTTTGAAATCACATTGTACCCGAATCTACACATCCAGATGAGTGCTGGGCTGTTATGACACCCACCCCCCACTGCCCATGTTACCTGGGGCTCCAGTGAAGAGGGGCTCCCACTTCCACGAAAGGGAGTACTGGTGTGTCAGTGAAAATCTGTCCTCCTGGACATTGCAGTTGACTTTTCCGGTGACATAGCCACAGCTGGAGATTTGAGTGTCTTCAGTGGTGGCTGATTGTCATCCTGGGAAAAAATGGTTGCAGTTTTTGGGGAGATGAGTCAGGTCCACGGAATAAAGTATGTGTTTAAATTGACCTTCTTAAGGAGTAATGACAAGGCTGGTTTTCTGGTATGATCCATAAATCAATCCAACCCCTAGAAAGGAATTCCAAGAATATTTGGCAGGAGCCTTGAGATAAATGTATATGGCTTCCCAAGGTGACAGCTTTGGGGATAGTGTTCATTTGTAGGAATAACTTCAGATTTATCAGTAAATAATCAGTTTTATTATCTGTATGTCTTGATTTCCTAATTAAAACATGAGATCCCAAAGGCTGGGGGACAGAGTAGAAACAGAACTGAACTGTGTTGGTGGAAGTATTACTTGATTTCATCCCTCCCACTCCCTCTTGTTTCTTTCAATCTTCTTTGACAAACAGCTCCTCTCTCCAAAGCTCTGAGCAAAATCATGGAATCACCCTCTCTTCTCTTCCTGTCACCTTCCATGTCCAGTCTGTCAGGGAATCATATTAGCTCACCTTTAAAATGTGCCTCCAACAAGACCGTTTCTCACAACCTCCACTCTTCCTGTTCACTTCCCTCACCCCTCGCACCTGGGTAGTCACGGTAACCCCCCGGCCTTGGTGCCCCTGCCTCCTCCCTCGCCTCCCATGGTCTGGTCTCTACCCAGCAGCTACTTAGAAAGCAGGTCAGTCCTCAGAGCACTGCACTGATTTTGGTGGTTGGCAGACTAATGGCCCCCAAGATGTCCATGGCCTAATGCCCGAAGACCATGAATATGTCCCCTCATTGGCTAAAGGGACTTGGTAGATGTGATTAAGGGTATGGGCCTTGACATGGGAAAAGTTCCCTGGATTTTCCAGTTGGGCCCAACCTAATCACATGAGTCCCTAAGAGTGGAGAACCTTGCCACACCAAGGTCGGAGCCATAGAGTTGAGATGGAAGCATGGCCAGAGTGATGTCGCATGAGAAGGACCTGACGCCCTCTTGCTGGCTTTGAGAGCTGGAGAAAGCAGGTCGAAAGCCAGACTAAAGTCAGATTCTGGAAGCTAAAAAAATGAGGAAGGGATTCTCCCCTGGGAGCTCCAGAAGGTAACCCAGCATCACTGACACCCAGTGTGACCCATGCCAGGCTTGCCCCCTCCAGAACTGCAAGGTACTGAATTTGTGTCGTATTAAACCACTGAGTTTGTTGGTTTGCCAACGAACTTGTAATTTGTTATAGCAGCAGCAGAACTCAATAAAGTTTCTCAACCCACTTGGGTTAAACCCTAAAGTTTGCCATGGCTTGCAAAGACCCTGTGTGAGCTCTCTGAGTTCATCTGCTGCTCTTCCCCTCGTCTGCTACGCTGCTCACACAGGTCTCCGTGCTCTCTCTGAACGCCACGAGGGCTCTTAGGTCAGAGCCCTGTGTCCTCAGCTGGAAGTGCTCCTCCCCATAACCACAGGGCCCCCTGTCTCACCATTCACGCTCTGCAGGAAGCTCAAATGCGGCCTTGCCCAGCGGGCCCTTCTTAAAAACAGTGCCCCCTGTTGGCTGTTATTTTCTGTCATTTCTTTTTTTTAATTTTAGTTTATTCAGTACAGTTTCTATCCTTTATTCCCATTCCAGCCAATCCACCCATCCCTCCCCTCCTCTGTCATTTCTGTTACCCTGCTTTGCTCTTGTACACAGACACACAAACACTGATATTTCTATGTGTTTATTGTTTTTGTTTGTTTGTTTTGTCTGTCATAACCTGCTAGAAAGTAAGATCCATGAAGGTAGGGCTTTTTGCCTGTTCCCCCCCGCCCCCGGTATATCCCAGGGGCCTAGAATACAACACATAGGAACTGCTCAATAAATATTTATTGAATGAATAAAGGAAAAGTGAGTAACAAAGTATTAATTGCCATGTACTATAAACAAGCCCCTTGCTATAACATACTGATAGTTGTTTGTTTTGGCTAGACATAAAACAAGCTCTTTCAACAATAAATTCCCCAAATAAGTAATTCATTTTGGACACTTTTAACTTTTTTTTTTAGACTATGATGAGACTAGCTGTATGCATCCAAAGCCCGGGCATGGAATACTACCACCACCTGTCCCTACAAAGTGCCTGGATGGTAACTTCTACTTACAACACAGGACTCAGGGCTCCAGCACGGCTGCCCCCACTGGCTTGGTGACCTCAGGCAAAGCACTGTCCCTGCTGGGCCATCATTCCCTCCTGTGTTAAAGGGGGACTGGGTAACGATTCCTTGGACCTCTTCCACCGCAAGGTCTTCAGCGCCCACTGATTCTGCGCGATGGGCTAGTTCAGGATGGTGAGCTGTAGAGAGGCTGGGCCCCACTTCTCTGGGTGCTTTTGAGAGAAAAATACTCCTTTGTGCTCTCCCCTGGAAGCACTCCAGATTCCCGGAACGCAGGTGGGGTGTGGGTGTGTGTCAGCCAGTGTCAGCCCTGGGAAGGTGGGGAGAAGGGGAAGTTGGCGGAAACAAACAAGGCAGGTGGCTGAGGGAGGGGGCAGGAAAGGGAAACAGGTTAGGACACATAAATGATTCTTAAAGTTTTGGAGAGAAAAAACTTTGAATCTGACTAAAAGAGGTTAATGGCATGCATACTGAAGGAGGCAGGTGGTCGAGTTAGGAAGCCAGTAAGGAGCATGGATTCTGAACGGACTTCTTTAGACGATAGTTTGGCAATACACTCATCCTTTGGTATGAGAGAGGCTTGGTTCCAAAACCCCTGGGGATATCAAAATCTGAGGATGCTTGAGTGCCTTATTTAAAACGGCATGGTATTTGCATGTAGGTATACGCTTATTATCCCGTATACTTTAAGTCATCTCCAGATTCCTTATAATACGTAACACAATGTACATGCTATATGAACAGTTGTTGTACTGTAATGTTTGGGGATAAGCTTTCTGGAATGCTCTTGTTGAAATTTTTTTTTTGATCTGTAGGAGGTTGAATCTGCAAATACAGAACCTGCAGGTACAGAGGACCAACCATATGAGGTAAAGTTGAAGGTCTGAGTACACCATGACCCGGCAATTCCACTCTTCTGTGGACGGGATTGTGCCCCCCTCTCCAGTTCATATGTTGAAGCCCTAACCCCAGTGTGATGCTGTTTGGAGATGAGGCCTCTGAGAGATGATTAGGTTCAGATGAGGCCATGCAGGTGAGGCCCTCATAATGGGTTTCCTATCCTTCTATGAGAGCTTGCTGTTTCTCTCTCTCTGCCCCGTGAAAACACAGTGAGAAGGTGGCCATCTGCAAGCCAGGAAGAGAGCACTCACCAGGTACCGACCATGCTGGCACCTTGATTTTGGACTTTTAGCCTCCAGAACCACGAGAAATAAATTTCTGTCATTTCAGCCACCCAGTCGGTGGTGTTTTCTATGACAGGCCAAGCTGACTAGGACATACTCCCAGTATTTATGCTCTAGAGAAACTTTGGCATATGTACACCAAAAATAAATATATTTATAGCACTATTGTTATAGCAAAAAGTAGGAACAAACTATATGTCCACTGATAGTAGAAGAAATTAAAAAGTGGTGATACAATCATATAGTGGAACGCGACATAGCAGTGAAAATGAGTGTATTCCTCCAGTCATATATCTCTACAGATGCAGGTCCCAAACTGCAGAAGAATACATGTAGTAGGAACCTATTTAAATAAAGTCCAGGATTATGCACAACCCAACAATATATCATTACACACACTTGTGTATATGAGTATACATTCATAGTGAAACTACTGAGAAAACAGCAAGGTGAAAAAATACTGATAAAATTCAGGTGAGTAGGTGCCCTGGAGAAGGGGGTAAAGGAAATGAGAACAGAGCAGGCACCTAGGAGGGTTGAAAAGCATTAAAAATGTACTATGTTTGAGTCTGTGTGCTGGGGACCTGGATTTTGTTTTGTTTTCCTTTACACCTTCTACACAATGTTATATATATTATTATGTATGAGTATGAAATATTTCATCATTAGGAAAACAATTTAAGCAATAAAACAAAACATAACAAAATCATAGGTTTTGGAGAGAGCCCAGCCTGGGCTCCGTTCCAGGCTCTGCCATTTCATTACCTTGGGGTCTGAGCAAGCTCTTCCTTCTGTGACTAATGGCACCTGTTCAAGGGCACTTGAGGGGGAAACCAGCGGACATGAGAGGAGCTTGCACCCAGTAGGTGTTCTGCAGTGGGAGTGATGATGATGAAGATGAGAAGAAGGCATATAAGACCTCTCAAAATTTCTTCTCAGATGGTGCTAGGCATTGTAAAAATTTTCAACAGTTGTAATGAAACCTCACATGACGCTTTGCAGCTTGCAAGCCCTGTCTTCCTTGGAACTGACAGCTCTTGTAAGCAAGTGAGAGCAGATAATTTGTGGAGATCGGTGGACTAGAAGGAGAGACTGTGACTCCCACCATCGTGGCGGGAGGTGTTAACTCAATGCCAAGTCCGACCACGAGTTAGTATAAGTGTGAAGGATCTGAACAGCTCACCGAACAAGGTCTGTTTGGTGGACGTACAGGGAGCTCCGCACCACACAGTTGAGGCTACGTGTTCTTCCTGTGTAAATGCATGTAGAAATTGGCCACATTTTAGGCAACAAGGAAAGGTTACCAAACTTCAAGAAAATCAGAAACATATAGAGCAGGTTTTCTGACTAAAATGCAATTAAATTGAAAAGTAATAACAAAAAGATAAAATACATTTGGAAATTTGAGCATACTTTAAAAAATTATTTATTTATTTATTTTTAGATAGAGGGGAAAGGAGGGAGAAAGAGAGAGAGAGAGAAAAACATCCATATGAGAGTGAAACATCAACTGCTTGCCTCTCTTGCACGTCCCCACCTGGGGACCCAGCATGCCACCCAGGCATGTGTCCTGACTGGGAATTGAACCCATGACCCTTTGGTTTACAGGCCAGCACTCAATCCACTGAGTCACACAAGCCATGGCTAAACATACTTTTAAATAACTTGGGGATCAAAATAAAATTATGTAAACTCTGTCAGGGAGGTTTTATTTTTTATTTATTTTATTTTTATTTTTTAGTGTGTTTATTCTGTTTTAATTTTCATTTTTTAAATTTTTTACTTACAGTTTACATTCAGTAATATTCTGTATTAGTTTCATGCAAGGTGGTTAGGGAGGTTTGAAAACCTTGAAAAGCTGGCTAGTGCTCTTTGCTAGGTGTGGGCTTGTCTGGAGCACGTGACCAGGAAGGTGACGCCCATCCTGGGCTCTTGACTTGTAGGATTCTTCTTCATCCAGCCTTCAAGGGGCTGCCTCTTGTCCTCAGACCAATGTACAGTGTATTCACTGCTTTTACCCCACTCCTCTCCATCACTCTTTTCCCCAAATGAAAGTCTCCCAGCTGACTGTCAGGGGTGGAAGGGAACACAGATTTGTTGAAGGCTGGCTATGTACCAGGCACTGGGATTTGGGGCACAGAGATGAATTAAATTGAGTCCTTGCCCACAGAGCTCACAGTGGAAAGGGAGAAAGGAATATTATTACATCATTGTATTCATATATTATATATATGTGGAAGAATATAATATTCATTTTTATTCACACACAATTATGGGACCATGTGATGTCTTTGTAGAGATCTCTAGAAAGAATTTGGGATGCAGAGAACGGCAGGACACGGAGTGCACAGAGGGAGTGGGACGCATGTGGAATCACCCAGCACAGTCAAGAGGAAATTTCAGGTGGATCTCAAAGGGTTGGGTGGAGTTCTTCAGGAGGAGGGGCTGAGGAGGGCCAATGGGAAAAGATAGGTGTGGTCGAGCTGGTTCTTGGTGTGGGCGAGGGAGGTGACAGGCTGACCTCTTCGTGCAGGGGCTAAGACACAGGGGCTTTGAATTCTAGGGGTTAGAGCTGTAGTCTGTAGGAGAAGGGGCATTAACAAAGGTTTTGAGGCAGGAAAGTGACAAGGACTGAATTTTTCTTTTTTAGATAAAGAAGCAGTCCCTTGCCGAAGAGGAGAAGATGAATGGGCGGGAGCGAGGAGAGAATGGCGGCAGGGCAGCCAGCGAGGGGGCTGCTGTGACAGTCGGGCCGAGGGTGATGAAAACATGATGAATGAATTCTAAGATGCTGGAGACTGATCCTCAATGTGTTATCCTTCCCAGGAATTTTTGTATTTTGACAGGGGACACTACCTTAACCCAAAGGAATGAAACTTTAAAGATGCTAATTCCTTGGGTTGTGACGAGCCAGCAGGAGAGAGGTTTTGGGGTGAGAGGTTTAACAAGGGCCTTTTGGGGTTCTTTAAATAGGTACCATTGGCGGGGGGGTCACTGCATGGTCTTCTATGAGGTTCTTATTTGTGGTCAACATGAATCTTCATCCATGTTGCATTGTAAGTGTTATGAAAATAGTGACAGCTGAAATTGTATGAAAAGATGTAATTCAACCTGATTTGAAAAGGAAAGCTGTTTCTCCACCTAGACCATCCAAGACTCAGGCTGAACCTGAGCCAGTGGACCCTGAGAGCTTTAGCTTCCCACAGTGGTCAGCGCAGTGATGTGATGGGTGGAAACTTGGGCCAGGACCAGCCTGAGGTTGCAGGTTCTTCTGCAAATCAGTTCTGTCACTGAAATTGCTGCAGGGCGGCCACCTCGATAGCCACAGGACCAGAGGGGAGAGGCCAGAGTGGGAGCTCTGGATGGGGAGGGGGTGTCTCATGCTCAGGGAGAAACCCTGTTTGTCTTTAAATTTGGGGCCAGGACTCTGGCTAAAGCTGTTCCTTTGACACTGAGCAATCATTTGCCATCCTGCCCACCACTGGAATGGACAGAGAAGGTCTTCGATACCCACAGTGGTGGAGCTGCTAAGAAGAATGGTCCTTTCCACATTTAAAGATGAAGCTAGTCTATGTCCATCCCCAGGGTTGGGTTGGGTTCTTTTTGTGGTAGCAGAACGTGTTTCCCTGAGCCATAACACTCTAACCTGTCTTCCTTGTTGTCTACACACAGGCGTTAGTCAGGCAGCTGGCTCAGGTTGCAGGTGGGGAGAAGGTATGTCTATGGCTCAAGGCTATGACCTACCTGAGCCACCCACTGCTCCCGCACTTGGCCTTGTGGGCATGGTGTCTTATACATACTTGGCACAGTTTTTCCAGCTTCCTTCCCAGACTGACCTGGGGCATCTTTTCCCCATTCTCACATGCTTGTCTGAAGGCACACAGGTGAATAGGACGGGGATACCCACAGTCAACACGGCTCTGAGAAGAAGGAAGCTCACATTTCCCTGGGGCCTAATGTCATTGGAGGCCAGCTGAGCTCTGGTGATCTGGTATCATGGATGCCCAACCACAGTCTAGTCATTGCCAGGACCGGAGTGAACAGGTGGTGATCCACAAGCAATTTAGCTTCTTCATTCAGCTGTCTTGGCTTTGGCCTTAACCTATCTTTGCAAAAATGGGCCTGCAGTTAATCAGATAAGCAGATGTGACAGGAGAAGGATAGGCCTGGGGCCTGGCTGCTGCTCAATCTCTGCTGTCTACATCACATCCTAATGAAGACCAGGAGGCCCCTCAGCAGTCCAGCCAGTGAAAGTAGTGGTGGCTGGCACCTGGTTCTGCAGATGGCTAGAATTTGGTGTGAGGGATCTGGACACCACCCAGAATCCTCTGCGTGCTTGGCTCAAGTGGGAGAGAAGATAGACACTAGGTGGAAGATGTGTTCTGAGATTTGTAGCATGTACTCTGGAAACAAAAGGAGGCAATGTTTCCCCTACTAAGTGTTTGAGGGGGTGTTTTAGCTTGGCTGATGGCTTGAGAACTTCCATGAAGATTCTGGAGTGTTCTGGAATAGTGATAGTCATTTGGACTCCAGAATTTAGCTTCTATTATAAAAGGTCTAACAGAAAACATTCAGCTTCTAAAATCTGCTATGCCCCTCCCCCCCCAACTCCAGTGTCCCCACTCCCTTCAGATGCCTCCTCCTGTCCCGTGGGGCCTGGGACCAGAGGCAGCTTAGGAAAACGTGTGAGGAAACAAACCCTGTGGCAATACTGGTTCCCCAACATTCAGGCCGGGAGGGGTAAGGCTGGGAGGGGTAAGATGTTCTGCTACTCCTGCTGGCCTTGCCCAAGTAAGACTTGGAATCTAGTAGCCAGAGGGACCCTGAGGAAACTCCTGAGTCTAAAGTCTTCAACTTTAATACCCTTGACCTCTACCAGTAAGTGTGACAATTTTATGCTGACATCATCCTGACCTCTGCTATGGAAAGGGCTGGGTCTTCTATTTGCTTCCCTACTGGCCAAGGTTTAGTGAAACTTCCTGCCTTGTGGTGTGTATTATGAAAATAATTTTAAAAATCATTTTCTAAATTTAAAATATAATTATAATAATAGATATATTTGTACTAAGGTTCACAGGCCTGGAGTGAGGGGTTTGCTCTTGATCCTGAAGGCAGTGGAGAACTGTTTGTGTAGCTCAGAATACAGGCCAGGTTCGGGGCTCGAGCTGTACGCATGTTAATCCTCTCACCCGTGCTGCTGAGACAGATGTTGACAGTCCACTTGACAGATAAGGGAATTGAGGCTTGCAGGGTTCAGTGGCTTGCTCCAGGTACCATTGTTCAGAAGGGCAGAGGCAGGATTAGAATCCATGCCTATTTGGCTTCAGAACCCACATGTTTTCCAAGATTCCAGGTGGCCTGGGGAGCTGGCACCCCTCACTGTGGCACCTCTGGTCTCTGTCTCACCATTAACAGGCGAGTGTCCTGTCCCTTAGTCCTTTTTCAAATGTAAGTTGGTTCAGGTTTTCCCAACAGAGCATCTCCTTTTTTAAAACTTGAGACATAATGACATATTATGTTGTATTACTTTCAGGTTGTATTACTGAAACTTGCATCACCACACGTGCTTACACATTTTTTCTTTTGATGGGAACTTTTAAGATCTACTTTCTTAGCAGTTTTTAAATATGCACTGGGGTGTTATTAACTATAGTCACCATGCCGTGCATGACATTCCCAGGACTTATTTTATAACTGCAAGTCTGTACCTTTGGACCCCTTCACCCGATTCACCCACTCCTACCCCCTGCCTCTGGCAGCTACCAATCTGCTTCTCTTGACCTATGAGCTTGGTTTTGTTGTTGTTGTTTTTGTTTTTAAATTCACATATAGTGAGATCATATGCATTTGTCTTTCTCTGTTATTTCACGTAGCATAATGCCCATAATGCAACATAATCTACGTTGTCACAAATGGCAAGATTTACATTCTTTTTTTTTAGGCTAAATGATGTTTCATATATATGAAATTTCATAAATGGAATTTCACACACACACACACACATATATATATAGTGCATCTCCTGTTGATGGGCACTTAAGTAGCTTCCATACCTTGGCTATTATAAATAATGTTGCTATAAACATGGGGGTGCACGTATCTTTTCAAGTTAATGTTTTTGTTTCCTTGAGATAAGTACCCACAAGTGGAATTGCTGGATCATATGGTGATTCTATTTTTAATTTTTGGAGGAACCTCCATACTGTTTTCCTTGGTGGCTGTGCTAATTTCTGTTTCCACCAGCCGTGCAGGATGCTTCTCAGTAAGGCATTCCCTTCTATACCAGATTGGGTCTGTCAAACCCTACCCATCTACTTGACTGAGTTCACGTGGCCCCTCTACCATGGGGTCCTCTCCAAACCACCTCTGTCCTTTCTGCAAATGCTGGCTCCATCCCTTGTGACCTTCTATTGTGGTCCACTGTATTGAGAGCTGTGCCTAAGGGCCCATGTACTGTGTGGATTGACTTGGCCCAGGCAACTTTCAACTTAGAGGCCCATCCTCTAGGCTTCCCTTCCCCTCCCCTCAGGAAGCAGAAAGGGCTTGGAGGGTGAGGTGAGGAGAGTGGAGGCTCGTGGGGAGGAGAACAATGCCCTGGGGTGGAACCATATTTGACCAAGAAGTGGTTTCAGCCACTGGGGTAGGGTTGTGGAGCAAAAGAATCTTCCTCTCTGAGAATAAAGGAGAAGGAAATCCCAGGTGCAAAAAAGGGTCACTGGATGGGAGTTGAGATGATGGTAAAAGGTGAGTCAGAGGTCAAAGACTGGATTAAGTATCATTTCTGCTGGGAGTGAGGAAGGAGGACATATGCATAAGAAGGAAGCTGTTTGGATGATTGCATGGTGGCCACACTTTCTTCCTAGTGGGGTTTCAGGTAGGTCTGGACATCAGAGCGAGCTCTAGGAAAAGCTGGCATCTGGCCTACCTTTTTGAAAATCCTGAAGGGTTTCATGTCCTGGAGCAGGTCAGACGGACCCAGGTAGTCTGGTAAGTAGGGTTTTTAATAACTTCCCTCTCCCTCAGTTGCTATCTATGCTCGTTGGCTGGTGCCATCTCACCTCTTGCTCACAAACCTAGGTCACCTGAGAGGGACATGCTTCCAGGTGCGGTGGGCAGAGCAACAGTGAACTGGCTAATGGGGGAGGGGGCGCAGTGGTGAATAAGGACCCAAGTGCTCTGCTTCCTCAGGAAGCTCCCTAGCTACTTGTGTGATGCCAGTATCTTAGGGTATCTGAGCCATAGTTTGTTTATTTGCCTATAAAATCAGGAAATGTGTGTCTATCCCAAGATATTTGGAAGGCATCTAGCTGTTGGTGGGCATTGAAACAAGGTTGCATTACCACGCCCTTTTGCTCAAGGTACTTCACACACAGCTGTCTCTCTTGGGCCCCCTCCCTACTTCCTCTTGACTCTACCTGAAAAGAATTAGCTATTGTGGAATTTTTGCCTTTCACCAAATTTTAAGTGCTTGATGTCTTAAGTATTTTATTCGATCTGAAAAAAAAACCCAACATTATTATTCCCATTTTAGAGATGAGGAAACAAAGGCACAGACAAGTCAAATAACTTTCCCAAGGTCACAGAGCTCATGAGGGAAGAGATGGGAATTGAACTCAGGATTCTGAGTTGGACTTAAGGAGTAAGTCCAACTGGTCCATTTGGGAGCAGGACTAAGCGAAGAAGCAGGCTGACCACATACAGACCCTTCGGTGGTATCTGAGGGCCAATGTTTTGTTTTGAGGAACTACACCAAAAGATCAAAAGTAGGACCTGGGTTCAGAATATATGTGGTCTGTCCAGCCATGTGATATGAAAAATAGAGACATTTATTGAAGAGGATAGAAGACACAAGAAACATTGTACATAGGACAATGATGCCTTAGCCCCCTTCAAGTTGACTCCTTGGGACCTCACACAATTCTCCCAATCACCATCAGCTGCACTGTTGTATTTTCCTGAATCTCATCAATGGTCTGAAATCTCTTCCCTCTTAAAGGTGATTTTAGTTTTGGGAAAAAACGGAAGTCCTTGAGTGCCAAATGTGGGCTGTAGCAGGGATGAGTTACCAGGGTGATTTGATATTTCATTAAAAAACTGTGCCTGAGCTGTGATGCATGAGCGGGTACATTGTCATCATGAAGCTGCCAATCACCAGTTGCCTGCAGCTGCAGCCTTCTGAATCATCTGAGTAGTTTCTATGGAGGAATGTTCAAGCTTAATGCAAACTTTGATGTAGTTTCGTTGTTCTACTTGCTCAGTTATTTTGAAGGTGAGAGCCACACAGTACACATGCTCACTCAACGGTGTCTACCACCCCCACTGACTAGTACCATGAAGTTGTCATTGTTCACGTATGTGCATTCCAATCCACTCTCCTTGGCTGCCAGGTTACATTGATGTCATACAACCATTCTCACTATATTAACAATGGCTGGACAGTTTCCAGACAGACCTCATATACCAGGAGAAACTGCATATATACACCATTTGGGTTAAACAGAAGTCACTGATTTATTTCCATCAACAGCTAAGCAGCAACTATGGGCAAGCGAGAGGGATTTGGGGGCCTGTGGTATCTTACCTGGGACCAGCCATTTCCTCTCATGGCCTTCACCACCTCTCATTCGCAGCCAGCTCATCTGCTGACTATTGAGTTTCTGTCTCAGAATTCTCCGTCCTGATCTACACAAGGGACTGGGGTCACCAAATGGTTAGCATGTGGTGGTCAGCTATTGTTCATTGTGCTCCAGAGAACCAGGGAACCGATGCTGCCACTTCACGTGACTTCGGTGGCCGGGCTGGGCACAATGAAATGAAATGCTGACGTAAAACTTATTTGATAGTTATGTATCAGGCAAAGAAAGGCAAGGTGTTATAATTGAGGGATTGGGAATCATCTTTGTTGAAAAGGAATGATCCTGAAGAGCACAGGGGCTAATTCCTGTTCAAGGTCTCAGATGAGGTAAGTAGAACCAAGACCTGAGTCTTGGTCTCCTAACTCCTTGTCTCTCCCAACTGGGGCGGGATTCAGAAATTCCTGACTTCAGACTGGGTTGAAACATGAATTCTTTTTAATGCTTTTGAATGTGATGTATAGCTTTCTCCCTAAAGAACGCAGCTTTATTGGAATAGGGAAGATAGAATTATTTCTCTTGTGTGTATGTGGGTCTGCGTGGGTGGGGACTTTGCTCTTGCACATGGAAGGTGCGTGGTACCTGTAGGCCCTCTGGAATGAGCCAGAGGCTCATTTCCAATTAATACATTGTCCACTGAACCTAGGATTTCCAAGCTGGTACTGAAATGGCCTGGGGCCTTAGAAAAAACTCTTCTAAGTTTCATGAAAGACTTTCTTAATGAGGGGTATTGTGAATAGAAAACTTGGGAACATAAGCTAGTAGGAGGTGGTATAAAAGCAGGGATAGACATGAAACAAAATGCAGAGAGGAAGAAAACAGTCAAGAACTAAACTTTTAAAAGATATGTTTGTATGTATATTTATTTAATGTATTTAAGATGCTTAAAATGCCCACAAGATGTAGAGGAGATGTGTGCAGTGTGGTGTGGCAAAAAGAGTGTGCATTGAAGATAGATTCAAATCCCCCATCTTCTACTAGGGCAGTGGCCTTAGGCCACTTACTCAGCCAGCCCGAGCTTCAGTTTTCCCAACTATAACATAGGGGTTATCGAATATCAAACACAATTTATAGAAAGTGCCCATCACAGTGGCTTCCTGGCACACAATGGACCTCAGATGACTGGAATCTATTATTATTTTTATTTTACCAAAAAGGACAAGAGACAAGTATCCTCACCACCACCACCACCATTCTCTTCACTACCAATGACCTCATTACCACTTTCAGCCACAGCCCCTCATCATTGTCATCACCATCATCATCATTGTCATGATCACTAACACTATTTATTGAGTGCTCATATAATTGAGGTGCTATTCTAAATTCTTTAATGCATTAACTCATTTAATCCTTATGACCCTACAAGTAGGAATATGGGGAAAGAGATGCACAAAAAGGTTAAGTAAACTGCCCAAGGTCACACACCTGGCCCATGGCATCAGTAAGTAAGGTGATGGCTCCTGTCAGTGTCAGGCTGTGCATTGAAACTGAGCACCGGTCATCCTACACATACCCCAGGATTTAACGAGATGACAAGAACAGTAGCTTTTCTGCTGCCTACTGACTGACAGAATGTATGTGAAAGAATTCTAACCTGCAAAGCAATATTCAAACAGGAGACATTACAAAGCTGGCTTGGATAAAATATACCATTGTCAAGCACCCTGGACTTTAGAAGATTTTCTAACATCCTCTGCATTAAACTAACCCCTTCCTCTCCCTCCTTGGTAAGCAATAGGGAACAGATGAACCCCATTGATTTCCAATTCACTCCTTGTAGCCCATCATTCAGTGTCCTCAGGCAGTCTGGTCATCTTGTCCCAACAAGCACAGATGAGATGCAGCAAGCTTACCACCCTTTGGCACTTGTACTATTGGAAATAAACACACAGAGGAAATCTCTCGTTAAAATGCATGCAATGTTCCTTTAAAATACACAGGCACTTTCTAAGACAGCCATTTCACTTGGCAGTGGGGCGCTCAAGGCTCCAAATTAAACAAGAGTGTTAGTGAATTGAGCCAATTCATCTGCTTCGTCCCAATGTAAATGTATACACCAGTGTGGCCACGGGTGTCTCTGTGCAGCCAGAGAGTGTTTACATGGTGAGAATAGAGCTTGGACGGTTAGGATTTGATCCCTCCCTCCCACTTAGTCTCTGGTTCTCGGCAGATTCCACCCTTCCCTGGTCAGAGGTGGAAATTCTCCACAGGAGATGAGTTCACAGCCTGGGCTTCTGGCTCGCAGCCCAGGAAACAATGTACATTTTGTGATGTTCTTTTCCTTTGGTATGTTGGGCCATAGCAGCAGGTGTGGACACCAGACCCCTGTGAACTGGTGGAAGAACAAGCTTAAATGTTCCTTTCAACCAAGCACAGGACTGTCCTTTCGAAAGGTGCCATCCTTAAGTGGAAAGGTTTGAAGGTGAAACTTGCCATACATGAGCAGAATGTTGTCGAGAACTATTACACTTTCACTACCCTTCTTATTACATCCCCATTTCCCAGATGAAGAAGATGAGGCAAAGAGAGTTTAAACCACTTTCCTAGAGTTGCTCAAGTTGCAGGGGTAGATCTGGGATTAAGGGCCCTGACCCCACGGTCCAAGTTTGAAACTGCTAGCTTTCCTCTGAGTTGTTTAGCTTTCTGAGGTGGCACAATCCGGATTTTAGCTTTTGGGGTGTCTGCTCTAAGAGCTGACTTTTCTGTATTGTAGGTATGAACTTGGCCAAGTTACTTCATGTGTCTGGGTCTCAGTTTCTTCCTCTGTAAACTAGGGTAATATTATCCGTGTCACATATCCTATTGTGTTGTAATAAGGAGAAATGATGTAGAATAGATATGAAAGAGGTGGAGATTATGAAGGGCAGTTAGAAAATATGCATGTTTTTAGCACTTTTTATTTTATAATGTGTTTTACTCATACTGCTTAAACTTCATGCCAACTCTTTGATCCAAGTCTTGTCAATTCCAACTCAAATATGAGAAAATTGATAGTCAAGAAGTGACGGTTGGTGGTGAGAATGAAAATTGCACCAGGTGTTAGGAGGACTTAGACTGGACCCTGATTCAGCAACCTTGGTACCTGAGCTCTGGCTAGGAAAGAATGCAGAGGAAGATTCAAACTATAAGAGAAAGTTCATTTAGAAAGTCATGGAGGTAGAAGAAGTGAGCCATAGAAGAAATGGACTCTGGAAACAAGTTGCAGAGGCAAATGAAGGGCCTTTGGAGCTTCGGAGAGAGGAGTGAAGGTAACTTGCCTGGGGGAAGAGCTGGGGGATGGGAAAGTGTGGGCCTGCTCCAGAGAAGGAGTTCACACTGCGTCCTCCATCCTAAGGTCTTTTGAGGGTGGGGATTTTAGGCGTCCTCCATCCTAAGGTCTTTTGAGGGTGGGGATTTTAGGCGAGGTCCCAGGGGAGGACCGGACAGCAGTTTTCCAGGTGTCTTCTTTCAGGGTCCTAGTCTCCACTGATTGGTCTGCACCAGGGCAGGAGGCCATTAGGCAACACAGCTGCTCCTGATGTCATCCATGGCATTGCTTGTGTGGTTTTGCTGCTTTTCTGGGCCCCGGAGCTGAGATACAACTGAGGCCTAGATATTATCCCTAGGGGTTAATGCTTAAGGGAGTGGTCGTGCAAGGGCCCACAAGGGAGTTGTATGAGGCCACTCTTCAGCCCCTTGTTCCTCCTCCAAGGGGGTCTACCACATGACTAGTGACAAGCCAGAGGAAGAAAGATCAGGGGAGGGTCCGAACCACATGACCAGCAATATGCTAGGGGAGGAAAGGTTACCCGGGGTGTGAGGTCCTTGTTTTCCCACTTTTGCTCATTGCTAGGCACAAGAGGCTTTTCGCCCGGGTGACCTTCTATATCTGGCCCATTGTCCTTGTTCTGCTCATGTCTCACTGCCTACCGTGTAGCTTTCTTAAGGTCCAGGACTTAAATCAAGGTCTTCTGAACTCAGGCCTAAGACTCCTCTATGTGACCCTTTTATGCTAAGAGTTCACAGGTTTGGGGAGGGACATAAACAGTGTCATGGTCTTTATTTTGTTATTTTATTTTATTTTATATTTAAATCTCCCTGATCATGTAGCATAGTGACTAGAACATGTACATGATTTAGTTTGCTCTTGACTGAATGAAACATGATTGGATAGAGAAGAAACCTGATTAACTAAAAACTTGGGGAAATGCAAGTTCTGACTGAATTTCTGAAATCTAGAATCATTCTTGAAGAAAGGCTTTGATAATGTATCTAAAAGGTCCCATTTCACTTTCTCTTTGTCTCAGGAAGGATTCCCACATAAGTGAATCTTCGTCAGTTGACTAAGGATCTTACGTCTGCTAGTCATGCAATTATGGTACTTTTAGAACTAGAATGCATCTCAGAAATCATCTGATGCAACTTCCTGCTCAGCGGATGGAACCTCAGCTGGTGGTCAAAGATGCAGGGTAACTCTTCCCTCTCTCCACTATTCAGAGTTGAACTCAGATCATTTGGATTCAACTATCAAACTATAAGAAATGTAACCTTAAGCAAGTTCTTTAACTACTTTATGCCTCAGTTTCCTGATTTGTAAAAACACATTTTGACATCTTGATTTTTTTCCTTAACTACCTACCTGGGAGTTGGTTCTACCCAAACACAATGAAGACTGGGAAATGTAGTCTTTAATCTGACAGCCACGTGCCCCATAAAAATGGACCTAAGTACTGTGGAAGAAGAAGGCATTGGGGAATAGTCAGTAATCATTGCTACAGGGAGTGTGTGGAATTTGGGGAAAGGCAGTCCTGCAACATTTGCTTTGGTAACAGGGAGTCTTTTGGTCCAGGCTGAGTTTTTGGATCCATGCCTTAAGGATTTTCATTATAGCGACCTCCTCCTCCTCAAACCATTGCCTGTCTGAGTTGTATCTAGCAGGGTAGAGATGCCCCATCCCCGTGGTGGGCGTGGGGGTGTCTGCTTTGGTTGCTTAGCCCGTGGAGGACTTTGCCGCCGTCCAGGACATGCCTGAGAAGAGCTGCCTGTCGCTTGTGGAATCAGCTCATGTGGCTTACATTGTCAGAGGTCCGCTTGACCCAACGCTGAGCCCAGGTCAGACCTTGGAAGGTTAAGCTGCTTTTTTCCCTAGAGAGACAACCATCTCCAATGGGATCTCTCTAAGGCTCTTCTTCTAACCATGTAATGTTTACTTGAAACATCGATTAAAGCACATTCACACTGATTGTGATTCGGTATTCATTAGAGTTCCTCCTCTCATTCTGGACCCGATCTCTTTCTCATTCCAGTAAGTGATCACTATCTAAAGTAGTTCCACCTGCAGCAGGAATTTTGTCAGGATGCATGCTAATTCATTTCTGGAAATCAAAGCAATCTTGAAAGCAGTTTTTCTCCCCATATGGAGAATTATCTCTCTATTTCTCCTCTGTCTGTCTCTTTCCCTCATTCCTCCTGTTTGGAAACGTCATGTGATGTGGGGCAGGGGTTTGGGTTGCGCTGTGACCCATTTCCTCAGACAGAGACCCCAGAGAGGACAGGATGTAATCTGGAGTGGAAGATGGACTCAGTCAGGCAAAGGACTGAGAGGGACCACTGCTGTCACAGCCTCCAGCGCGGGGCCTTTTGCTTTCCAAAGGAGCTAAGCACATTTGTGTGAATGTGTCTGCTCCCTGTGGCCCAATTGTGGAATAGGTGGGGCTGGTTTTCCCACTCTCCAGCTCCAGTTCATAAACCTCCTTCTCCCTCCTGGGCCCCCCGAACTCAAGGTTCTGGTTCCTTCATGCTCCTGCCTGTCTCTAGCAGTTTCCCATTCTCCTAAATGTTTCTTAACCACTCCATTACTAACTTCTCTGAAAACCACTTGGCACTTTTAGGAGACTGAGCTAATGATAGATAAACGAGTACTAAACGTGTTGACTGACTCACCAAAGTTGGAGCAACAATGTGATTTGGGGTAGTAAGACAAATGTTAGGAATTTAAAAAAATCATTAATGTTTGCCTCAAGAGTTTGGACTTTGGTTGGTAGTAAGTGGCAGTGGTGGGTTCAAACCCAATTCTTTATTGATTACTGATCCTGGCCCTAAGGGAGATTTTGGAAAGGTCAACAGGGTGACGTTTGGGGGCAGATGCATCTTTCAGGGAGGCCTTGCCCTTTCCTTACACACTGACTGTGTTCTGCTAGGCTGGGCCTGGGCTCAGGGTGTGGGCCTCCAGGATAAGCTAGATACACGGAAATCTGGGTCACAGTTTAACTTCCATCTAGCTGGGAGGAAAGTTAACCAGGAATCAGAACTCTAGAGGTGAGTCAGGGGCAAGTTTTTGTAGGAGAAATTGGAATGAGGTTGAGGCAACCTTTCCACCTCTTTCTTCTCCTCCACTCAACCTGAAAGTACGTCAAATAATGTGGTTTCAGCTCCATTTAGCTTCTTTCAACCTGAAAGTCAAAATTTCTCTCTAAAGGAGGGAAACCTGCATGAACTGAAACTGAAGTAAGTGAACTCAAAGCCCTGTGAACGGAAACTGTCGAATTTCACACAGCTCCAGGTCATTTTTCTCCTCTCCCGTTCAACCCCACACCCCAGCTATATTCATTCAGGGAGCAAGTCAGAGTTTGATGTTTTTCCAAATGTCAGGCTCAGAAAACCATCTACACACCCAACGTATATTCTGTCGTCTGAATGTCCAGAAGTGACAATTACGCTTGGTTTATCTACCATCAGGTTTGACACGTTGGGCTAATCAAAAGGATTATTCTATTGAGGGTAGAAAGCCCTCCACACAGAGAAATACTCAGGATACTGGACTATTGGAAAGGCTTCAAGGAATGAAGAAGATGTCTGCTTCCCTTCCTGCCCTCTCTCCATAGTCTCTTCCCTTCTGCAAACAGACTGAAACATCAGATTGACCCAAAGACAGCTCCTCAGAGGGCCTGACCCTGATGCAATCAAAGGGGATGGCTGATAGGAGTGGGGCTCATTTAACACTGGAAAAGTGAGGGGGTGACTATGGGAAGTGACTTGGAGGTTTTCCCGCAGGGGTTGCCTGCAAAATGCCTCTCTCAGAGCCCCCGATGACCACCATCGGGGTCGAAAGGGTGGTCATCAAGGCTAGGAAGTAAACTGTATGCAGAAGGCCCGCTGACCGCATGAGCACCTCCGTCTCTGCTGGGCTGCCCAGATAGAAAAGAATAATTCCAGTGGATGGAAAAATGTGCCAAGTAGCAATTCCCTTGTCATTTGGGTGGGTTTCATAACCACTTTGTGCTTTGCTGGAGTCCTCTGTCAACTCCAGAAGGCCTGAGTGATGAAAGGAACCAAATGGCATGAAAATGAGTATTCAGTTGTGTCTGTTTTGTAAACACACTTTCCTGTGTGTCATCTCAATTCATCTTCCCAGTGGGTGTTTACCAACCACTGTTCTGAAACTCAGAGACAAGCCCAAGGCCAACTATCCAGGAAATGGTTGAGCTGGAATTCAAACCCCCATCTCTCTGACTCTTTCCATAAGGTCAATGCTTTCTTCCTAAAGGAAGAGATTTTCAAGATCACTGAGGACAATCTTGCCCATTTTATGGAAGAGCAAGTTGAGGTCAGGAGGGTAAATTACTGACCTAAAATCACACGGCTGATTGTTGTCAGAACAGTGGAAGACCATGTTTCTTGATTCCTAGACCATGACTCTTTCAACCATACCACGTGACTGCATCAATTAAAAATATCAGAGAGTGAATATGGGATAGAGAGGAGAGTGACTTGTATATTGGGCATTAGCAGGGGGATATTAGATAGAAGCCCTCTTGCCACAATTTTTCATTATTATAAGCAGAGTATTTCTTACTGTGGCAAGGTGAGCCTACTTACGATCACTGCACTACTGTGTGAATAGGTTCTCTGCAGGTATGGGTTAACCATGCCATGGTCCAGGGGATTCTGATGTGTAGCCAGAAATAAGAACCACTGTTAAAACTCACAGTCCTTTTATTAAATCCTTTGCCTTTAAACTCACCTTAAACAAAATGAAGTTGTTTTTAAATGAACTTAACTATCACCATTTAGGCTGTGCATTAAGATCGTGGCTTTGTCAGGTGCCATCTGCAGAATTTCAGTGGACTGGCAAGATGCAGAGGGGTAGATGTTTGTCCTTGGCTGGAACCCATGTTACACTTAATTCAGGCATAATTCAGAGTGCTTTCAGTGAGAAGGAATTCTACTATAGGTACCCTTTTGACCCTGAGATTCTATGATTTAATGTGTGTGTATGTGTATTATGTCACATACCCACATATATTTATACATGAAATACAGATATCTGCATACGCCCTAACAGAAATGATTGTAGGTTTTTCTTTTTCTTTTTTCAGAGTCCATGATTTCAAAGAAATGTGACATTACTTCTGGGGGAAGATTTCTTGCCTCTTGCCCTGCCCAGGTGAAAATCTCCCTCGGAACAATACGCCTTCTGTGAAACACTCTCCACAGAAAGTTGTGGGAATAAATCTTCCCTCTCACCACTCGAGTTGAAGTCAAACGGAGTACAGAACAGAGGCTTTGGAAGGATTGACACTCAAAGGAAGAGGGAAAAGTGTCTCGAAAATGAAGTAGGTTGGGGGAGGGCCTGGCCTTTGAATTCCCTTCTGGCAGCCGTTCTGTGGCTCCAGGAGGGTGAGCTAAGGCACAAAAGCATACAGAGCCTCCCCTTAGTAAATCTCTGGCTCTCCCCTGTCGCGCCCCTTTACTTGTCTTTACCCTCTGCTGCATGGGTGAGGGAAACCCACAGGCGGACTGGGGCCAGCATATCCCGTAGCTCCAACTCCTTGAGCCAGGCGGGGTTCCAGCCTGGCGAGCCGCCGTGGGAGCAGGGACTTAATGTGGGTGGGGGTCTCCGAGACACCCCACACTACCAGGCCGCTCACATGCATTCCGGTAAAGCCCCTCGAGCTCAACTGTTACTACTAGAAATTGGGTGGAAGAGCCAGTTGGGTTGACTGATGTCCTTTGTGAATTAAGACAAGATTGCAAATAACATTAATTTTATTTAATTAATTTTAAAGCCACCTATTCCATGGGACTTGCCCTTATCACCTATGAGAATGTGCCAGGTCTCGCTTTCCAGGCTTTCATTCCCTTGTTGTCACAGCTTGTGTCACCATAACACACACACACACACACACACACACACACACACACATTCATTTGCTTATTTATTAGGTTAAGTCCTTAGTGGATCTTCAATGGGAGTCTCTGACACCTCCCCCAGTAGGGAAGCTCTTCTGGCCAGGATCTTTGTTTTGTTCGCAGATGCCCCTGAGCCCCGGGTACAGAGGGTGTGTAGTAGGTGCTCAGTCAATATTTGTGGATGCAGGAATGAGTCAAAGCCCTCACTGTGTGACAAGCACTATGTGCCCAGTTCTCTCATGGCGAATATGTGGAATCCTGAAACACCGGCTCAAGGCAGATTCTATTAAGCTCTGCTTCACACAGGAGGAAACCAAAAAAAAAAACCAAAACAAAACACTAAGGCTTAACAAATTTAATCGATCACCAGCAGCTGTCTGAGCAGCTTGATGGGTTAGTCCCCCAAAGGTCACAGGCAAAGATGCACCAGGCAGGCAGTTGCCTCTTGCTCCCACTCCTGCCCCCTCTGTGGTGAAGGCCTGGGCTTCCAGATATTTCTCTGAGGGAGCAGCCTTGTACTCTGTGGTTTTTGAGGCACTTTCTGGCCTTGCTGTGGGTTCCTACTACCTGACGTTCCAAACAGAGGCATTTGCTAATTTCCTGAAGAAAGCTCCAGGAAGTCTTGTTCTCCGGTAAAAGCTGTTCACAGTAGGTGAGAAAAAGGGAAGTTTTCAGACCGCCACACACTTGAAGGTTTCGTTTTCAATGCTGTGTGGAGCTGACAGACAAACCTATCTGAGCTGGCCCCCCTTCTCCCCCTGCCCTGCCCCCTGTCTCTCCTGTGCTCCAGATTCTCGTGAATGTTTTGGTTAACTTTATCCCCTCCCGTGTTATTGTTGTTGTACCACATATAAATGTGCTGCTTCTGTAGCCCAGAGGAGTACGGCTGAGTTACAGTCACGAGCTACAAGCCGAGGGAGAGAGCTGCAGCGTTTGGCTGGTCTGGGCCCAGATACACACCCGCACATCTGGACAAGAGATCATGTGACAGTTTGAAAAAAACAGAAACATATCCTGGATACCATAAAAAATGGACTCTGTTAAATTAAAAAGGCTTTAAATACTGGCTCAGCTGGTTTGGGGGTCTTTATTTCTTTCTCTCTCTCTCTCTCTGTTTTTTCATTGTTCTGGAATGTGATGTAAGATGTGTGATTGCTGAAGACTTAATTTAATATTGTGAACCCAGCATATTGCGCATTTGTTTGCAAGTTTTTCTTAGGTTCAGCCAGCCCTCCTCCACTTTCATAACTTTGGGCATGGCTTGTCGATTTTGGGATCAGGACTTGGTATCTTGGAAAACGGCAACAACAACAAACACCGCTCCAGAATCAAAACAGAACAAAACACTCCCCCTCTTCCTACTTGTCAGTCCCCACCTCCTACCCCACCAAGAAAACTATCAACCCCCCTGACCAAAGTCTGCCTCTTTTTATAAGCTTCTCAGAAAGATCATGTAGGCTAGTAAGCTTTAAAATACTATTGGTGAGGAGAAATGTCGCAGTTCTCTTTGGATAGAATCCAGGACAAATTGGAAATAAAACGTTTCTTGAGATGAACGGATGTTAAACACCAAAGTATGGTTAAGACTCTATTCCTGCCACTCAGAAAAAAATATATATCTATTTTTTTCCTTACGCAAATAAAACATTTTTGTGTTGCCCACTGGACAGATCTTTCTCCCTGATTTACCGAGATTGCAGAAACCAGGATTAAACAAGACACCCATTCCAAAACCAAAAATCTGTTTTCTCAAACTATCAAAGAGAGAATGACTTTGCAAGTGAGCATGTGATAAAAAGACAAGACAGGAAAATTGTGGCTTGTTTCTTTTTTAAGAATAAACAGCCAATTAGGCTGAGTGCTCACTTTCTCTTGGCATTTTATTATGTGCTTCTGATGGGTCATCTTTTAATTTAGGAAAAAGTAATTGAAACACTTCTGGTAAAATACCACTAGCTTTGGGTTTTCTAAAATATGTTATATTATCTTATTTTAGCATATTAACTCACTGTCTCTCTCCCCACCACGAGATGGTTGGTCGTCTTCCTGTGAGCAACGGCCCGTCTGCCCTCCTCGCTGCCGAGTCCCCAGTGTCCAGGGCGAGGTCTCATCAGCGCTGCTGCCTCGTTTCAGGCTGGGAGTCGCTGTGTGCCCCTCCAGATGCACTCCGGACCCTCCGCCACCCGCTCTGTGCCCCAGAGCTGATCTGTTTGAACCGTGAGGATGGGCTCTGTGATGGCTAAGTTGATGTGCCCACGTGACTGGGCCAAGGGATGCCCAGATAGCTGGTCGAACATTAGTTCTGGAGGTGCCATTTGACTCGACAAACTGAGCAATGTGGGAGGGCATCATCCAATCCACTGGGGGCTCAAATGGAACAAAAAGGCCAAGGAAGAGTGAATTCTCTCTCTCTTCTTGAGTTGGGATATCCATCTGTTTCTGCCTTTAAACATCAGACCTCCTGGTTCTTGTGCCTTTGGATTCCAGGATTTACACCAGTGGTCCCTGATTCTCAGGCCCGATATCACCAGCTCCCCTGGTTCTCCCGCTTGCAGATGGCAGGCTGTGGGACTTTGGGACCTCCATAACTACACAATCATATATATACATATGTGGTTTTTCTGGAGAACCTGACTGACACAGGCATGCTGACCCTCCAGCTTCCCTCTGGATACTGCTGATGGGGCAGCAGGGTACATCAGTATATAGCCTGCTGAGTCCCTACAGTGTAGCCACAGTCCCCGTGAGGCCTGTCTGTGGTGATGACTCCCCTCCTTCTATTCCCAGGGTCCTGCTCTAACCCTTATAACAGTCATAATAAAATGACTCCATTTGATGTTCTCTGTTTTCTCCATGGTGTCTATCCTGCTGGATCCCTGACCAATGAAATTAAGATTTATTGAATGAACAAATGAATGCGGCTTCACCTTAGTGAGCCGAGCTCCTGGGTAATTGCATGGTCCCAGAGCCATTTCCTCCCGTATCCAGGCCTTTAGAGATGTGGTTGTCACTCTTAGTTTAAGACTCCAAGGATGTGGTGGAGTTTTCTTCAGTCAAAACCCACAGTCTGCCCCAACCCCACTCTTACTTGGTTTCCTTTACGATCAATGATAGGAACAAACAAAGCAGTTCGCTGCATTTTGAAATGTTCATTATTGAGTCTGTTCATTCATTCATTAATTCACTTATCTATCATTCAAAATAAACTTAATAAGCACATACTATGTGCCGTGCATCTAGAGATGGCAATTTTATTTCATTTTGCATGTCACCTAGTGGATTCATAGAGTCTGGCTTTGCAGAGATTTGTGAAGCAGGCGAAAATGTCAAAATCAACTAGTAATGTCTGCCATGGATAGAGGAGTTGAGCACATATTATCACTATTTACATGACCAGTGTTTGCCATCCCTGTGTTAGATGCCACTGAGTGAGCAAAAAGTAAAATAAAATAAAAAAAACCCTAATAAGAAGATTATTTGTGCCAGCAGCTTTGCTGCTTTTTGTTAAAACCACATGCTAGCTTAAGAGTTTCTGGTGTACAACACTGCCATGCCTCAGGCACTCTCGAATGGTATCATCTATCTGAGCTATTTTCGTGCCCATTTTCATCATTTATGTTCTAGGTTGTATTTTCTGGGTTACAAAACTTTAGTCTGGGTTGCAAACTGAAAGGACAGTATTTTCCACTCTACTTCCCTGAAATGTAAATCATGGACTGCAATGACTAGACTGTCCCCAAACTTAACTATGAAGATTTGCTACCTGTTTTTTAAATCACTTTAGGGTAACTTATCACAACCATCACCTAGCAGTCAAAGGCATCCTTTCTGAAAAACTTTTCTCTTCAGACATTTCTTCCTGGATTTTCTTAATTAGGGAACACACACGAGGCAAATTACTGTGCTTAACTCCTTCTCCTTCTTCTTTGTTTTTAACTCCTCACCTGAGGATGTTTATTGATTTGAGAGAGAGGGAGAGAGAGTGAGAGGGAGGGGGAGAGAGAGAGAGAAAAAGAGAAAAGAAAGAGAGTGAGGGTAACATCAATGTGCCAGAGAAACATCAATTGATTGCCTCCTGCGTATGCCCCAACTGGGGATCGAACCTGCAACCCAGGTATGTGCCCTGACTGGGGATTCAGCTGGCAACTGCACAGCGGGGATCCAGCTGTGCAGGGGATGATGCTCCGACCAGCTGAACCATCTGGCCAGGGCCTTTGCTCTTTATTCTTGATTACAGTCACTCTTGGCTCTATATCCAGCTCAACTCATAAGACACTGGACTTAACATACTTATTTCCTTGATTAAACTTCCTGTGTTTTGGGTACATATTTTTCTGGGGGCAGGTTCACTGATAGCCCTGTTTGGCACCTAATCCTCCTTCTTGGACCCTATTTCTTTTCTATTACTTAGCTCAGAAGTTCTGAGCAAATTACTTACCCTCTCTGGGCCTTCACTTGCCAGGAGGTGATTACATAATAACATCTAATATTTACTCAACACTTACTTTGTGCCAGGCTGTGCAATGTATACACATTTTAATAAATGTGTAATAATGCTTTTCATCAGCAATCAGCACATGCTATAAAGGGCTGTATAGCAGATATTCTCAGCTTTGCAGGCCATATGCCCCGTATCGCAGTAACTCAGTTCTGCCACTGTAGTGTGAAACAACCATAGATAACATGTCAACCAGTGGATGTAGCTGTGTTCCAATATGGCTTTATTTACGAAAATAAGCAGTGGGGTCAGTTTTGCCTCACTTAATTTGTGTAACAATCCCATGAAGTAGGTACTAATTTAACTAGATTAAGTCACTTTTCTGAGGTCACCCAAATAGGAAGACCCAAAACTCAAATACAGTCTGGTGAGTCCGTTTTTAAACTACCCTTCTGAGTTTCTAAAATCACCAAATATTGACCCAATTCTCCCTGCACAGGGGCCTCCTGGGCCTCCCAGTGTCCAAGCCTGGGTCCCACCAACTCTCTCTTGTCCTCCTTTCCCTCTCTCAAAAAGGTGACCCTTTTCTGGCATACATTATCTCTTAACTCACTGTTCTCAGCATTGACATCAAGCCAGCAAATCAAAAATCCTCTTACATTCTGCCAGACTGGGGTTTCTTCCAGTCTACATTCAGCTGGAATGAAATCACCACATTTGAACAATGACCATTCAATAAATATGTTGACTATCTCGTAGTTTTTTGAGTTTGAACTTTAGTTCCATTGTTAATTTGTCACGTGACCCTAGGCACATCCAAATGTCTTGGTTTCAAGTTTATTAATGATGATTAAAAAAAGAGAAACAACGGTAAATTTGTTGCGAGGACTTGCCAATAAAAGCATTATGCAGCCATCGAGCTAAGGGTGCAGGGAGGCCAGGCCGGACCTGATTCCCTTTCCTTTTTTATTTCCTCGTTTTGAGGGATGGCTGTGAAAGTATTCGCTCATGGTCAGTTAGTGGGTATGCTTATCTCTGGTGGCCCTCTCTTCCTGGTGGGTGAGTAAAATGTCACAGAGACACAATCTCACAGTATGGGTACAGAACTTGGCCCGGGGTGAATTGCAGAAGCACCACTTTTGAGCTTCAGTCCGTGTCATCTGTGCTGGGTAAAATTCCCGCACAGGGGGGACGCACAGGCCCACCTACTCATTGGGCCAATAGTTATCGTGTGCTGGCTCTGTGCCCGATATAGCACTGGACCCGGGGGATGCGGTGGCGAACGACACAGACGAGGTCTCTGTATTCTGCCCACAGACGCTCAACAACTCCTCACCCAGGGTTGTAATGACCTGAGTGATAAGTACTGAGAAGTAGACAGGAGCCATGGG
Source organism: Trachops cirrhosus (assembly GCA_028533065.1). NCBI lineage: Eukaryota > Metazoa > Chordata > Mammalia > Chiroptera > Phyllostomidae > Trachops > Trachops cirrhosus. Next base: position 105,675,093 of record CM052541.1, read on the forward strand.
AGCTTATGACAAAAAAAAGACCCTAAATGGAGGTGAGGAGAGTTGAGGAAATTTTGTCTAGAAGAATGTGTCTTGCCTTCCTCCATCCACCAGCCCTGGCTGTGTAAAAGACAGGATCTGAGGACAGAAGGAGCTGGTGTTCTGAGGAAATGAGGCCAGATTGCTAGGGGTGTTGGGGGTAGGAGCTGAGGCCAGAGAGGGAGGCAGAGGCCAGATCAGGTGGTGTCTTGGTGGTGATGAGAGGGAGTATTGGTTTCATCCCCAAGATAAGAGGAAACTTTTAGAAGGTGATAAATAGGGAATAACATGATTGTGGATGGGCTTAGAACATATGGGCTGAAAACAATATAGATGGATCTGAAAGCTGTTGAAGTAAAAATTTGGCCCCAACCAAATTTCTTATTCTTCTCTCCCTGTATTTCTTGATATTCTCCAACTCTTCTCTCTAACAGATGGGTCTTCTCCATGTCCCTTGAACCCCCTACCGCTGCCACACCTTGGGAAGTCTGCTGCTCCCCATGATTAGGTTGTCTTTGCTCCTTGGTACTTGTTTGAGTCCCGCCTTTCTTCAAAACCACGTCCTGCCTCACCTTGTCCATGAAGCCTTCTTTGGTGGCCCCCCATCAAATTACAATACGTAGCCAGCCAAAAGGGCTAAAAAGAAGGGGCAAGTTCAAAGTCTTCCCAGTATCTTCCTTCAGTCTTTTCCCCTAAAACCCTTTCCAAAAGCTCCAGCTCTAGGCTTCCTCTCAAAACCAACTCACATTTTCTCTCACCAAGAAATTTTCTGCAGGTATTAAAAACATTTTTTTGCTCATCCAGATCCTAGAGGGATCTCAGAATCCTCAAAGAAACTCTCTCTGATCCTTCCTGTGGAAATAGACTTTGATCCAACCCTTCTCTCAAGTCCCATCTACTTGTTGATTATTCTAAGTTAATAAGAAAAAATAAAAGAGAACAAATAAACTTTTGTGTGTGTATCCATCATGTTTCCTAACTTGATATATAGTTTTTTAAGGGTGGGGACCATGCTTTGTGACTCTTCCTATAATCCTTTTCACTGACCCAATCTCCGGTAGATGTTCAATAAATACATGCTTCTTGTTATTTCTTGGCCTGAGGTCACATGCTCATTTGTATTCCTGGATTTGTGGAAAATGAGAAGCTTCCAACCTTTTCCTTCTCCTACACTTTGTTCTGACAAAACCATCTCAAAACTTACTTCTGTGTCATGTCCCTTCTTTGAGCCATTACCTTGGCCCCTCATTGGTCATATAATAAAATCTGAACTCCTTTGAACAGCCCTTTCCCATATCTCCAGCTGTGTTTTAGGTTCTTACTGCTGTGTAACAAATTGCCATGAACTCAGTTACTTGAAATGACTCCCATTTGTCTCACAGTGTCTGTGTGTTGGGGAGTCTGAGTATGGCTTAGCTTGGTTTTCTGCTTTAGAGTCTCAACCAAGCTGCAATCAAGGTATCAGCTGTGGCTGTGGCTATGGTCTCATCAGATGCTCAACTGGGGGTGAATTCACTTCTAATTTCACTCTGTCAACAGAATTTATTTCCTTATGGTTACAGGACTCCCTTGGCTACTAGAAGTCTCCTACAGTTTCTTGACATTGAGCTTCCACTTAATTCATGGCAACTTGCTTTCCCACAGCCTGCAAGGGAAGGAGAGGTTCCAGGGAAAGTCTTCTAAGAGTCTTATGCAATGGAATCTTATGGAATCACACCTATTCTATTGGTTAGCAGTAAGTCACAGGTCCTTTTCATTCCCCAAGGGAGAGGATTATATAGGGTAGGAACACCACAGGCTCTATCTCCACTGCTTCTGAAAAGTGGACTCCATGATCTACGGTCATGCTCCTCAGGCAGCGGGTACCTTACTCATATATCTGTTATATTAGACTGCAATTTCTTTGAAATTAGGCAGTATGTGTTCTTCATTTCTCTATCTCCAGTGCTCACACTTAACATTTGACTAATAAACCTAGAAAATGTAGGAAAGGCGGCTTATTTAATGGGAAGTTGTCCATTGATCTAGAATGGAGGTCTGTAAACTTTTTTCTCTCATACTCCATAAATAAATACTGAAAAAGTTATTTACCCTTTCAGATGTTTTTGAGTTACCTATCGTTAGTCGGTTTTTATCAGACTATGTTGCTATAACAACATATCTCAAGACTTACGGTTTACACTAACAAAACCTTATTTCTTGCTTACCTGATACTTTGGAGTCTGGTGGTTTATGGCTCTGTTCCACACGCCTTCTTTCCAGGATACAGGCAGATGTGGCACCTGTTGTTGGGACATGTATTATTGGGGCAGAGGGGAAACAGAGCTCTGGCAGAACCACACGTGACTTTTAAAGCTACTGAGCAGCCACGACACACATCGCTTCTGCTCACATTCTAGGGGCTGAAGCAAGTCACGTGGCCAAGGCTGACCCAAGTGTATTCCACTTGTAAGAGTGTGGCAGCAAATAATTCTAAAATACAATGTATCACAACATCTAAACGTGTTTCATCATAAGTTTAGTAGTTGTAAATGTTATAATTTCTAGGCATATTATGTATGTGCCTTAAACATATTTTTCCTATAACCTTAGAATTCATTTTGTTTTTGAAAATGTGTACTTATATAAACCCCCTTGGCAAAGGTGGTCACATATTCAATACATTAGTTGGATCAGGCTTGTTGTCAGAAAATAAAATCTGGCTTAAAGTTTCAACTCAAATACACTTCTTGATATATTTCTATGGAAAGTATTTATTTCTAATTCATTCACAGGTAGATAGTTGCCCAGTTAAAACCACAGAGCTCTGCCATCAGTTGGTTTCCTTGAAGAAATAAGATTCTTCCCCTTTAATGATTCTCATTAAAGTCTTCAGTGCTTTGCTGTCAAGGAGGTCCTTTTGGAACAATGCATTATTGAATTGTCCCCTTGTTTGGTGCCCAGAAGTTTTTAGTTATCAAGGTAATGCCCCAAAGCAAGATTTGGATGGGCAAGAACTGTAGTGTATTTTGTCATGTAAGAAAACGGTGAGTGTGAAAGTGGAAGTGAAAAGCAGACGAGGGCAACTGGAGTGCTGATTTAAGAAGCATTTATGAATGTTGAGGATGTGAAAAATATTCTCTTAAATTATTCTTGCCTGTGTACCCCACCCCCAGAAAGTCTTTGGGCCCTGTAGGGTACATACACCCAGTTGGAAGAAAGTGTTTCTGTAAGATATGGGATGAAGGTCAAGGTGAAAATAAATGGAAGGGCCTCAGTGAAATAAAGAACCAGAAAGAAGAAAGTGGAATGAAAGACTCGAAAGGCTCACAGCACATAGAAAGAGTGTGGAAGTTGAGGAGTAAAAGCTTTCCCTGGCTAAAGCTGGCTGGGGAGATGACACAATCTTCCTCTTCCAGGAGAGAAGGAGAGAGCAGTGGTGGGTGGGATAAGGAAGGAGAATTCGGGAGTGCGTCCCGGGAGTGCGTCCCGGGAGTGCGTCCCGGGAGTGCGTCCCGGGAGTGCGTCCTGGGAGTGAGGGGTAAGTGCAAGAGGAAGGAGTCCTGGACGCCAGCCCACGAAGGATGAATATGTTGGTGCCAGTTTGAGGAAACATCACGTACGTGGTCTCTCCAGTTGATTCCAGAGGAAGTTTCAGGAATCATTGATTTCATCTGCTCGTCACCAGCATGATTAATACATGTTTCAGGATACACACACACACTTTCTCATTAATGAAGCCCGTATGCCTTACACTAGAAACACATCACAAAACTCTGGAAATACTTTTCTAGGACATTTCCTGTCCCTGCCCCCTCCAACTCCATAACCCACCACCTACTACTTCTTTGCCTTCCTTTCTTCACCATCTTTTCTTCTTTCTTGTTTTCTGCCCTTTTCATATTTCCATACTCATCCTCAAATGCTTTACCCTGCCTCAATTTTTCAGTCAGTAATTCACACTGATTTAGAAATAAAGAACACACTTTGCAGCTCACCTCATGGAAGCTCAGGGAGATTTTTAGCTTAGAAAACACATTTTCATTAGGAAAGTGAATGAGGAAGGTAATAAGGTGTAGCTGAAAGCCTCTGACCATGTACGATGTGGCGTCACAGCACCAACAGGCTTACTTAGGATCCTTAATCAAATTTATATTTATTACTAAAAAACACACACGTTTATATAGAATTGTAGGATGCCAGAGGGGAAAGACAGAGATCACCTAATTCAAAATGTTCTTTTACAAAAGAGGGAACTGAGGCAGGAGAGGGGGAAAGATTGGTCCAAAATTATAGGACTGGTGATTTTCCACCGTTTAATCCATTATATGTGGGGAAGGTGAGGACTTGCACATCAAAAGTCCAGAAGAAATTTATTAACATTAACACAATCGAGCAGATGCACACACACACACACACACACATATAGTAGTTAGAGCAAATATAATAGACACAGTGGGCGCACTCTATTCCTTATTGCCTTTTTGTTGGGTTTTTGATTGAACATAATCAGCTTTTATTGCCTAAGAGTGGGATACCTTTGCTCATTCAGTCATTCATTTGCCCATTTGTAACCACGTGGCTATGTTCTATGTCAAGCTGGAAGGGAATCAGGCCGGCACACAGTGATGTATCTGAACAGACTTTAAGTTCTGAGGCATGTATCTCTCTGATTGAAGTCTCAAACAAAATATGCCTGACACTAGGATTATACAACATGATGTATTCTAGGAAATGGTTGGCTGGGAATTAGAAGAAGTGGGTTCTAATTCAGCTCTGCCACTGGGTTTTCTCTGAATGGCCTTGGGAAAGTCCCATTCACTCTCCAAGACTTCATTTCTGCATCTTTAAAGTACAAATAATACCTTACAGCTTTGTGAGAAATGAATAAAAGGTCAATGGAAAGCATGTGATAAAGGGATACGTGCTGCAATAATGGAAGGGCTTTAATTTTTATCACCACCTTTCATTGCCATGGAGAATGGAGAGCTTTTGTTTTTGTTTTTGTTTATTTGTAGGTGAGATATGTCCTCACACACGTCTCTCATTGCACCGCAGTCTGTGCCAAGTGTCTTCCTTTGAGGAGCTTTTCTGACCAGCCCCTTGCCATCTGGGGTGACACCCAACCCCTATAAGCAGTTCCCTCCCCATCCTCTGGACCAGTTCCGTTTTTCTCTTTGGCACTTATCACCCCTGCCATAGCATGATGCATTTGTTTTCTTTCTGCCTGATCTGAATGTGAGATCCATGAGGGTAGGGACTTCAGCAGTTTTGCTTACTGCCTTATTCCCAGGCCCTAGAGCAAACAGGGCCTGGCATAGTACATGCTCAATAAACATTTGTTGACCAATGAATGAACACGAGACCTGTTAAGGACATTTGACTGCAGGCAGATGTAGCAGGAAATGAAGCAGCAATAGGAAGTGAAGGGGGTGCTTCAGGAGTGGTAATGATAGCTTGGGTGGTCCACAAACTTAGATTTTGTGGTCTGAATGGTTGGTTTGAATGCCCAGAGATATCTGAGCACTTTTATCAGAATTTTGAAATTTCAGTGATATAAAAAGACCAGGAGAGTTAGTCATTAGCAGCTCACCAGAGTGAGGTGTGCTTCTGTGGATATCCATCTGGAAATGTGGGCAGAGTTGGGCCATAGGGGGAAATAGCTCATTCCTAAAACACTGAGCGACAGGAGAGGTGAGATGGTGAGGAGGGGTCGAGAAAGGGAGGCAGATGGGCCCGGGACACTTAATGCTCTCATTCTTCTGCCAACTTCAAGTGTGAGCCGGCCTCCCCTAGATGCAAGTCATGATCTGAGACCAACTGTTTGCCTGACCTTGGAAGCCTGTCAATGATTGCCTGCACATGTGACAGTCATGGAAGCTTCCGGTCTTCTGAGTGAAAGAATCCACCCGTGAGGAAAGTTTGGAACACTGAAGGGAAGTGCACCTGGTGCTTCCTTCGTAAACAGGGGTCGGGGCACAGACCCTAAGGGGCCCTCCCCTGAGTTGGTTTTCAAAACACTGGGCTGACAAAACGAGCTATTGCCAGAAAGTCAGTTTCAAGGATCTTGACCCTGTGCTGGCATACGAGGAGATATGACATTGTATTGTATTATATATATGTTCTGCTTTGTAGATCATACAGTATTGTATATGTATACATGCATGCATGCACAGGCATTTTCTGTGTGTGTGTAAGAAAAAGGCAGCAGACAGAAAGAGGTAAGGAGAGAGGAAGGTGGGGCTGTCCCATGTGTGACAATGAGCAGTATTGACCATGGGCAAGGAGCCCCCAGTATTCCTGTCTTTATTCTGAATTTACGGCACACTGAGTGCCTCTGCACTCCTACACGAGGCCCTGAATGAAATGGTCTGAGCAGAACTTATAAGAAATGAAAGAAAACAGTTAAATGTAGCTCATCCTCACTGCCATCCCTGGTGGCCTCGCTGTGGAATGCCAGCCGCCCAGAAACCCGCTCTGGTAGCTGCCACGGCTTGTGTTTGCATATTTCCCCGCATCTGCAGTCCACAGACACGGGGCTGCCTGTCAGCAGTTCTGAGGCACTTTGTTTCCTGTTCTGATTTCACGGCTGGGCCGCCTGAGGCACCAGGCACATCCATCCAGAGTGTGCCCTGGGCCGGTGCAGCTCAGGGGAGTGAAGCTATCTGTGGGGTCAGCTGGGCTTTGCCTGGGCCTGTTCTCTCCTGAGGGAACAGATGACTCTTCTGAGGGTGTCTCAGTGTGGCAGGTAGGGCAGGGGTATACAGGGGACCCTGGTCCCTGCTGCTCTCTAGGGAAGAGTGTGTGGAAGAGCCATCTTCCATCCCCGGCTCTCCCTCTCACAGCTCCTGTCTCCTTGGGTCAACAGAGGTTTTGAAGATCCCTGACCTCCACACAGTCCTTCTGCCTCAGAGCTGCAGGGTTCATATTGGGATCTTTAAGTTCTCCATGAAGATCTGGGCAAGCTGCTCTTCTCCTCAGGATGCTTTGTCTCACCAGCCAAGTCATGTTCCGTTGAGGTCATGGGAGATGGATTATTTTACACAGGCGTTTGCAAATGACGGCTCAAACTTGAATCTACAAGTAGGTGTTGATGGCAGAAACTCTCCGGCATCTGTTTCCATCTCTTCGACACCCCCACCCCCAGCATCTGCTCCACACCTTTCGAGCTCGCAGAAAACTTTTTGTCTCCTTAGAGTTTCTGTTTTCCCTGACATACAGTAGGAACTATGACACATCGAACCCAGAGCGGGGTTGCCTGGAAGTCTCAGGATGCTGAGGGGTTGTGTGCCTGGGACAGGGGGTTAAAGGCTCAGGGGGAGTGGCATCTGAAGTAGCTTGTGATACCCAAACTCACCCAGCAATTGCCAGCATCTGTGAGGAGGACCACACACCACTGTTTTCTTTTGTAATACGCTCCCTTCTTGCCCTGTACCTCATGTTAGACTCAATGTTGTGCTATGGCCAGGGGAGTTTTTCTTGGCACAATCATGGATTTGTCTCTATTTTTGACTTAAGTCACAGAACAATTGTTCTCAAAGACAGTGAAAGGAAAATGGAGTACTCAGGACTGAATCCCCTCTTCTACCTGCTCCTTTGTTTCCTGCCTCTTTGTTTGTTTTATTTTTTATTGATGTTCAAGTACAGTTGTTTCCATTCCCCCCTCCCAAAACTGCCCCCTGCCTCCCCCATCCCCGCCTCCCACCCTTAATCCTACCCCCTTTGGCTTTGTCCATGTGTCCTTTATACATGTTCCTTGACGACCCTTCTCCTATTTCCCCCCATTATCCCCTCCCCCTTCCCCTCTGTTTACTGCCAGTTTGTTCTTTATTTCAATGTCTCTGGTTATATTTTGCTTGCTTGTTTGTTTTGTTGATTAGGTTCCACTTATATGTGAGATCATATGGTATTTGTCTTTTACTGCTTAGCTTTTTACCGCTTAGCTTACTTCACTTAGCATAATGCTCTCCAGTTTCATCCATGCTGTGGTGAAGGGTGGGAGCTCCTTTTTTTCTGCTGTGTAGTATTCCATTGTGTAAATGTACCATAGTTTTTGTTATCCACTCATTTACTGATGGCCATTTCCTGCCTCTTTGAAGAAGTGTACATAGTACCACAGCTTCTCCTCCCCTCCCTCCAGCCTCCTAGCCTGCCCTTCCTTTCCTGAACTCCTTCAGACACTGTGTTATTAACAGAAATTTAGAATGACCCACAATAAAGCTGAGATAACTATTTTAGTCTAAGATATTCCCCCATCCCCCAGTTAGCTTAGAAAAACTGTTAACTTGAACCAAGGTTCCTTAAACTCAAAAGGTACTAAGAACATAAAGAGCCAGGGCTTAAAAGCAACATAGCTTCTCTCCTCCTTCACACCCAAACTGGCGGCCAGTAACTAATGACTGTTTTTAAAATTCTTCCAAGTTGAGTGCATCGTCTTCAACAACATGCATGAAAATCAGAGCCTCAGGGCTACCTGCAGGATGAAACCCAAAGAGTTAGCCAAGGGGCTACGTACAGTCGTTTAGGTTGTACACCGAGCAACCTAGAGGGCACCACACCCTGTGTGACCATACTGAGACCTGGTGGTAAGCCAAGCATTTGAAGCTCTTCACAGTACATTTTTGAGTAACTTTTCTAATCTTACATTCCCTAAACCTAGAGGTGTATCTTTAACTTTAGCCAGTCTGGATTCCCTGACTCTCAACACACCTCTCTGTGCACAGACCCTTCCCTCAGCACGAGGAGCACGGTCAGCTCATAGCCATCTGGAAAGTTGAGTCTTTCTAGCCCTTCAAGATCAACCTTAAGTTTTACCTTTCCTGTGACATTTTCCCTCCCTCACCACCTGGAAGCCATCGCTATTTCCTTTGACCTTCTGTAGTACTGGTGTATAATAGACCCCCTGAGGCCCACTATGCACAGATGAAATTTTAGTTCTCTATCTCCAACTAGATGAGGAACATACGAAGACAGCGCCCGTGTTCAACACTTCCTGACTGTCCCGCAGCACCAGAGCTGGTGCCTGACACACACAGTGTGCTCGGTACATTGTGGATCTACTGGCTGGTTGGTCCAAGTGGCTTTCTGAAGAACCCACTCACCCTCTCTCCCACCCTGTTGTTATTTTATTCTAGTTCCTGGAATTTCATAATAACAGAGATGGTTCCAGAAAGCTGATACAGACCATTTCTTCCAAATAAACCCATGTTTTCACATGACAGGCTGTGGAGCTTTTTATAAAATAAAACCTCTGTGTTCCATCCAACACATGCCAAATAATAATGATAATGAAACAATATCCATTTATTTAGTGCTTACTAACTTTATGGACTAAATACTTTGCATGCATTATCTTATTTAATCCTCAGCAAACCAGGTGATAGATACTTATTTTTTTCCAGCTTTACAGATGATTAAACGAAGACTTAAATAAGTAAAGCCATTTGTCTTAATTCATAGAGCTAGTTAGTGATGGCCCCAGGATTTGAACCCAGTTCTTCTGAATCTCAAGGGTCTTAACCACTTTGCAGATAAAGGAGGTTATCCAGGTGTGGTCTTCAACACTTCTGAAAGGCATCCAGGTGTTAGGGCACACTGTGGCTTCAGGGCAGACCTGGATGTGCCCAGAGGCCCCAGTCCTCACAGAGGGTCTGCCAGAAACTAGTTAGCAGGTCTTATATTTAAAATGAAGCAATTGGACTTAGTCCCTTCTTGTTCTAAGAATTTCTGAAGCTACAAAAAAGTAAAGACACAGCCCTTGTATTCAGGAATTTATTATCTTGTTGGGGAGGGACAATATAGACCTGACCAGAGAAAATGCTAGCTAAGGGAGAGTATGTCCCAGCCCTGTGAGTGGTGGAGATCAGCGGGGTTGAAACACAGCAGAGGGTCGGAGAAACCCTCACTTTTTCTCTACAAGCAGAGCGCCCTGGGATCTGCCATCAGAGGGATGCCTCTCCCTGAAGGACAATGAGCTTGACCTTCCCAACGGGGCCCAGGGAGGAGTGCCGGAGGAGTGGCATATCACAACTCCAGGATGTTTATCAGCCAGTCCATTTTGACCCCTCGACAAGATGTTCCTTGAGCAAATTTTTTTGGAATTTTGGTGGGCTCTGACCTGCAGTTTTCACTTCCAAAATAACTTGACTTTTCTAAAGTGGTAATTTCATTTTCATGATAATACTAAACTGAAGCCACATGATCTCTAATTGGAAGCAGGTCTTGGGCCGCAGAGTTGCCAAGAAGCAGTAAGAAACATGCTTATTCTACTACTTTGCTTGAGGCACTCAGCGTTTTTGAATGCCTGGGCAGAAATATAGTTTTTTAAATAAAGCCAATTCCTGAGAGAGGAGGGGGCCAGGGGAGGGGAAAACCAGGCAGGGGTTAGGGGTGGTTAGAAATAGGAGAAGGATTATTATTATTATTTTTTTAATGCAGAGAGAGGAAAATAATACTTTTATTTTTGTATTTCAATTTCCCCGTCTGTCTCTGTCATCTTTTGGTATTAGTGAAATCGGGGTGTGTCCCACGCATCTTTTGCGGGGAGGAGTGGAGTGTCGCTGATGTTCTTTGAAGTTTGGTCTTGATTTCCCTCCGCCCAGCACAACCTTCAGCCGGACGCTGGGAAGCCTTTCTCTTTTCTCTTTTCGTTCCCACATCACTTCACTTGTTCTATTAATCGTATCCCGATGAGAGACGCAGTGACTCCTCCCCCAGTGGCAGTTGGAAGACTGCTTTAATAAGTCTCTCCGGAGGGAGAGGAGACACAGTCAGCTCTCCTCTGCCTTCTACAGAGCGGCAGCGAGTCCCGGACAAGGCTCCAGGAAACACCGACTCGGAGGAAATCTTTGAAGGACGTTTTTAAAAAAGAAACAAAACAACCCCCCCTGTCGGAAAACAAAAATTATATAACGGATTAAATGCATATCTGAACTTTCTGACGGAAGCCAAAGCTGTTTTCTAAATACAGTCGGGAGCTTAGTAATCACATGGTGTTTTTGGAGACTTCCCTTCCTGCTGCCCTCAGTTAACTGCAAGGCACCGTTTTAGACCGGCTTGCTGGAGGGGACTCCAGGGCCTGTGGTTCTGTCCCGTCCTGCCGGTTAATATCCTGAGCGCCGCGCCGAGCCTCCCCTGGCCCGCCGCCCCGTGGACTGGGCCTCCTGGCGGCAGGTCCGGCCCTCCCTGCGCCGGGTCCCACCGTCCCTCCCGCGGTCCCGTCGGCTCTGGCCGTGCGTCTTCCTGCCAGGGCCGCCCATAGCGCGCGCTGTGCGCCGCAGCAAAGGAAAACTGGAAAAAAGGAAGAATGGAGAAGGGAGCCAGAAAGGGGCAAAGTGACGGGGTGGGAGAAGGAGAAAGTTCTAGATTTCAACTCCAACAGTTGCCTATACAAAAATGACTGCACCCCGGGTTGGGAAAGGGTGGCCCAGAACTTGGGTTGCAAGAGAAAGTCTCGAGGGGGAGAATATTTAGAAATGTAACCACAATGCCTCAAGATAGATGTGACTCAGTGACTTCCCAAAACATGGATTTCAGCTAACTATCACATTACGTCCTCCTTGTACTTTTCACTTGATTTTTCTAAGGCGCTTGTTGACGTTTTTTAATATCGACCCCGCCGTTACACGCCCACTTCAGTTTCCAGGGAAGACGTGCAGGTGGTAGAGGTCCAGTGGGGACATTTGCTTTCTCCGGTGTCCCTCAGGACCCCAGACCCTGAAGCCCTGAGGAGCAGAAACATCTGGTCCATTTCAGCAGTTTATTCACAAGTCCAGCCAGTCATCTGGATGTTTTGTCTATGCAGTGCCAAACATCTGGGTTGAAAATTTCTTAACCAGACTTATTAGATGTTTTGGCATTGTGTAGACAGGAATTCAATTTATTAATAGTTATTTCCTTACTCATCTGAGATTCTTAGTAACTGGTGCTCTGGTACAATGAAAGAGGAATATATAAAAAAGATAAGAAAAGCTTTTTTTTTTTTTTTTTTAATCTGATTGCTTTGATTTTTGGAGGTACCTACACCATTCTAAATCAGTGGTTTGGTTGCATTGCTTTTTCACTGGTTGACAAAATTGACCAAAATAAGATGGTTGTGTTGATCTTAATAAAACACAACCTTAGTTGTTCCAAATTCATTTGAAAAGAATTAGAATCTTAATGTTTTTAGAAAAAGCTTAAAAACAGATAATTAAGTGACTCTTCAAAATTATTTATGAGAATTAGGTTATCTCTGGATTTTTATACTTATTCTTTCAAGTAATATCTGTGATGTAAGGCAGATATGCTTTTAAAAAATGCCGTATCATTTCATTTGTTGCAGTTTTCTTTAAAGGGTGGAATTTAATCTTTACTTACGAGACACTGCAAGATAGGAAATTGCACATAGCAATAAGAAACCCACTGAGAGGAGAAGCTCCATACAGTGCGTACAGTTCAGAACTATTCAAGTGTAGTTTCGTTGTTAAAGGGCCACAATAACAAGCCACATTTAAAAAGACTTCTTGGTAGAGAAACAGTAAGGCAAACTTGTAATAAACATAGTACATACACAATAAACAACTTTATGCCTCAGCTGCACAGCTTAAAAGTTAAAGGTCCCAGGGGCACCATCCTGAGCTTGGAGCATATAGTCTTCAGAGGTAGGTTCTGGCACGACATTTTGATCTTCCTCTTCCTCTACAGAGAAATACTTCTCAATCAAGTTTAATGACACCTTTTTTTAGAATTTAACTTTATTTATTTAAATTTTTCTGCTCACAAAAATTTTGTTTGTTTGTTTGTTTGTTTATTTATTTATTTATTTATTGTGTTTAAATACAGTCGTCTCCATTTCACCACCACCACTGCACCCCTGCCCCAGTCACACCCACCTCCCACCCTCAATCCTTCCCCCGCTTTGGCTTTGTCCGTGGGTCATTTATACACATTCCTTGACAACCCTTCCCTTTCTTCCCCCCACTAACCCCCTTCCCCCTCCACTCTGGTTACTGTAGGTTTGTTCTTTATTTCAATGAAGCTTTGTACACACACTCATTTTCATGGTTTTGTAGAACTTTGGTTTTAATTGGTCACAGTTTTTGTGGAGGGTGCTGGTGGTGGCAATAGTGATTACAGGGGCAGATGGAATGTGAGTTTCAAGTTTTTTCATTTATTTAGTTATTTTATGCTGTTTATCTTTCCCTTGTGTGTTCTAGACTATTAGTAAATAAAAATGAGTTGTTTGAACTTGAAAACTCCTGGTATATAAAACACTAGTGAACTAGAGAGACATTTTTTTCTCCCCCAAACAGCAGGAAAAGTTGATAACTTGCTAATTCGTGTGTGTGTGTGCTGTACATTGCTTTAGTCTTGAAGGTGGGAGGAACTAGATATCTGGAGAAAGCTTTGCCCTGATTCTGGATACATCTTTACCATGAGCTCTCTCTGCAAGCCTAGGGCTGTTTCCTTCTCAGTGCATAAACCCTGGTGGAGGCAGGGGACGCAGAGGAATGCTGGTCTGACTGGGAGGTCTATGAAGTCAGGGCTCTCATCCTATGGTGAGATTTTTCACAATGGTGTCTTGGGTAGTTGGTAGTTGGGCTTCTTGTGAAGGGGACCGAAGTCTGTAATGTCCTACATCACCAGCCCGATGAACCTGTTATTGTTTTCTTTTCAGCGTTCTCAGGAAGTTATTATACCTGCCAGACCTGTCCTTCAGAAATGAAAGGGAAATAAAAAATTTTCCCCAACAAAAAACAGAGAAAGCTTATCACCAGTAGACTTGCCTTATAAGAAATACTAAAGAACATTCTACAAGCAGAAGTGAAAGAAGGTAATTCCATCATAAAAATGTATGAATGTGTAATACTCATCAGCAAAGGTAAATGCAGAGTCAAAGTTAGAGTCTCTGCTATTGCATTAGTGTTACATAAACCACAATTCTAGTTCAAATTGTAAAATAAGAAAAATAGCTATAACTGCAATCATTTATTTTAGATATACAATATAAAAAGATGTAAGTTGTAACATTAAAAACCTAAAATATAGGGGGTAACAATAAAAATATAAAGTTTATAATATGCTTTCAAAATTATCAACTTGAAATAGGATGTTATATTTTATGGAATCCTCATGGGAACCACAAAGGCAAAACCGGTAGTAGAGATACTGAAGATTACGATATATGATCATACACCAACAAATTGGACAACATAGAAGAAAGGATAAATTCCTACTAAGTTTGAATCATGAAGAATAGAAAATCTGAATAGACCAGTTACTGGTAAGGAGATTGAGTCAGTAATCAAAAACCTCCCAAAAACCAGAAGTCTAGGACCAGATGGATTCACTGATGACTTCTACCAATCATTTAAGGAAGTAATCCCAATACTTTTCAAAATCTTCCAAAATAGTAAAAGAGGAAGGAATATATTCAAATGTATTTTATGAGGCCAACATTACCCTGATAACAAATCAGACAAGAACACTATAGGAAAAGAAAATTACAGGTCAATGACCCTGATTGACCCTGATAGACAGAGGTGCAAAAATTCTCAACAAAATACTAGCAACTAAGTTCAACAGTGCATCACAGGGACCACATATCATCAACAAGTGAGATTTGTTCCTGGGATGAAAAGATGCTTCAACATCCACAAGCCAATCAGTGTGATACACTGCATTAACAAAATAAAAGATAAAAATCTTAGAATCATCTTGAGAGGTGCAGAAAATCATTTGAAAAAGAATTCAACATCATTCATGTTAAAATCTCTCCACGAAGTGAGTATAGAGGAAATGTAGCTCAATATGATAAAAGCCATACATGACAAGCCCACAGCTAACAGCATACTCAATGGTGAAAATCTGGAAGCTTCTCCTCTGAGGCAGGGAACAAAACAAAGATGCCTACTCTTGCCACTCTTATTCAGCATAGTACTAAAAGTCCCAGCCAGTGCAGTTAGGCAAGAAAAATGTTAAAAAGCATCCAGATTAGAATGGAAGAAGTAAAACTGTTTAAATTTTCAGATGATATGACATTATATGTAAAAAACTCTAAAGGCTCTACCAAAAAACTTTTAGAATCAATGAATTCAGTCAAGTTGCAGGATACAAGGTCAATAGATAAAAATCTATACACTAATAATGAGATATCTGAAAAAAGACAATCTCATTTATAATAACATAAAAATAATAACATACTTAGGATTAAATTTAATCAAGGAGGTGAAACATCTGTACACTAAAAACTAGAAGTCATTGATAAAAGAAATTAAAGAAGACAAATACACGGAAAGACATCCTATGTTCGTGAATCAGTTAGTGTTGAATTAACTAATAGTGTTGAAATGTCCTTACTACCCAAAGCCATCTGTAGATTTGATGCAATCCCTAGCAAATGTCCAATGACACATTTTTCTTACAGAAATAGAAAAAATAGTCCTAAAATTTGTGTTGAACCACAACAGATCTTAAATAGGTCAACAAGTTGACTTTTTAAACTATATGTTGTTTTACTAAGCAAAACAGTATGGTATTGGCATAAAAATAGACACATAGATCAATGTAACAGGGAGTCCAGAAATAAACCCATGTACCATATTTTGCTCTGTATAAAGCGTACGTTTTGCCCAAACTTTAAGGGGAAAATAAGGGTGTGCATTACACATGGGTATAATAGTCCATGTATAATGGCACAAAAACGTGGATGAGCATTATGCATGGCAAAATACAGTATATATATCATTGGGAAAATGAAAATCAAAACTATCTTTTTCTGCATTAGAATTGCTCTTTGCTCTAGAAATAGTGAGCAACATGTTGAAAAGATCCTTAATTCTCTGAGGTGTGACCTTCACTTCCTTGTCTAATGTCCTGTAGAACCTTCAATCAGCTGAACTTTTCCATAGGTCTGTACCATCCATCACAGATACACCCACGTGCCCAAGACAACCTGAAGGGAGAAGAGAAAAGAGCTAGAGAATTCTCTAATTCAGGCAAGGGAGATAAATCCAGCCAATCATCTGAATCAAATAAGACAAAAATAAACCCATTAATGTCCGTTATCTCCCACAATATCTTCAGTCTACAGTGGCTTGGACTGGTGAATCTCAGTCAATGTGTGGAATTAAACACTTGCTGTTAAATTCAGCTGAATTACTTAAAAGGACAGCAGGACTATGCTAATTCACAGAGCTCCCATGCTGAGAGTGTTCTTTTTATTAGGACCTGAGTCCAAGAATAAGTAGAATTAACTTGAAGATGTAAGGGAATTACTTTTTTTCCTCAAAATGTTATATCTAACAAAAATGAGAATTAACTTAATATGTGATTAAGTCTTTTAGGGAAGCAGTTTGAATTCACCCACAGATAACCAAGCCCCCAAATCCTAGAATTTAGAGAGAGGCAGGAGAATACCTAGCCTTACACTTCCGTTAGCTCCAAGCCGTGCAGTGACTTGTGCAACACCCTCAGAAGCCTCTTCGTCCTTGACTCTGTCTTTCTTATAGGTCACAGGCTTTTGTCTGTCATCATGTCTTCTAAGTGACTTAAAGTCCCAGAAAACCAGCTTGTCTGGATAATTAATGTGGCTAATCAGACACTCTGAGGCTTTGAAATGCATTCCATTCAGAGGCTTAGTAACAAAATTGGGGAAAAACAAGCTCAGGGAGAAACATGCCTTCCTGCTCCAAACCACACTCACCTGAGTTCAGTAGCCAGGGCCTCGTGAATGTGAGCTATAAAAGAAAGTTAAAAATATAATTAATTTTAGGGGACATCATGCTTTTGTAAGGAATGTCTCAAGCCTATGATTTTAGAAAGAGGGATCCAATTATCCTTGTTAGGGATAACTAGTATCCAAGTTTTAAGATCTGGCTCTTGTAAGCGTGGTCTTCTGGCAAAGCCAGCAGAACGGGTGGGTACCGCCCAGCTCTGTTCTTACCCTGGTCAGACACAGGCTGTGTGACATCGATCCTCTGTGGCATCAGCTCTTTTTTTCTAATTTTTATTGTTGACACTGTTACAGTTGTCCCCTTCCTCCAACCCCTTCCTTTGCCTGGAACATAAAAAATGCCCCAATACTATTTTGAGTCATTCATTTTAAGTCTTTTATCTTTCTAAATTTTCTGTTTTTCCACAAGAAAATTTACAAGGTTTGTCTTCAAAAGCCAGTTTGAGATTTCAATAAAAAATAAAAGAAGAAAAATAAAACCAGTCAAGAGGGAGAATAGCAATGCCTTGAAACTTAAAAGGCAAATTATAAAAGACTGGCTAGATTTCATGTTTTAACCATTCAATGGAGTCATATGTAGCCATTTAAAATTATTCAGATATATGTCTGTTGACATGAAAATTTTTTCATGCTATGCAACTAAGTAAAAAAAGTTTACAAAACAGAACACTGTCCTTTTCATGTTTTTATGATTGATAGCGAGGTATAGACACCCAAGGAAGAAGTTCTATTAAATAAGATCATTTTAATTCAATTAAATAAGGTGATTGTTTTAGCATCAAAGAGATACGAAAGTCTCGGAACAGAAACTGCAGGGCAGCAAAACATGCTGGGGACTGGCGTGCGGACCTGGACCCCGGGACATGGGGGATGTAAAACTCTCAAGGCTTACTTTAGCTTTTTGCCTCCCAAGACTTTCAGTCACTTAGTTTTTCTTTGCAGGAAATTTTCACAGTATAGATTTCAATTAAAAAACAGTTTAAAACCTGTGAAAGAGAATATAAAAGAAAACCATAGCTCAATGTAAGAAAGCTAATTAATGCTTAGATATAAGGATGTTTTTAACATGCCTATAATTTATACTTGTTTTTTAGGTTTCATTTTTGAGTTTCTTAAGTAGAGAATTGTAATCACCTGAAGATCATTTTATTGGCTTCAATGATTACATATCTTTAAAAATATAATATTATTTGTTGAACAGCTGGTATGTACCTAGCAGGGTCTAAGTGATTGTTCTCTCTTTTATCAATTATCCAATTAAATAATTATTAAGCATCATCTCTGTGCTTCTTTCCTGGGCTACACATACAAACTGTTGAACAATACTGTGTCTGCTTTGTGGGGCTTATAGTCTGCTTTGGGAGATAAAGTAAGATGTAGTATGTTAGAAAGTCATGGTTCCTGTGAAGTAAAATCAAGTTGTCCGGTGATAGAAAATGATGAGGGTAGACAGGGACTATTTTAGCTAGGATAATCGGGGAAGGTTTCTCTCAGGAGGTGGCATTTGAGCTGAGGCCTAAAAAGGGGAAGCAGCATCATAGGGGAAGTAACGTCTAGGCAGAGCATATCAGTGGCCAAGTCCCTGAGTCAGGAGTGGGTCTGATGTGTTGAGGAAATGACAGAATGTTCAGGGAGGCTACCATGGCATGATTTAAGGTGGAAAGTTGGGAATGGTTGCCAAGCATCTTTGATGAGTAATAAAAAGTTTGGATGTTATCTGATTGTTGTGATGAGCGATTGGTTAGTATATAGTAGGTGTATATTTTAAAGGGTTCATGCTGACTGTTTTGAAATGAACTTAGGGTATGCTATGGTCTAAATGTTTGGGTCCCCCCCAAATTCATATGTTGAAACCTAACCTGGAAGTTGATGGCATTAAAAGGTGAGGCCTTTGGGACATAATTAGGAGGTGGGGCCTTTGGCTCCACCACAGGCATGGGATAAGTGCCCTTATAACAGCAGCTGGACAAAGCTCCCGAGTCCCTTCTATCATGCGAAGACACAGTGAGAAGTTGGCCATCGGCAACCGGGGAGGGGCCTTCAGTAGAGTCTGACCATGCTGGCATCCCGATCTTGGACTCGCAGCTTCCAGAACAGGGAGAAATAAATTTATTTTGTTTATAAACTGCCCAATCTGGGATAATTTGTTATAGCAGTATGAACAGTCTGAGAGTACAAGGGAGGCTGGTAGAGAAGCTTTTACTGTGGTTCCGGTGAGACTGGTGGTGATTTGGACCAGGCTGGTGACCAAGATGGTGGGAGGAGATCAGACAAGTGGAAGCCACATTTTGAAAGTGGGTTGGACATGGTGGTGGTGGTGAGGGGTGGTGGTGGGGGTTAAGAGAAAGAGAAGCAAATTCATGTCTTCCTTCTTCCCTACCTTCTCTGCTTTTCATTCATTTACCCAACAAAATATTTACTGAGCAACTTCTACCTGTCAGGCACTAAGTAGGCACTATTGAGATAAATTAGTGAGCAAAATCCAGACACGACCCTTGATCTGCCATGTAGAGGACAATGAGGAACAGAGAGGTTAATCAAGTAATAAAAGACATAATGTGAAAAATTCCCACTCTGATGTTATAAAGGAGAGATGCTACAAGACCCTCTAAGGGAGAGATTTGTTCTAATTAGAGAGACGAGAACAGAGTTCTTTAAAGAAGTGATGCTTGAGCTACAGAGGGAGTAGAAGTTGTCTGAATAAGGAAGAGAAGCCACCCAGGGAACAGTATGAAATGTACGGAAGGCCCTGATGGCAGGAGAAAGCGAGGGACTGCGGAAGTCCAGGGTGCATTCAGCGGAGACCATGAACACCTTATTACAGATCATAGGTGAGAATTATGGATCTTTCTTAACTAGAATGGGAAGTCATTGAAGGAGTTAAGTAATAACAAGATAAGATGTTGTATAGAAAATGGTTTGGAAAGGAGCCAGTGAGCATGCAGGTAGACCCTGGGCAGGTAACTACGCGATAACAATGCCTTTCACTGGCTGGGCAACGGCGTGGATGCCGGTGTCCTTCACTGAGATGGAGAGCCTCGGAGGGGGAGTGCTGCCTGGCCGGCTGATCTGTCTGACCGGCTTCCTCTGCTCTTACATACGGGTCAGGGATGGGGAATAAACTTCAGAGTAGAACCCCATACATATGTGGTCAATTGATTTTTGACAAAGTCGCCAAAGAAATCCAATAGCACAAATTGCCTTTTCAACAAATTGTGCTAGTATACATATGAAAGAAGTGAATCATATCCTATATCTTACATCATACACATAAATTCACTTAAAATGGATCATAGATGTAGTATGAATATATAATTTCTAGAAAGTCTTTGGAGCAGAGACAGATTTCTTAGAGAGTACATAGAAAGTAATAGTTATAAAATGATACATAGTTTATTAAAATTAAAAATTTCTGCTCTTCAAAAGTTACTGCTAAGGCAATGAATAAAAAACCTTAGATTGGAAGAAAATGTTTGCCATCTATTACTTGTTTCAGTATTTGCGTTCAGAATCCGTAAAGAACTCTACAACTCAATCATGTAAGACAAAACTTGAACATGCACTTCTCAAAAGGAGGTGAATGAATGGCCAATCCGCACACAAAATAGTGCTGAACATCACGAGCCATTAGAGACCTGCCAGTGAAAATCATAGTAATATGTACTATTCACCCACTGAATGGCTCAAAATAAAAATGCTGTCAAGGTTGAGTGGTGGCGAGGACATGGAGCAATGAGAACACACGGACACTGCTGCTGGGAGTATAAAAATGGCATTAACACGTTTTACTCTGCTAGGGCTGCCGTAACAAAGTACTGCAAACAGGGTGGCTTAAACAACGAGTTTTTATTTTGTCACAATTCTGGAGCCTAGAAATCTAAGATCAAGGTGTTGGTAGAACTGGCTTATTCTGAGGCATCTCTCCTTGGTTTAATGGTGGCTATATTCTCCCTGTGTCTTCACATGGTCTTCCTTCTGTGTTTATCAGCATCCTTCTCTTCTCTTCGTATAAGGACATTAATGAAATTGGATTCAAGTTCATTCTAATGACTTTGTTTTATCTTAATTACCTCTTTAAAAATTCTATCTCCAAATACAGTCACACTCTGAGGCACTGGGGATTAAGACTTCAACATATGAATATTGGAGAGACACAACTCAGCCCACATCTCACTTTGAAAAATAGCTTGGCAGTTTCTTATGAAATTGAACATACCCTCTACCCTATGACTCAGTAAATCTCTTCTTAAGTATTTACTCAAGTGAAATCACATGACCCCCTCCACCGAGTGCCTTTACAAAAATGGTCATAGTAGCTGTGTTCATAATAGCCTCAAAGTGAAAACCTCTCAAATGTCCATTAGCAGGTGAATGGGTAACTGTAGTATATTTATATACTGGAATATTACTCAGAAATAAAAAGGGATGCTCTATTGATACATGTGACAACTTGGACAATCTTACAAATATTGTGTCAAGAGAGTCCATATTGCAAAAGGGTAACTGCTCTATGATTTCATTTACATAGAATTCTTGTACAGGCAAAGCAAATCCATTGCCAAACACATCAGGACAGTGGCTACTTGTGGTATTGTAGTGGGAAGGCGTGTTGACTGGAAGGGAGCTTTCTGGATTATTGGAAGCATGCTATATCTTGATAGGGATGTGTGTTACACGGGTTTATGTATTTGTCAGAATCAATCACAGTTACACCTAAGAGTCACAAAATATAAATTATAGCTTCATTAAAAGCCTAAGTAAATAAAAATATAAATAATAAAAGTTACCTGAGAATTGACACAAAGTCAAATCTGTATAATTTCTGTGCTCCCAGTTTTGTCTGCAGAAGTAGGCGCAGGTGCTCTGGGGCTGACCGGCTGGCTGGCCCTGCCCGGCCCGCAGCTTCTCCAGCTCCGGGGCCAGGTGTAAGAGCAGCTCCGAGGGGAGGGGCCCCATCATCATCACTGGAGGTGGTGAGAGGGGCACACTGCCCTTCCTGTTGTTTTGGCCTCTCCCACTTCACCTCCTCTTTCTCTCCCAACTGCCCACCCAGCCATCAGGTAGAAGACTGATAGGAGCCACATAACCCACTTCCACGACGCTAAGTCCTGCCTGCAGAACCTGTGCCACCTTCCATGTCACGCAGAGACTGTGCTTCTCTGACTGAACTTGGCACATTGGTACAGGTGCAGTGCTGGGTTATATGAACCAGGAGGAGTCTCACCAATGGTGTGAATCTTTTCTAGGAAGAGACTGCAGCGTCATGAAGGGCATCCCTTTTCCTTTCTGTGGGAGCACGGCTGTGTCACCTAACCCAGGTGAGCCTGCAAAACTCAGGCCATCATCCCTCTCCTCATGACCCTGCTGACCTCCCAAGGGTGATACCAACTGTCAGTTGCGATTGCAATTATTTCCTTCCTCTCTTCCAGGACTGCAGTCTTACTGCACCCGGGGCCAGGGAGTGGGTGGCTAGGCCTTTTTCCTGGTCTGTTTTCGGATCCTTTCAAGACCTTTAAGTGAAAGGGAGGAAAAGTTAAAATAGAGGCTAAATGGAAAAATGAGGACCTCAAGGAAACAGGAAACTTGATGTGCTGTGGGATTTCATTTCTCATGTGCAAAGCACATTTTCTCCAACCTATCATTTCTGAAATAAATGATCCACAATCATTTAATGTGAATGCATCCCAGACCTGGGTTGGGTCCCTGTAATTTGGAATCAAAAATGACTGACGGGTTGACAGAAAAGTTTTGCCAATAAATTACATACATCCTGTTAGTACAGTCTCATACCTAAAAATATCTTCAGAGACTAAAGAGAAACTGGCAATGGTTATGGATTGACTGAAAAAAAATCAACCATAAAAACTAGGCAAAACTATATCCACGCTTCCCAAACTGTAGTTAAAATTAACTTGCTTTTAGACCAAAGAAAGTCAAATACTCCAGTGCAACACATCATTCATTGAATTCATTTAGTAAAATGTTACTTCAGACTAGATTTTTAGTGTGTGTAGATTCAGCATTTAGGATTTATGTTTTCTCCTTCACAGAATGGCAGGATATTACCCTTCTGTAGATGTAAACTGCATGTAACTCCATAAAGTGTTTCTATTTTAGAAAGAAGAGGTGAGTGATAGCAATAAAGGTAACAGGATTCTAGTTCTGGGCAATCACATTTGCTTACTGACTTCAGTTTTTCCATCCTAAAAGCAGGGCTTTTAATTCCTGTAATACCACTTGCTGCCTTGTAGTTGGAAGTCTCTTCTACACAATTGGACAAGGTACATTTTACCCACAGGAGGCAATCTGGGGCTTTAGACCTCCTTGGGTAGTGCTCAGGAATTGCCTGCCACCTCCCTGATGGAAGACCAGTGTCTGGTTGCTAAGGAACTCAAGGTGAGCATAATCTGGGCTGAAATTGGGAAGGCGATTCCTCAGCTATTGCTCCCCATTGCTGTTGCCAGGTCAGGTCAGAAAAGCTAAATAATTTGTTTAACCCGATCCCCTTTCCCTACCTTGAGGGAAAACTCCTATAAGCTCACTGTAAACACAATTATGCCATGTGGGGCTTTCATTAATCTAGTACAAACCACAGCCTGACATACACTGGGCAGGATTTACTTTATGTTTTTTCTTTGCTCATTTTCAGCATGAGCTTATCCTCACACTTCCTACCCAGAGGTGGTTCTTTGTACAGTATGAATTTGGGGGAAGAGAAAAGTTACCAGACCCAATCTCTGCCATTGCAGAAGCATGTTCCAGAATCCAGATATGGTCAATGGATTCTTAGGGTAGAGTTTGAGGGCGCTCAAAGTTCATCGAGAAGTGCTGAAAACTCATTTTATAAATAAGGAAACTGAGTCCCAGAAGTCATCCAGCTCATGAGTGAATTTCATTCATTTAGCAAATATTTGTTAGACACCCATTTAATGCAGGCACTGAGCCAGGCACGTGGATTCAGAGGTGAGTAAGACAGATATGGTGTCTACCTCCAGAACCTCTCTTTCTCTTATATAGCCCTGTAGGCTCAGATATTAGCTACACACAGCCATAGCTTTGAGCTGGCAGATAACAGTGTTTGGTAGATTCTTTTGACCAAAACCCACAATAACAAAGGCACAACATTTCATTTCAGTGCATGAATAATATTTATGTGCATAACTAAAAAAGTATTAACATATAAAAAGAAAATTTCCAGGAACAATATTTATGTTTATTACCTATGATGAGCTCTAGTATTTTCTGTTTTGTTTTTTTTAGAAATGCTGACTATGATCCCCTGATTTAGAAGGTGAAGTGTTGGTTTGCAGCTGAGCATTTCCTGAAGCTTAAGGGTGTGGTGACATTGGTGGAATTGTGATTTAATGAAGGCTTTTGAGGATTTGAAGGATTATGGTATGGAGGATGAGGAACCAGCTGCTTTTGCTGGCTTGAGGCACTGGGGACTGAGCTGGAGGAAGTGGGCTTAAATGGTAATGGCTGCGATTTAGAATCGACAGAGAGACTAGTGGCCAAGGCTACCTGTGGGGCCTCGAGAAGGCTCCTTCCTGGGGATAATGCCATCTGATGGAATTGGAAGCAGTGGGAGGATGACAGGTCCCAGGGAACCTACAGAGTGGGAGTTTGGGAATCAGACTCATTGGAAAGTGACCATGTGGCCTTGGTTGCAGTAGGGACAGAACACCTCTCCCCCCAGGGTACATATCCAAAAGTTTAGAGACTCATGGCTCTAGTCTCTGAGAGACCCCTCCCCCAAATCTAAAATCCAACCCCTTTACACAACCCATCTTTCTCGGTGAATTAAAAGAGACACAAGGGAATCCAGAATTATTTACAATAGTGGGTTGGTTCCTCTAAGCTCTAAAAAGGAATTGAAGATGTTCATTTAGAGAGGAAGGGATTAAGTCCCAACAAATATCTCCAAATATTAAAAAAATGGTGACATGTAACAATGAGTAGATTTTTTTTGGATGACAGAACTAGAACTAATTCAAAGTAAGAAAAACTTTCTAAGGAGTAAGTGCTGCCTATTGCAGCAAGTGTGATCATAATGACCAAGGTTAAGAGATGGTTGGATTCATTTGTTCACTCACCAACCTTTATTGAGTTTCTCCTCCATGTTGCATACTGTGCTGACCCTGGGAATAGTTTGCTCTTCAGGATCTTGTGGGAAAAAATTTCTACATTGATTGAAAGATAGAATTTGGTGACTTAGATTTCTTCCAATTCTAGGGCCTTCTTCAAGGTTGCAAGAGTGCCTGTAACTCAGGAAGAATAGCTGATAAACCCCATGAAATGAGGCCACGTCTGAATAGTGTTACTATGGCTAGGAGCAAGAACTACCACACTGAGAAATGATTAGACTCACTTAGGGACTTTTGGATGAACAAGAACCTAGATTATGTTGTTTATCTTTAAAGATTCCCTAGTACTCATAGAATAAAGTCTGAGTTGTTTAGCCTAGCCAACTGGTCTACCCAGTCATTGCAACATCATATCTTGCTGCCCCCAAATGTGATTCTTCAGACTAGCCTGTCTGAACTACTCATTCTCTTTTGATATTGGTGCCTATACTCATTCTTCCAGGTTTTTGAAAGTCTTTCCTTTCCTCTGTACTGTATTCCTCATGCTCACTATTCAAAGCCCGCTTTGTGAAACCTTCCTTGACCTACTCAGTCACACTCTATCTTCTTGCTTATTGCACACCCCACCTGTATTAGTCATTTGGTATTTCTTACATTGTCTGGTGGCATCTTTTGGGTTTAATTTTGGGCACATGTCTAATTTATCTCACCAACTGGATTGTGATCTTCTTGTGGGCAGAGGCCACACATTCTACTTTGTTATATCCTCTTTGGCCACAGGGCAAAGCATACATTCAATTCATACAAAGTTGGCTGCAAGTGAACAAGACCTTTCATTATCCATTCGTGTTGCAACACAGTCACAGCTCAGGCCTATTGCTTATATGAATGGAGAAAGTCTTGTAGATAACAATGCTGAAAACATTTCAAGATGTCTGTGGTTGGTTCATATTTCACAGGAGTTTTGAACAACAAGGGTTTTGTTTTTATTTTATATATTTACAAAAATTCTTATAGCATTTACACATGGGCGAAGCGCTAGTCATTCTGGCCCATGAACCTTTAAAGAGCATGCCCTTTCTTGTTCTCATTTTCTTGGCCAGTTGGTATGGCACTGTGTGGTATGCCATTCACTGATTTCAATTCTACATGGCTGGTAAAAAAATTAAGAGAAAAAGAACTGGAATTCTGGAAGTGTTGTAGAATCTTTTGGAGCAAGCTTCTGTCTTCCTTGGTGTTTGCAGTTGTCTAGAATGAGCCACACCTCTCTGACTTCTGTAACAAGACTTCTAATGTTTCTCTATAGCCCACTTCTTTTTACAGCTCTGTTGGTCCCATTCATTCCACACAGGTCTCTACTTGTCTACTTCTTGAACAATTTCAGGACCGTGGCTTAAGGTCTATATGCTCTAGGAGTTTTTTTTATCCAATAATGGCATAGAGGATGGGCTGTAAGAAGATTCTCAGAAGGAATGTTTCTTCTTGGAGTGTTGCCTCATTGACAACTATAAACATGGAAATGTGGTGTGAAGTGTGGTCACATCACAGAGAAAATTAGTTCTCTCCTGGAGTCAGGAGGGTTCAAAAGGAGTTTACTATTCAACTTTGCCTTTTACAACCCTCATCACTTTCCTCACCCTGTACACACCCGCAAACATGCATGAATGCATGCACAGAGAGTCTTTTTCTGGCTTCCAAATATCTTATGGAACTGTAAGTTAGAGATTTATCACCTCAAATATAGCAATGAAAACCTCATTTTCTGGAAACATAGTATTTTTTTTTAACTAATAGATTTAGGAGAATAGAATTCTGGGATTCGGGTGTTATGACCTTACTCAGTAACCTCTGCAACTTACAGATGAAGAAACTGAGGCTCAGAGAGGCTCAATCAGCCACCTGAGGCCACACAGTGCTTTCCTGATAGAACTGTACTTACACTTTCTAACTCCTGTGTCCTGGTTGGCTGCTTCTCAAAGAGAATGATGACAAATCTCAATAGTTCATGAATATTCCTTTTCCTTCACAGGCTCAGCACCAACAGTCATGCTCTAAAGAAAATTATTGGTTGACTGCTGTTATATTTGGATGTCCTAGTGCTGGGATTTGTTTTGAAATTGATTGGTATTGTTTCCCATATCACTGTAGGCTAAGGCTGAATTTATTCTGCTGTTATTCAAATGCATACTTTTCTAAAATGCTGATTAGATGAAAAGCTTGGGAAACCAAATAGATTGGATCTTCCCATGAAGTTTTAAAAACATAAAAGAATGTTTTCTAGGTGACAAGAAATGTAGTGATTATTAAGGATTGATCTTATAGATCCAAAGGGAACATTGACAGTACCAAGAGAGCTTATAGAGAGACCACATTCACCAGTTCTCACAATGAATTTGTGCAATTCAGTTGGTTTCATCAAGTATTAATGACTGCTGAATATGTACAGGCAGTGTGCTAGATAAGGGCGTTAGGTGGATATGACAGATTATAAGGCCTGGTCCTTTCCTCCGGGCATGAACAACCTAATGGGGAAATGTGAAAGCATCTCAGCGACCTCCAGAGTCATGCTCCTGGTTGAAGAAGAAAACTTCTCCTATAAGAAACCGACTCTTTGCTCAAATGTATATGAAGAGCTATATTCTCCTTAAATCAAGTCCTCACATTTATTTATAATTTTTTATAATCTTTCTTGAATTATTTATAACATCTGTTGAATTCTTCTGACAGAATAACAAGTTCCAAGCATTTCCCATGGATAAATGTAAACACTAAACCTGTGAGATATCCTTTAAATAAATGCTGCTTTACTGGATAGAGTATGCTTTTTGTTAGTCCCCATACTGCTTTCTCTAAGCTCCTGAGTGGGAGGAAAGAAGCAAGCCATAAGGGAAAGACCACGGCCACCTTGTTTTCTCCTTTGTAATTTTGCAGATATTTTGCAGATACTGGTAACATCCCTTCCATGTGTTCCCTGTTGAAAAACCCTCTCTCAATGCTCCTCTTTGAAATTCTTCAGCCTGTCCTCCATTTCTCCCTTTCTTACTCTCTTTCTTTTGCTCTATTTTCTCTGTTTGTTTTATAAGTTGCCTTGTGTAGCTCATTATGTCTTTCTGAGGTGGGAGAATGAGAATGATGCAAATTACCCTACTTGTATTGCACCATGCTTTAAATCAGGAGTTGGATAAAGTATTTTTACATTTTTTTTAAAAAAACAATTATACTGATGATGTGCCTGGAATTTTATGGGTCTTTCTGGCCCTGGCTACACATTGGGAAGATGTCTTCAGGGAATAGTCTACAGGGTCTTCTGCATTCCTTTCTTGTAACCAGTTGCTTGTGGGGACTCCAGTTGGGTTATGAATGTACTGGATGCCAAGTGTTTCTTTTTGTTGTTGTTAGGCTTCTAGCATTCATGCAGAAATGCTTATATACTTTGGCTTATTTTCCATCTACTTCCCACACCTGTTGGTTGTCTGATTAGGTGTGCAAATAAATTGTCCCAATTTCCCCTTATGTGAATGGATTCTCTCCAAATCTCTCTACGAAGACTCCTGAATCCAAGGCTTACATTCTCCTCATTGCAATTCCATTCTGTCAGAGTGGAAGGTACCCCAGCATCTAATCTAGTGTTATTAATTACTTTTCTTTATAACTTAAGGAGTCTTTTAACAAACCAAAATTTAAATCTTAAAGGGGAGCTTATTATAATAGCATTAGTTTATGCATTCATTTAACTGTGTGTGCATGAGAGAGAGAGAGAGAGAGAGAGAGAGAGAGAGAGAGAGACTTCTGCCACTTGGTTCAATGATGGCACAGTCCAGAGTATGTGTGAGGTGGGAAAGGTGACTCTGCTGTTCTTTAGTTGGTGTTGGTTCCTTTGAGCTTTTCATAGTATATATTTAGGTGATTTAAGGGTTTTTTAAAAAATAATTTTGGCTTTATGAAATTATCCTAGATGAGCCAATCTTAGGACCTTAGAAATATAGCTACTTGGATTGTACTAGGGCTGAAGACTTATATGTATTCTTTCTCATCCCTATCTCTTTCCTCTTCTCTCTAATATATAGGTTCCAAGGAACATGGTTTGTAAATCAGTGAATTAGCCTAATTCCATTCTATGTGCCAGGAAAGCCAGACTGTTAGATAGCTTTGACTTGCTCAAGGTCACACAGCTGGTTAGTAAAAGCTAGCAATGGAATTTCTACTCACTGTGACTGAGGTCACCATTGCTCTGGAAAGAGCATATGAGTTTCCCCCTCCTTTTTTGATTTAAAATCTCTACCACCTTGTAAATATTTATTGTCCATGATCTGGTGCCACTTTAGTTCAAGCTGAGATCACATTTTCTACTGATCTGTTGCCAAAGATCTCCCCTTAAACTCTACTCACTTCTAGTGTTCAGGACATTACTCCCCTCCCACAGCTTTTCATCATCTCATGCAAGGTAGCTTAGATTGTTCTTTGCCAACCACTTCTCTGGGTCCTGCTCGTGATGTGAACAATGACTTTAGAACACCTTGCACATTACAGTCCACCTAGTGTCATGGCACTCATTGACTATCACCTCGCCACCGCTAGATTTGGGGAGATATTAACAAGGAAACTGGCCTTGTGTTAGGCACATTACAAAAATTATTAGTCAACTCTTACAACAACATCTGAGGTAGGTAGGTACTGGTTTCTATTTTCCAGTTGAGGAAATGAGATTCAGAGAGACCGCACAGCAAGCAGCAGGGCTGGAATCCGAGCCCAGGTTAATCTGACTCAAAAGCCTGTGCTTTAGACCTCCAGGCTCCTTTAGAGCCAGGACTTCCTCACAACATCAGTGGCCATGTTTATTGTCTAAGTAACTGTAATGATTAAGGGAAAGATATGGGGCGGGCTACTGCTTTACGAAGCAGCCTAGCAAGATTTAAAATCCAGTTTATAAAGCAAAGGCTATGGATGAACTTGGTCATCAAATTCTGAAATATGAAGGCAAACAGGCAGTTTGGAAGCTTGAGGTAAGTTTAGGGCAAACAAGGAAATAATACTTCTCCTAGCACGTAATAAAGTTATGGAACTCATTACCCTGAGAGGCGGTACAGACAGGAAATGTAAATGGATTAAAAAAGAGTTTGGACAAATTTATGAATGACAGAGTCATAAAAGGCTTCTAACAGAAGCTGGAATATACGAGGTGTGACTATAAAGCAATGAAAATCTATTTTTTTTAACAAACACCAGGACTTGTATATCCAAATAAATATATTTTTCCTTCAAAGTCATTGCCTTGGGAGAAGACATGCTTATTCTAATACTGCTTGCTTGCCCAGAACATATTTGGAACTCATAGAAATATAGAGGTTTAAGTTCACTCACCCCTCTCCTTTTACAGATGAGAAAACTGAAACCTAAAGTAATTAAATCACTTGCCCAAGGTCACACAGAAGCACTTCTGGGGCTAGAATCCCAGTTGCTTGACTTTTGGTTTATTATCGCCCCTTTCATGGTTGCATGCGGTCTCCTGCTATAGATTCTCCAGCCTCTGTGACTAATTCTTTAGGATATCCTAATGGTGGTAAATCTTTATCCTTTGTAAATGGGTTTCTGGAATAGTCAAAACTAATTTAGATTTAAGGTTGAGGATTAAGATGTATGTTCAAGCTGTGAATTAACATTATTCGTTCTAAACCTGAGAAGTTTTTTTTTCCCTAAAGAAAGGGGCAATGAAACCATCATTTGCTACCTGTAAACTGGCTTCCTCCTGGCCACCTTCAGCTGGCCCTGAGGAATGTGTAATGCACCTCCACTTCTAGGTCACTTTTCACAAGCCACATCCCCGAGCTAGACTGCTATGGCCCCTCCTTTTCCATAACAGGTAATGAGAGCACAGACAAGGGAAATTGATCTCTCAAGGGTGAAAGGAAGTTAGCAGGGAAGCGGCCCCTTTGGAGCCGGAGATGGCTTTGGAGTGTTTGGAATTCCTGGGAGGAATGCTATAGGAATCCCAGAGTCTTTTCTCAAACTGATCAAGATATTCCGGGCAATGAAGAAGGAGAGAGGAGATTTGACAAAGCAGGGTTAAAATCTGAGCATTGACCTCTGTTGTCATTGAAGAGATTAAAAAAAGAATCGCAGAGCTCAGGTGAAAAATAGGAGAGACATAGCTGTGATCCCTCCAAACTCCTCAAGAGCCAACCAAAGACAGAGGTCACTGGGGGCTCACTGGTTTGTGTTCATTCATGCTCTGCCAGTGAAATTCACTTTGATCACCAAATGTCCCTTTCATTTGGATTTCTAAGAAAAATAAAGGGGCGGGGGAAGGGAAAGTGATGGAAGGAGGAGGCAAGCATAGAGAAACCCCAGAGTCCATGAAGCATGATAGACTTTTGCTTACAATTGGAAACGTTGCTTCTCGAAATGGATTCACGGCCTTGAACCAAAGTTAACAAAGAAAAGACAAACATGTCACTAAAAGTAACATGTTGACATGTGTTGATGTCTCAGCCAAAATTTATAACATAACCCAGAGGAGCATTTGAGATGCCTGGCCATGCCTCCTGGTTGATGGCATGTGATGGAATTCTGGTGGGAGATATCCCAGAGGGGTCAAGGCCAGCAAGGAAAGCTGGAGACAGCAGCGCTGGGTCCTGAAGTTGTTAAAAAATTAAACTTTGTTTTATGATGCTTGAAGCAGACACAACAAAAAAAACCTGGTTTGGATGGAAATGGAAAAGTGGCTATCAGATTTGGTGAAATCTCTGGAAGAGAATCAGTAAGAAGAGAAAAGAGATATATATCTATTTGTTTGCATACACACACACATCAAACAAGGGGAGGGTAAGGCCATTACCACACAGTTCTTGTGTGCAAGTGTGCATGAACATGCATGGCCCACTGCACAGACGTGCACACACTATCTCACACAACAATATTATTATACATCCTTCTTGGCTAAGAAAAGGAGGGGAAAAAGTTGAATCTTAGCTGTAGGCAAGGAGTTGCTAATAGTAGGAAACTGCTTATTGGGAAAATGTCTACAGTTCCACTTAAGCCCCCTTTGGCTTCATCCCAACCCCATAGAGCCCTGCAGATTTAATAACGATACGGAGGTTAAAAAAAACAAAACAGCTCCAGAACGCTATTTGGGAAGAGGTCTCATTTTGGGGGTCTCCCTCTGGGACCCTGCAATGAGGTGACAACACTGTCTCAGCTTTGTGAAGAGGCTGCTACCCAGAGCAGAACTGCTTTTGGGGGGCACAGTTCTGTGGGGGAGGGCTTGACTTACTCTGAAGTGTGGGGAAAATGTAGATATGACTGTTGAATATTTGTTGTCTTTATTTAGGAATGGAGCTATTTTCTGGCTTAAAACTTTTTTTTTTATTGCTTTTTTTATGCCCATCTCTGTCTGGCTGATCACTGGGCTGGATGAGAACTTCAAAGGGGGATTTCAACCAGTCGATTTCCACCCATTTCCATCCAAACCTCTGGGTACTTAGCCTGGAATGTAATAGACCTCTTTAAATGGCGGTAAGTATTATTTCCTTAAAGAAAACCCATTCATTTTCAAATTAGGGTATATTTTTCAAATTGATAAAAAAGTTTTTGACAGATGCTAAGAAATGAGAGACCACCAATGCTTGTCAGACTTGAAGAGGCAGAGAATATACTAGAATCATCTGGTCCACAAGTGACCTCAGGGCTAGAAAAGGAGATACCTACCCATTCTGTTCAGTCTCCTGTGTGTTTATGAAATGGCCAAATGTGGCAGTAACTAACTGCAGAAGCTTGTGGTCCTTTGACAAAATAAAATAAATTTCTTGCCACCTTCCCCTGCCCCCTTTCTAAAAAGTTGAGCAGAGAAAGCTAATTTCTGGTTCACGTGGCCCTCTCCTTGGCTTTAGATGCGAGAATCCACTGCTCCGTGTGTGCGGGTGTCACATGGAAATGTCGTCCGTGGAGAGCAGTGACAACAAACATTAGGGCTCCGGCGGGAATCTCAGAGTTTCACAAGCCCGGGTGAAAACTCCGTGGCTGGAGGATGTCCTTGGAGGCCAGCCAGCTCAGGCCTTTCGCAGAGACTCTCCTCTCTACATCTTCTTGCTACCCTCGTCTCAAGGGTTTCTCCCACCTCCTAAACAACAGACTGTTATTTAAATAACTTAAAAGGAAATGGAAAACAGAAACTGGTGTTATGGATCCATTTACCTGTTCCTTGTGTTATGCTAAAAAAAAAAAGGCAACATCTGGCCTACTTTAAATCCATGTGGGTTTGAGAAAGATGACACCTATCTGAAAGAAAGTTTTTTCTTTTAGCATCTTTTCAGACTTCATTTTTTTCTCCAGACATTCTTCAGACTAATTCCACACAATGAGCTACTGGGATATTAGCAGGGACATTAAAGCATGAGGTGTTAAGGCACGTGTTCAAGCTGATTCATGATCCTGGACACTTGAGGATCTGAGTTCTGCCCTCAGTGTGGGGTAGGGGAGTAACTGAGTGGATTACAGAAATTCGAGGCAGTGGCGGCAGGGGGAGGGAGAGTGAAAAGCCAAGTGTTCATACCAACCAACACACATGGTTTTGGAGCCCTGACTCCACCACGGACCAGCTCTGCAAATGTGGGCCAGTTATTTAATCTCGCTGCACCGCCATCTGTCAAATGGGGATAATAGTGGGGGATATAACAGTTTGACTTGGCATCTTGGTAGCCATGGTAGAGATTTTGGCATTCACACTAAATTTATGACACTAAAATGAAAACCATCAAAATGTCAGCCTTGAAAAATTAGCAAATAACTTACAAGGAAGGCACATTTCTGCCTCCCACACATCCCTGAGCCTCATCGTAGGGATGAAAGGGGGTTTGAGGATGCCTCAGGGATGGGGCTGAGGGTCAGAGATGGGTTGAGAGTTACAGACAAATGGGACATTTAATCATATGACTTCTGAGCTTTATCAAGAGGGCTTTCTTTAAAATACCCTTCTTTGGGTGATAAATTCCATAGGTTTGAGGGAGGTTCAAATGAGCTAATGTCAGTAAAGATCACTGGCAGGTTAGTGCTCCTTCCCTTATCCACTCCTTCCCGATGCCTGCCCTTCCGCTCTCCTGCCCTCCCTCCCTCCCTCCCTCTGGCTGGTTTCAGAACCAATGCTCTCATCCAAGCAACAGCAGCCCTGATGTGCTGCTTCACTTTCAGAGGTTTTAGTTACCCACGGTCAACTGTGGTCTGAAAATATTAAATGGAAAGTTCTAGAAACAAACAATTCATAAGTTTTAAATTGTGTGTCATTCTGAGTAACGTGAGGAAATCCCACACTATCCCACTCTGTCCTGCCTGAGACAGGAATCATGCCCTCTGCCAGCGTCTCCACGCTCTGTACACTCCCTGCCTCCTTGTCACTTAGTAGCCATCATGGTTAGCAGATCAGTTGCCGAGGCATCGCAGTGCTTGGGTTTAAGTAACCCTTATTTCACTTAAAATGCCACATAACTATTACAGTATACTTTTATCATTGATCTATTTTATTATTAGATATTATTGTTAATCTCTTACTGTGTGACATAATTTATGCATTAAATTGTATCACAGGTGTGTGTGCACAGGAAAAAACATAGTACATGCAGGGTGTGGTACTAGCGTGGTTTCGGAACACCACGGGTCTTGGAACACATTGCCCTCGGAGAAGCGGGGACTACTGTGCATGGCCTCTTAAACTTAATTACTCAGAAACTGAGCCCTGTGTTGGCACAGAGGGACTGGTCCTAATTTTCTCGGTATCCAAAACACATGCAGCTATAGTTCTCCGTGAATTAAAAGATTGTGTTTGTTGAGTCCCTCCATCACTTCAAGCACCCTCTTTTCAAGAATCCCTTAGGTCTGTTGATCCACCCCCTTTCTGGGCCATCGGCTAATCATTTACTGTCCCCAGTTACATGAAAGGAGAGTGTAAGAGGCTGACCAGCATTGCAGGAGCCCACTGTGGAGACGAGCGGGTTTCACAAGGAAGAGCCGGCAAACAGCAGGGGCTTAAGAGACACCTTGTGCAGGTGGCCCAGGAAAGCAGGGGGAGGCAGCTGAGCTGACTGAGAATCCCACGTCGGCTTTGCTCATCTGAACTGCCCCTGAACGAACCACACTGCTCAGGGTTCGACCCCATACCCAGGAACAGGGTGTTGGGAGAAGGTCATATCCTGTGATTATTTTAAGTTCCCCATGGACAGCAGGAATTTTCTTCCTCCCCATAGCCTACTTTCTTGTGAGACCTGATCCTATGGGGAAAGAGATCTTTGATAAAGACATCCAAAGAGACTTGTGTGTGTGTGTGTGTGTGTGTGTGTGAAAGCACTTACCAAAGTTACACCAAATGAGGAGGTCAACATGGGTGAGGGAGAGCTTTGCTGGGTTTGTGGATGCCCCTTTCTGGGGATCACGGGGACCTACAGCCTCCTTGGCCACACAGGGGTCTCAGAGTTCTCCCTGCAAATGGGGCTGGGCTGGGCAGGCTGAGGGCTGGACGGTGGAAGAGCTAGGCAGCTGTATGCCACACTGACTGAGACCATCGTGGAACAGTTGTTTTCTTATCCAGTAATTTCGATCACCTTCCTACATGCAAAAATAAACTTCAACATCTTTTTAAGGCTTGCAGTAGATTCCCCAAGATGAAGGCACCTTTTTAATTTTTTAATTTTATTTTTCACCTCATAGCTTGTCTTTCTAAGTCGCTTGCAAGGGAGTCCTTAGCGAGCTGGGGAAACATCTCCCCAGGGAGAAGCAGAGGCTGACTGGGCTGACGTTAGGTGCCCGAGCCCCTACTCCTCCCAGTGGGCTGGGTCCCAGGCCCCAATGTGTGCAGCCATGCTACACATGTGGCATTTCAGCCAACACACACAATTACACTATCCCTTAATTAGAACCCTCTCTTTGTACTGGGAAAGCCTCAGCTGCTTGTCAACGAAAACATATTTGTACCGTGGACTTAAAAATACACACACATAAATTGCCAATTATTCCCCATTCATAGACTCTGGCAAGACACAGGCGAGGGCTGTTTGCTTTCCCTTAGGCCAAATTAAGACTTGCCTTTCATGGCAACTTATTTGCAGCAGTAATTTTCCACATCATTTAATTAGACTAATTGATTCAGCAGTTTTATCAAGCAGTAACACAGGCTGGGTGCTTGGGGCCAATTACTCTGTGCTCTTTGGACTCACTTTGAGCAAAGATCTGATTAACTTTACTGCTTTCAAATCCAGGTCAGACTGGACCTGGTGTGTCTGCCTTTGTGGCACATGTAAGTACATGTGGGGAGCCACTAATTTATTAAGCGCTTTGAAGAGAACTGGGTGCTTAATCCAGGCGGGGAGTCTGTCCAAGGAACAATTAGGCCACTGAAGCATGAAAGTGAGTTGTGATGGCCGGTTCCGGGGGCAGCGTGAGCTGAGCAGCTGCCAGCAGTGGAGTGTCACTCTCGTCAACTGGGAGTTTGCATTTTGCAGGAGCCACACTGTATGCACGGCCATGTTCTAGTTCACCCGGTGGATGGATTGTTATGAATGATTTTTAGGCAAAACAACTAAGGGATAGGTACTTAGATCTTGCTAAATTGCAAACGGGTTTGTACCCTGTTTTCCATCTTCTCCTTCTTCCTCCTTTTCTGGTAAATGTGAGTTTCATGAAATGTTGGGTACAGAGGAGTGGCTACCGAATGAAAAGAAACTACTTAGAAGCCAGTGTTCATAGAGGCCACGCTATGGCCAGGTGCTGTCCTTGACTCTTTCCATGTGTTCCTTCATTTAATCCTCATTACAACCTTGTGAGTAGGTACGTACTTATGAGGAGGCACGAGAGGTGAAGGGGCCGGCCCCGAGTTATGCAGCCGGCAGGACTCAAGCTCTCTGCTCCCTATCACCGTTCTAGAAAATGCTTGTGGGTGCAGGAAAACCGTATGTTTGTAAGCTATTCAGCAGGCCATGTGTTCTACTTTTGTAATGATGTATAAATGTCCTCCTGTTAAACTGGTGAGGAAGATGAGACTGTAAATGTTGGTTTAAAACAGAAGTCAGCAAAATTTTCCTATAAAGAGCCAGATAGTAAATATTTTAGGTTTTGTAGGCCACATATGGTCTCTGTTGCAACTACTCAACTCTACCTTGTAGCACAGGAGCAGCCACAGATAATGTTTAAAAAAGTGAGTGTGGCTGTGTTCCAATAAAACTTTATTTACAAAATCAGGTGGCTGGCCAGATCTGGCCCCTCAGGCCATAGTTTGCCAACCTGTTGTCTGAAAAATGGTGTTGTATGTGCTTAAGCGTTAAGCCATCGGAAAACATTCTGAAACCTCAGAAACAAATCAAAACGTATAAACCTTCTATTTTCTTTTCTTCTGTTTTCTTTAAATATAAACGAATCCATGTTTTCATGTGAAGACTGATTTCTTGAGGCTCGTTCTCTCTTTGTTTTCTTCTTATAGGTGACAATTTAGTGAGTTGCATAAACTGGCCTTGAACTTGACGTTTTCCCAACCTATAAGCAAGGGTGGTCAGGCCACCCAGGCTAATAATGAATGGTGGGTGAGGGGCAGAGCCCCTCTCCATAAACACCCTGACTATTTACTGGGCTTTTGAGGCCACTAGGCCTCGGGGAAATTCAGAGAGCCTGAGGTTGGCAGCGACACGCCTCGGTGAGGCATACCCTGTTGTCACTGTCCAATGGCAAACGTGCCTTCGTCCTGTATGCCATCAAGAACACCTCTGTAATAGCTTTTCTGTCTTAAGTTTGTGTTTGCAAGGAGACTCTCTAAAGCCAAGTTAAATGCTCTGAGGCTTTATGTCTGTGACTCAGGTAGCGGCCAGCCACCCACAGAGGAGAACCACCTCTCAGCAGAGCCACTCCCACTGAACTAGATGGGAGGGAGCACTCTCCTCCCAGAGAAACTGACTGAACAAAGCCAGTGTTCTCATTAAAATAATACAGTCTTAAGAAGAAAGAAAGATAAAGCAACTTGACCATTCATAAATATAAAAATCAACAACAAAATATAATATCCAGCCTTGGCTGGCTGGCTCAGTTGGTTGGAGCGTTGCTCCATGCACCAAAAGATTGCAGGTTTGATTCCTGGTCAGGACACGTATAGGAGGCACTGATCGATGTTTTCTCTTTCTCTCTGTTTCTCCCTTCCTCTCTCTCTAAACTAAATCAACATATCCTCAGGTGAGGATTAAATATACACACACCCATATACACACAAACATATATATACACATTATCTATGACAACTTAAATAAAAATGTAGCTTCAAAGTATGAAAGGGGGGACAGGGAGAAGATGGTATGTATATTTTTTGTATATCTTCATATCCTGTTTTGGTAGAAAAGCATCAAACAAACTCATAAAACAAAATAATAAATAGTAAATAATAAAATAATTGTTTCACCCTCTAAAGTAAGAAAG
Organism: Trachops cirrhosus; assembly: GCA_028533065.1. NCBI lineage: Eukaryota > Metazoa > Chordata > Mammalia > Chiroptera > Phyllostomidae > Trachops > Trachops cirrhosus. The sequence goes on from CM052541.1 coordinate 105,713,325, forward strand.
GAAAATGTCCTCTGACAGTCTTCGGTTTTTGTTTTTGTTATTGTCTCCAGAGTCAGAGGCGTCTTCCAGAACAGAGCTGGAGGCTCAGAGCTACATTGCCGGAGCTATAAGAAGAACGACACACAGATAGTGAATGGAGGAGAGGTGGTCAGCGCAACTTGATGTGTGCACCCCCGTTGGCTTCAGGCAGGCATGTGGAAATGGCTTCAGATACCCGAGAAAGGCTTGACTTGGAGATGAACTGGAAGTCCCCGAGAAGGAAGGTATCAGGGAGTTGGTTGTTTTCACAGGCGCTACAAGATAGCACTCCTCTGAGATGATGTTCAGAGATTGTCCTTAGTTATGTGGCTGTAGCCTTGCTCCTGTCTTTGGCTACCTTCTTGCCCCTTACACTCTTTCGTCCTCTCTTCTGTATTCCTTCTTCCCACCACCTCCACATACTCCCTTTTCCTTCTCTATTTTACCCTGTAGCTGAGGGTATCCACCATGAGGGAGGGAGACTGCAATTTCTGTTTAAGTTCCTGACAAAGAATTGCCAACCTAACCCTGTGGATAAAGGCTGAAGTTCGGAATAGAAATTTGAGAATCACCAACATTGCAAAGGAGAGACTTTCATAAGAAATAAAACATGCTGCTTTGGTGTCGGTATGTTTTGGGCTAGATTATAGGAAGTGCACTGTCCCAAGTCCAAATTCTCAATACACAATGTAGGCAACTTGATCAACAAGATTATAAAAGTGTCTCTCAGGAAATGATTGAGCATTTTCCCATTTATAGGAAAAAAGATTCCAGGTTCACTTGTAAAAATTAACTACATTTTCAACAACATACGCAATATATGGGAGCTTGTTAAATTTTTGTTCATTCAACAAGTATTTATTAGGTCTCTTTTTTTTACAAATATTATGTTAGACTCAAAAATATAAAAGTATATATAAGACACATTTCCTTCCCTCAAAGAGATTCTCAGCTAATTTTGGTTCTGCTGCATCACAAATGTACCTGATACACCTGTCTAGTCACTCTTCCTTTTTGGAAGTTCCTCTGGGTAAGGTGAGTACACATCCTGGTTTGTTCAGGGCAATCCCACTTTATGTCTATTGTCCCTGGGCATTATTGGTAACTCCACCTTTTGCTCTCCAATATGCTTTAGTTTGGTTGATAATAATGATTCAGTAATCCTAACCATAGGCCCTGATATATGAGAATGCCTAGGAAGACATGTTTTTACCTGGTGACCTGCTCTTTTGTTCACATCTGGTTGAACCTGTAATCAACACCTGTCCAAAGAAGAGCCAATCAGATTCCATGTCTTGAAAGTTTGCACTGAGACCCATAGATGGAGCCACATTGAATTGACTGAGCAATGGAGCTGAGGTCAGGAGGAGTGGTGGCCAGATCTGTTACCGTAACAACCCAAAGCCATATTTGCAAGCTATCATTTTGGTGGAAAAGGAGCCAAGAGCCTTAGAAAGAAGCCATATGGTGGTGGTGGTGTGTGTGAGGGATGTGAGATTCTATTTTTAGTCATTAAGGAGTCAAATACCATCAATGAGCTTGCAAGGAAGCATGGCTTCTGCTCCCCTCCAGCCCCTTTCCCAGTGAATACCAGAGGGCATTTGGCAGTGGAATGAGACTCCCTGCTTGAGTAAGTGCCATGAGTGCCTCAAACCACCTCCCTTTTCCTTTCCCAGGGCTCTTCTGCCCTCTGAAGTCAATGGAGGAAGACCTCAAGAGAATCACTCATAACTTCACATGTAGACTCTTGAAAGTAAGTCTAGCAATTAGAAGAAGTTGGACATTTTATTCTCTGGTTATGACATCAAGTCAGCAAGCCTGAGAACCTGTACAAGCACTTCCAGAGAGGCAGAAAGAACCCTGAGGAGGCAGCACAGTGTGCTACCAGGCAGAGATAAAGACTTCCCTGTATGGGTCCTGAGAGCATGGAAGATAGATCCTGCACATGCCATGGACCCCGGATTCGGGATTAGGAAGGGTATTTGGGATTTGTGCTGATAGCATTGCAGAGGCCACCGAAATTTTGGAACATCAGAACAAGTGGATGAATCTATTGGCTACAGGACAGGTGAAAGAGATAGTCTGTGTCTCAGGGAGTGTCTCTAAATTGAGCCCTTTATCAGGGTTCCTAGATAATGAGCCAAGTCAACAGTTATGAACAACCAAGGTGAAGCCTGGAAATGTCTGAAAGCCCTCTCTGAGTGGCCATGTAAGAAGGTATGTACCTTCTGTCCATCTGCTCTCCACTCCAGCATGAGAGTGGAGATGAGTAAGGAGGCATGTGAGAGCAGACTGTATCTCACTAACCCCTGGCCAAGCCACGTGAGCTCGCAGTGTAGCCTACCCTGAGGCTGGGAAGGTGGAAAGAGAAGAGCTTCCCTTGAATATAGAACTGAAGGTGTACAATTGATAACACTGACTCTTACAGAATGAACTTAAGAGTGCTTTGATAACAAATGCGATAGGAAACCTGTGTTGTCATCTCAGTTTTGGTTAAGAATGTTGCACTCTGGAAAAAAGGGCAATTCAGTAGAGCCTTGTTGGTGGCAGACACTTGATAAAGGAACCTCTTCCATGTTTATTCCCCAATGAGTTGAGACTCCTCATTAAACCAGTTTGTGGACAGAAACTGTTAGAGCCTCTCTCAAATTCAGCAGCTATATTCCCTGGAAAACCTTGGTAGCCCAGTATGATCAGTAAGTACCTCATAATGATCAGATGCCTCAGTAAGATCAGATACACCAGTGTGATCAGTACCCCAGTGTGATGAGGTACCCCAGCATGATCAGTACCCCAGTCTGGTTGGATATCCCAGCATGATCAGTACCCCAGCATGATCAGATACCCCAGCATGATCAGCTGCCACCACGCAGATTCAGTTTCCCTGATACCAGAAGTCTGTTATGGCTGTCCAAGTCCAATGGAAAGGAATCAAAGAAACCTCTAATGTGAGTAAATCAGATACCCAACTTTATTAACACATTGCAGTTACCACCCTGAAAGTATGTCATGGTTCATGTACCAAAATTCTGTTGGACTCTGAGCTGAAGACATAACATCAGGTTTTATACAAAGTCTTAAATTCAGCCTGTCCACTTAAAGATGATAACTGAGTTCAGACATTAAGTATTAGAAAAGTTGGTGCCATATTAGTCACCCTCTTCCTTGTCATAACAGTGAAGGAACATTGTGAGGTTGTGTGGAGGAGGGATTTAGGTATTTGGATTGTGCAGGAGACACATAGTCTTGGACGGAGGCAAGCAAGAGGTTTCACCTAGAACCCACTCAGGAAAAATGAGATGAGCCAAAGGTGGCTGCCTGATTACGACTTCACAGGCCTTTCAACACTTCCTTTGATTTCTTTGGCATTTCCTTGATTGTAATAGCCCTCTTTTTACTTATTCTGGACTGAAGAATGCCAAGAGTTGCACCCAAATAAAAGGAAATAATTGTCATTGCAATTGTGAGGACAGGATACGGAAGCTACCTAAAATGATGTTTTGGGATTTTTTTCTGCTTTTGTGAAGAATTTAGACACTCATTTATCTAAGAGATACATTATTAACAGGGGAAATATTGCTCCCAAGGGGACAAAAATTGGTTGGAGAAGATCAGATATTACAATGGTTTATGCCCCTCTGAAGCTCAACTTACCCCTCAACATAAACAGTATACAATATACCTGTGGTATCCAAATTTCATAAGGGCAGGGACATAATTTGGAAGCAAATGTCTAAAAAGTTTCCTGAGGGGGAAATATAATGAAAAATGTTTGAGAAATAATGATCTAGGAAGGAGAAAAAGGCAGAAACTGGAGTCCTTTCCATTTAAAATGCTGGACAATGTTTTCTACTTTTACTAGACATAAATAAATTCCTCTCTGGATGAGTCATGTGAGACAAATAGATTTACGGATGGCCTCTGCTTCTAAGTTGATATTTGCCTCGTTTCTGGCTTCCCTCAGGGTCTTAGCCACAGAGAGAGCTCCTCCAGTCACCAAATCTTGTGCTCCCTTTTTTCAAGGCATCTTAAATGTTATACAAACTTTGGGCTAGAAAAATAGTTTCTAAGTTTCATCTCTCCGAGATGCATTATCCTAGCCTATGAGCAATGTTTGAGGTCTATGGGTATTTTTATGACTTAGCGCTAGATTAATGTGCCAAAGTCTGGAATTTGTTGAGACCAATTTATTTCATACAAATAAAAATGTAGAATGAACTCTTAGAATGTTGCAAAGCAAAGTACACCGCTGCGAGTTTCTATGCATGAGTACTACATTCCAACAATAGCGGGATGCATTCTTCCATTATATTTTGCATGTTTATGGGCAAAGTTAATGAGAATTAATTAGCCACACTGTTCTCAAGTAGGCATCTGATACTGGTATCTCACTAGGGCCTACAGGTAGCAAGCTTGGCATGGTGTACAAATCTCCTCACTTCTCTTCCCCTTAGCCTGATGTATCCACAGTGCTCTCTTTGGCATGCTGGCTGCCTTGTGATACTTGCTAGCACCATGGTCTGGTGATCTTTGCCTGGATTGGTGTCCACTTCACCCAGCCTTGGCAACCTCCAGCAGGTGAGGGAGTGTGATGGAGCTCAGAGAAAAGATGGTTTGGGTGCTCAAAGATACTACAACAAATTTCTATTAATAATTCTTGTCATTTGTATCTTCCAGGGATGCAAAGCTATTTCAATATTCAGATCTTAATCTATGTGTTTTACCATATAAATAGGCTAAAGAAAAAATCATATGATCATATCAACTGGTTCAGAAAGAGCATTTGACAAAATTCAACATCCATTAATGATGAAAATGCTCAGAAATGGAGAAATAGAGAAAATGTCCTCAAATTAATAAAGACCATCTTATAAAAAGCTATAGTTGACATTATACTTAATGGTTAAAGAATGACTGTTTTCCCCATTGATAACAAAGCAAGAATGTCCATTCTTACCACTCTTATCTACATGGTGTTAGAAGTGCAAGCCAGTGCAATAAGGCAGGAAAATAAATAGAAGCATGTAGATTGGAAAGGAAATAATAAAACTCTTCTTATTTTCTGATGACATGATTGTCTAACCATAACTACATAGACACCAAAATAAAAAATATAATACCATTTATAGTCATGTTAACTAAATGAAATACTTAGATGTAAACCAAACAAAACATGTTCAGGACTTGCATGCTGACAACTACAAAATAGTAATTAAAGAAGTCAAAGATGACTGAAATAAATGGAAAAAAACACATTAATGCATTAGACAACTACATAATAAACATGTCAATTCTTTCAAAATTGATATGAAGGTATAATTCAACCCTTATCAAAATAATAGGAAAGTACTTTGTAGATGTAGACAAGAATATTCTAAAATATATATGGAATCACTTCTCTGCCTTTTGGCTAAGACGAAGTGTAAAATTTATATTGAAAGGCAAGACTAGAATAGCTAAAGCACTTTCAAAAATAAAAAAGGAGAAATCAGTATGCTTGATTTAAAGATTTATCTTATAGGTTTAGTTTTTCAGACTGTATATTATTGGTAGAATGATAGACACATACATCAATGGAAGAGGATAAAGAAACTAGAAAGAGACCCACACAAATATATCCATCTGATATCAGACAAAAGCAATTCAATAGAGGAGGAGTAATTTTTAAATAAACGGTGCTGGAACAATTGGACATCCATAACCTCAAACTAAACTTTACACATCACACACACAGAATATCTCAAATGAGTAGTGCACTTAATTATAAAACACAAAATTACAAAGTTTTAGGAAAAGACATAGAAGTAAACCTGCAGGACTAGGACTGTAGTTTTTTCAAGCTGTTCTCATTGGGGGAAACTGGGTAAAGGGTACGAGGGATGTCACTGTATTATTTACTATAACTGTTTGTGAACCTACAATTATCTCAAAATACATTGTTTAATTATTGTAAAATGCGAGTATATGGTAAAAAGCAAATGTTTCATCTATCATTGTTTCTTAGTTATCCACTTCCTCCCTCCAGAAGCAATTTTCTTATTTATCTGTCCAGCATATTCTATGAATATACAAGTTCAAATAAGAGTATATATGGTATTTCACTATAATTTTGTATTAATCTTATTATGAATTAAATATTTTTTTAATTTCATATAAGAGTGATTGTAATCTTTTTCTTGTGAACTGTTTTTATCTTTAACCTATTTTCCTATTTGAGTCAAGTTTTAAAAGAAAATTATGATAATAGTTTGTAAGGATTACATTGTATTGGGTTGGCCAAAAATTTCATTTGCTTTTTTTCTTAAGATGATTGTAGTAGTGCTAAGTTGTTTTTAACTCCATTTGAAAAATTTTTGTTAGATCGTATTGTGACAGCTGTCATATCAGCATGATTTTATTTTTTGATGTTTTTATTTTAATATTTTTGATGTTTTTATTTTAATATAAAAACATCAAAATTGGTGAATTTTTGTAGAGCCATTTTAATATTAAAGATGGAAGAAAACAAGCAACAATTTCAGCATATTATGCTTTATTATTTCAAGAAAGGCAAAAACACTGAAATGAAAAAAAAACTGAAATGAAAAAAAAGATTTGTGCAGTGTGTGGAGAAGGTGCTGTGACTAATTGAACGTATCAAAAGTGGTTTGTGAAGTTTTGTGCTGGGGATTTCTTGCTGAATGATGCTCTATGGTTGGGTAGACCATTTAAAGTTGATAGCTATAAGATCGAGACAATAATTGAGAACAATCAACATTATACCACATGGGAAATAGATGACATATTCAAAATATCCAAATCAATAGTTATTGATGAAAATGAAAATGTCTTTTATTTTATGGAAAAATCCTTACAGAATTTTTGGCCAACCCAATATATTGAGGAAATTAGCTTTCAATGATATGAGTTACAATTACTTTTTTTCCTCACAGTTTGCCTTTAATTATTTGACTTTTTGTGAGGTTATTTTTCCCATGCAGAAATTTTTTAAATTTTAATTTGTCAAAGTTATTAATCTTCCTTTGTGTGGCTTTTGCATTTTGTGTCACACTTAGAACGGCCCTTTCTCCTCTAAAATTATTTTAAAAAATCACTCCACATATCTTTGAATACTTTCATGATTTTATTTTTATATCACGGATCCAGGCTCTTTTCACCCTCTCTATCAGTGTCCTCAGTTTGTGGGCTTTGGTCCTTTTGGTCACAAGATGGTTGTGAGCCTCCAGGTATCAAGTCCACATGCTGAGAAGCAGGCAGCGGACAGGGCAAAGGGACAAAGGGATGGAAAATTCAGGCTGTTGAGACTGTTCCTTTGAAAAAGCTATCCAGGAAGTTCCAATGATCAACTTCTGCTTACACTGAATGGCTAGAATTGAATTATATGGCCACTCTTAGCTTCACAGGAGTCTAGTGCTGTGAATTCTTTAAGCTGAATGTGTTTATATCCCTCTCCCCAAGAACCTGGGGTTCTGTTGGAAAGAAAATGGTGACGGTTACATCAGGTAAGAAACTAGCAGTGTCTGCCCCCAGTGACTTGCATGCACACAGGATCATTTTCTGGGTCCCTGCGTGGCTCCCAATGTGTACGTTTGCACTGCTTAACTGACTTCTAGAATCTACTGTAACCAACAAGGAGTCTGATGTCATTTTAAAAACCACTCATGAACTTCCTTATTTTTTAAAACTCTGAAATCTATCCCACCCTTGGGTGGGATCTTTTTAGGCAGTCTGAGATTTTATGGACCCCTTCCAATCTGAAGATTGGTGTCATCCCTTAGCTCAGGAAACTTTTATCACTCCTTCCTTTGACTGCTCTCCTCTCCCTTGTCTCTCTTCTCTCCCAGAACTCTCATTGCATGTACACTGGAGTTAGATTTTTTCCATGTCTCTTAACTTTCCTATCTCACTCTCCATCGCTTTGTCTTACCGCTCTGCAATTATCAGACATGGCCCAGTTGTAGATCCCAGACAACCACCTTCGTCTTTGGCCTTCTTTTTTCTATTACTGATATGACTGTTTCATTTGAAAACTATTATTTTTAAATTTCCAGATGCTATTTCTCATTCTTTGAGTTCCCCTCCTTCTCCTTCTCTTTCTCCTTCTCCTTCTCCTTCTCCTTCTCCTTCTCCTTCTCCTTCTTCTTCTTCTTCATGGCAGCCCATTCTTGATTTCTGAATTCATTACCTTCTTTAAATTCTCTGTGAACACTAATTCCAATTTTAAAAAATTTTCACTTTTGTTCTCTAAATTATAATTGATCTCTTTATTCACCTGGTTCTTCTCTTTTATGGAATCAGCTTTTCTTCAGTGTTGGATGGTCCTTGGCACAGGGTTGTTTGCCTAGCAGGCCTCTGCCATAAACAGGAGGCCAGACTGGCTGCTGTTTGCACAGGATGGGTGCTGGTTTCCAGGTAGACTGCTTGTGCAGGGAACAGGCTGGAGAGCCTGGGGAGGGGCAAAATAAACAGGGCTGTTGCCAGTCAGTGTATTTTACTCATGGGTGGAGCTGCCTTTTTGTTTCTCTAAGAATTTAACGGGAATGATGGCTGGAGCTACCAGAACAATTTATTTTAATATGGTCAGAGTAACCCCACACCTGGATCCTTCCCACGCAGAGCACCTACTGTCTTCAGAGATCCGCTCCCAGGTTTTGTTCTGTGGGCAAGAGTTGCCACCAGATGTAAGGTGCTGTAGGAAGGAGAGAGGTCTCACTGCCTCAGCTGTTTAGAATGCAGTTGAAAAATAATAAATAGTCTGATGATTGCCAAAAGATCCTCCACGGGATCTGAGGGCCCGGGAAAATGACTGATGCTCTTAATTAGAACCATCACAACTCACTGTTTACAGTTCATATTATGTTGAGAATTTCTGTTTAAGAAGTTAGAGTAGTGTGTATTTTCTTTTAGAAAGTTTTGTGATCCCAATTAAAATATATGACTTTAAATGGTTGAGCTTTATTTGTTTGGGAAGTGTACTAACAATAATGTCAGATAAGTGAGGCATTAATCTGACCACAGATGTGTGTGTTGTGTGTGTACATGAAAGAAATACACATCAAGTCTTAACTTGGCTTAACTTCGTCAACAGTCAGACCTATTTCTTCAGTTACCTGCGAGGGGCCAACTCTGAACTAAGTGTTGTGAGCAATTCCCAAGAAATAGAAGAGGTGAGCAGAGGCCCTGGGACATACGCTTTTTATAATCTAGTTGCACACTTACTATTCAGAGCTCTGTTTATATTTCTATTATGAATTTAGCTTGAGTAAGATTCTTTGTCTTAATAAGATATTCAAGATATTCACATGCACTTGAGAAATAGTGTATAATTTGTTTTAAACTGTGAAATCATTACTACCTCAAATATATGACTTTCATTATCAATAGAAATGTATGCATGAGTCTAATGAATTAAGTGTCCAATTACATGTTCCTTAATGCAATTAGCATAAATTAAACTTGTTATAACATGCAAACAGATATATAGCACATATCACCATATTTCTCATTGCATGTTTGTGTATGTGTGCATGCATACATGTAAGCATATACATATGTATAATCTCTTACAGAGAAGTTCAACATAGTGCCCTGATTATGTAAATTATAGATCATAAGGAATATATAACTGTAGAAGAATTCATGAGAGTTTATTGATAGATTCTGATTCAAGCTTTTATCCCATTTTAAGAAGTCATATTTCCCTAATACTTTTATCATGAATTTTTTGTTTATTTATTTTACCCAATCTATATTTATTAATATTAGTAAAACACACAAAAAAATTTGCCTCATATAAAAATGTTTTGTTTAATATTTCTATTTGGTTTCCTTGAGAAATAATCAGCTTAGAACACTGTATAAGTTTAAGGTGTACAGCATAATGACTTGAATTACATATATTGTAAAATGATTACCACAGTAAGTTTAGTTAACATCCATCATATCACATAGAGTAAATAAAATTTTTTTGCTTGCGATGAGAACTTTCAGGATCTCCTCTCAAACATATCATGTAACAGTGTTAACTGAAATCATCACATTGCACCACACATCTCTAATACTTATTTACCTTATAATTAGAAGTAGGTACATCTCGATCACCTTTATCCAGTACCCCACCCTCTATCTACCACCTCTGGTAAGCACAAATCTGATCTTTTTCTCTGAGTCTGGTAAGGTTTTGTTGTTGTTGTTAGTTTTTAGATTCCACATGTAAGTGAGGTAATAAAATATTTGGTTTTCTCTGACTCACTTCACTTAACATAATGCCCTCACAGTCTGTCCTGGTTGTTGCAAATGGCAGGATTTCCTTCTTTTTATGGCTAATTACTAGTCCAGTGTGTGTGTGTGTGTGTGTGTGTGTGTGTGTGTGTGAGCATGCATGCGCATGCGCCTGTCTCACAGTTTACTTATCCATTCATCCACTGATGAACCTGTCAGTTGTTTCAGAGTCTTGGTCATTGTAAGTAATGCTGCTCTGAACATGGGACGCAGTTGTCTCTTTGACGTAGTGACTTTGTTTCCTTTGGTTGAAGTCCCAGATTGGAATTGCTGGGTTACGGGGTAGTTCTATCTTAATTTTTATTTTTGAGGAACCTCTACCCTGTTTTCCAGAGCAGCTGCACCTCTACTTTCCCACTAACAGTGCGCCAGGGTTCCCTTTTCTCCAGGACCTCATCACCACTTAATTTTGTCTATTTGATAATAGCCATTCTACCAGGTGTAAGGTCATATCTTATTGTGGTTTTAATTTGCATTTCTCTGATGATTAGTGATATCAATCATCATTTTATGTACCTGTTCGCCATTTGTATGTTTTCTTTGGAAAAATGTCTATTCAGTTCTTCTGCCCATTTTTAATTGGATTGTTTATTTTTCTTCTATTGACTTGTGAGTTCTTCATATATTTTGGATATTAACCCCATACCAGATATATGATTTGCAAATATTTTCTTCCATTCTATAGGCTGCAGTTTTACTTTGCCAGTCCTTTCTTTTGCTATGAATAAGCATTTTAGTTTGATGTAATCCCACTTATTTATTTGTTTTTATTTTGTTGCTTGTGCTTTATGTGTCACATCCAAAATATTCTTGCCAAGATTTTTGTCAAGGAGCTTTCCCCTATGTTTTCTTCTGTGGGCTTTATGGTTTCAGGTCTTACATTAAGTATTTAAACCATTTAGAACCACTGGTTTCTAGAGCAATGAAAGCACATCAACTTTTTTTGTCACCAGCTTTCAAGGATAAAGTCTGAAAACATGTTTTGAGTCTTTCACTGTGTAAGGTCTCTGTAGGGACAGATGGCGCACTCCAATTAAGATCATTGTATGAGTTTGTTTTCAAGGTCTAATTACAGGGGTGTTTCAGGCATGTGAAGGAACCACCAGAAGAGTGAAGAAATAAATACTAGAAGCAGCAGAGCCATTTCCACCCCTGGGCCTGGAGAGGGAGAGGGAGGGTGTAAGGGAGGTTATCAGAATCAAGAGAAAGGAGAGATCTGAGGAGAAGGTGACAGCAACCCCACAGGGGGGAACTGAAGGGATTAATTTCTAAGACACCTAAAGCAAATAGTCATAACAATACCCAGAACCCACTATCCTTCTCTCTTGTCCCCTGTCAGGGCTCCCCACTGATCCTGTTGGTTGGGTCTCTGAAGGCACAAAGTAGGGTGGGGTGGACATGCAGGAGACAGACCAGAAAACTAGCACATTTTGTGTATGTGCCTGCAAAAAGGGATGTGTATATGGGGAGAGGGGGTATGCACACTTATATAAGTACCAGAGGTAATCTTCCAAAGACTGAGGCTCAGTTTGCATTAAAATTCAAAGGAAATAAACAATGCCTACTCTATTTGATTAATAAAGATCTCAAAGATAACAAATATCTTAGGAATAAGAAACACAGTGTAGGAATCTTTGAACATTAGAGGTGGACAGAATCTTACAAACCTATTAGTCTTCCATTTCTCAGGTGGTTCTAAGGCCCAGAATGGTGAAGGGGCTTCTGTGAGTCTGTGCCAGGTAGAGACCACTCTAGACTAGGACCCAGGCCTTCTGGCTTCCCAGCCTTCCTTCCTTCTATGTAGGCAACTGCCATTCTTTTCTAAACTCTGTTGACTAGCCCAAGCAATGAATTCCATAGAGGTGATAAAGTCAGCTTTTTAATACACACACAATCCAATGCTCCTGCTCTCCCAGGGAAACTGCTGGTTTCATTTTCTGCCAACCTTGAACCCCGGTATAGCACTTTGCTATACAGCCCTATCAAGTGATCCACTCCACAGAGCATCCCTGAAAATGTAGTCTGACTAGAAATCAGAGGGGAAACTAATAAAATCCTCATGAAACCTTTTTGATCTGCCCCAAAGTTACTCTTAAGCTATAGACCCTCCCCATCTCCTGACCCTCCCCAGACTTATATCTATATCCCTTTCTTTCAACTCTTTCTTCTTTCTCTCTGTGTATCTCTCTCTTTCCAACACACATACACACAGACACACACCTCTGCCCAAATCCACTGAGTTTTGTTGATATAGATTAATTCAATACATATATATGTGGACATTTATTGTGTTCTAATTACTGCTGCCAGACTACACAGTTTGCTTCTCCACCAGAGAGAACTCATAAACTCATCTAACTGGTGTACTGTGCATCCAATGGCCCGTGTCTGGAAGCTGCCCAAAGAGAAAAAAACATGGCGGATGATCAGTCTCTATGCCAGAGAGGGCTGCTAAAGATTTGCCTTCATTCCAAATAGTAGGAATAAAATCCATCTGGATGGGTGTATTAGGAAGCTATGATAAAATAGAAGTAGTCTATTCATGTAGATTTTATGGGATTCCAGAGCAAAACTATGAATGACTGTTTACTTTTAATTCCCTCTACAAGGGTCATTTTAATTAAAGTCTTAAGTTAAAGGGAGTTGGTGAATTTATCAGCCTAACATCTGACCTAATGTATCTTCTGTTTCTTTGCAGGGCCATGAAATTCTTCATGCCCTGGGAGTTTTGTTTTCCTGAACCTTTTGACACAGAGCTTCCATTGAGAAGGGGAAATGAAGAAAGAAGTGGTGGTTCCAAGTACCACGAATAGCCCCACCCTGGGGGGAGCAGCGTGTGAGCATGAAAAGCACCCTGGGTGAGTTAAGGAGCCTGGGGTGAGTAAAGGAGCTGCCATTTAGCTGACAAGAGGCTTACTGTAAACCAAGGAGGTAAAGGGAATTACAAGGGAGGGGAAATGAATTGACAGAAAAACGTCCTTTCCGAATGCATCCAATTTCCGAGTTCAAGTCGTCTCCAGTGCGATCCTGAACCAGCAGCCCTGCCTAGCCCAAGCATTTTCACCCTGTCCATCACTGAAACAAGAGTTGAAAAATCACCTCGGGGAGAAAGGTTATTAGGAATAATGAGAGAGCATCTGGCCAAATTTGATCCAAACTTCACAATTTCTTAGTTTCAAGTTGAATTCAAACCTTTTGGGGCTCAACTTTTTTTTCTTTTCTTTTGGCAAACCACAACATCCTATTTCTAAGAAAGGAGCTTTAAGGAAGACTTCTTGGCCATCAAATAGCTGTTAGAAAACAATATTTTGATGAGTTAAGTGTAAATGAATCAGGAACATGTGGATTAGATTTACCTCAAAGTCTGTGTGGGTTTGAAGGGAAAGGAGGAAAAGGCTTAAGCAGAATCACACTTGGGATTTTGCTGATCCTTGTATGAGAGGAAAATAGGTTTGAGGGGTCATCAACTGCCAACACCAGGAGGATGTGGTTGGTCCTGTGTGTATTGTTGTCACTGGTGTTGTTATTAGTATTATTGATTGCATACAAGGGCATTTAGCTATTTTATAGTGCTCCTTTTCCTTTCTTACGTTTGTTGCTCAGACCATCTCTATGCAGTGAACTGCCTGGCATGAGGAAGGCTCAGTGGCAAGAATGGGCTTAGGACACAGAATTTATGATTGCTTTGTCACTGAATGACGCGTTGTCTCTCCAAATATAGGAGAAGAGAATGTGAAAAAGTCTTTATGATGCTTAAAAAGGGATTTGTGTTCAATATTATGGGAGGCTTTCCAATGTAAAAACTAACTACCTTCTGTATGACTCCCCAAAGTAGTATGGAAGTGAAGGAAATTTCAAAGGAGAAGAGATAGATTGATGGAAAACTTAAGTAATGTGCCAGTGGTTATACTAAATGGTTTTTAATAATCCTTTCATTCTCCCACCTCTATTCATGAAACCTGCACCTGTGCTGTTACTCCTTTCTGTCTTTCAATGGAGAAAGTGTTCTTTACTACGTCAAAGGCCAGGTTCTCTGCTTGTGCTCCACACCTGAGTGTCCATTCTGCTCACCACCAGGCACATGAAGCTACTGAGTGCTTGAAATGCATCTAGCCTGAACTGATGTGTACTGTAAGTGTAAAATACTTGACATAAAAGGAATATAAAATATCTCATAATTATTTATATTGATGGCATGCTGAAATGATATTTTGTCGATGTCATGTGAATTGAAATGTATTATTGGAATTCATTTTACTTTTTTTTTTACTTTGCTACTATGTTACTAGGAAATTTAAAATTATGTATGTGGCTTGCATTATGCTGTAGAGTCCCAGGGGTTTCCAGCCTTTTGGTGTGTCTGGGTGACACTGGAAGGAGAAGAGTTGTCTTGGGCCACACATTAAATACACTGTGGCACGTAGTCACAAAATAAAACTCATTATGTTTTAAGTGAATTTACGATTTTGTGTTGGGCCTCATTCAGTCCATCCTGGGCTGCAGGTGGCCCATGGGCGGCAGGTCGGACACCCTTGCTAGAACAAACATTCCCCAGGGTCTCAAGGACATTAGTCTCCTAATAGTCTTGTTTCTCTACTATATCTTCAACCTTTCCCTCTTGTCTGTATAATTCTGTAATATACCCACTTGTGAAAATGGTTCTCCAAACAAAAAACCCCCAAATCCTCCTTTGATACCATCACCCTTACTAGTTTCACCCCGCCATTCCATCTATCACCAGAGCCAACCTTCTGAACGTGCTGCTTACACAGTCCGCCTGCGCTTCCTTGTAGGCCAAGCTGAGTCTGTGTTGTCCCACCACTGGGCCCAGTCGGCTCTTGCTAGAGCCACAAATGGCCTTTATGGTGCAAAACCCAAAGGGCACATCTCTCCCGACCAGCTCTGCAGCATTTGACATAACTGATCACTCTGCTTCTCAAAACTCTTCTCTTGTGACCCTTTCCTAGGATGTCTGGATTCCCTATTCTCTCCGCACATTCACGGCCTGTCTTTTTTTATTGGACTTCAGTTTTTTATATTATCTCTCAGTGCTGGAGTGCCTCAGGCTTTTGCCCTGGTCCTTTTCTCACTGTATATTCTTTCCCTAGATAGCTTCTTCCATTTTCATGATTTTAAATATCATTTATGCTGACAACTATCAATCTCAAGTCACCTGCTACAGACCTGGATGTACGCAGAGCTCTCTTCTGCTCTCTAACCCCACATCTAAGTGACTTCTGGACTCTTCATTTACATATCTCACAGGCATTCCAAACTTATCATGTCCGAAAAGGAACTTTTAGGCCTCTCCTCCAAATTTCGTTTTTTACCATCTCAGTAAAGGACATTAGTCTTCACTCAAGTGGATAGTCAGAAACATCAGAGTTAGCTTTGATGCCTTCCATCCTCTTCTACATACAAATATCACCAAAAATTCTCAAGTATACCTCAAAATTCTTTCTCGATGCATCTTTTCTCCTAGACTACCACAATGGTCTCCTAACTGGTTTCAGCAGGTAGTGTCAAAGCCAGGACTCAAACCTAAGGTGTGTCATTGTTCCACAATGCTCATGCTTCTGCCTCCTACTCACACCCTTTATTTATTTATTTATCTATCCATCTATCTATCTATCTATTTATTTATTTATTTATTTTAATGCTAGGAAGTGGAGGAGATAACAGTTTGAACTTAAGTCTCTGGTTTTTCAGATTGGAAGAACAGTGGTGGCCTCTCTGCAGAGGTGACATGTAGGAAGGAACCAGGTGTAGAAGATCAGAAGAAAGAGAATTCCAGGCAGAAAGAATAGCAAGTGCAAAGACCCTGGGGTGGAAATGAGCTTGGCATATTTGAGGAACAAAAGCCAGGCAAATAAGGATGGAGTAGATGGAGAGAAAGGCTGAGCCTGTCTTGGGGGGTCACCGCTACTGTGTGACACCTGGATGGACAGGGAGCCCAGGTGGAAGCTTTGACACATGTTGGGAGCTTCTTGTGCTAAGTTGGTGAGTTGAGCTAGGTTATGCCAATGGAGATGAAGAGATGGAGAAGTGGATTTGTTTAAGATGTACTTTGGAGGTAGAATCAACAGGACTGGTCAGTGGATTGGAGAGGTCAGAGAGGACTGGGACTCATTTTCTGGAATGGTGAGTACCCAAGAATTTAGATTTGGGTCAGATAACCTATGAATGTACAATTGTGAAGTTCAGAAAAGAAGTAAAAAACTAGAGAGGCACACTTTTGTTTTATCATCACCCAAGGGCATTTTCATTTGCTTATTTAGAAAGAGAGAGGAAGGGAGGGAGAGAAACACTGGCGAAAGGGAAGCATTGATTGGTTGCCTTCATATACACGCAGACTGGGGACCCGTGGAGGGCCTGGGGATGAACCCACAACCCTACGGGATGACATTCCAACCACTGAGCCACACCAACCAGGGCTAAACATGCACACTTTAGAGTCATCAGTGTACAGATGGCATTTAAAGCCACCTAGATAGATGAAAGTTTCTAGGGAAGGAAGAGAGAAATGAAAAAAGGACCCAAGGAAGGATCTGACATTGGTAGGTAAGTAGACGTGGAACCAGCGAAAGGATGTGGGAAGGAATGGCCAGACAGGTAGGAGAAAGACCAGAGGAGTGTGGGTTTCCTGGGACCTAGGAGAAAGCAATATTTCGGGAAGGGGAGAACAGTCCCCTGTATCAAATGCCATTGCAAAGTTCATGAAGATGGATCCCAAAACGTGTGTATTGGATCTGGCTCCATGGAAAGTTGTTGGTGACTGATATGGGAAATTTGAGTAGAGTGGGAGGGGATTATAGGTAATACTTTTAAGAAATAACAGAGTAACAGGGGCCAAGAGGGGCACTTTTTATAAATGGAAGATAGTACAGCCTGTTTGCTTGCTGGTGGAAATGGTCTAGAAGGGATAGAGATAAAACAAAGCAGGAGAGTAAGACCCAAATCTGACCCATCTCTAAAATCAGTGCTTTTAATATCTATTTGCAGAATGACAGTCCCCATGGTCATCGCCTACTCTTCTTTCATCTTGAAATCAGCTTGGAGGGTGTGCATTGGTTCCTTCAGGTCAAATGAGTCTCTGTGTTTCTCCCTGTCTGCATACCCACGTGACCTTTCCTGACAGGCGTCTGCTGGAGTTACCCATGACTGAGCAGATACACTTAAGTCTGATAAAACATCCTCCAAAAATGGGCTCAAGATATGCAACTTTCCCTTTGAACACAATATAAATGCTACTGTGGACCTCAGAGGTTAATCCATTACAACGAAGCAATTAAATTTAGGGACTGTTTGGAAGATAAAAAGCAGCGAGTAATAACGAGTTCAGAAAACTCAGCTGTGATGGATTTCTATAATTTCCTCTGACTTCACGGAGCCGAGTCTGGTGACCTGAGGCAGGATGGTGTTACTGCCTGGTGGTGTCAGAAATGAGAGGGGCAGATTATTTTTTATTAAACAAGTTACTTCTGAAGCCTCGGCCTCTCTTGTTTCCCCTTTCTCTCTCAAGAAGGTCATTTGCCAACTGGTAATGCATTTAACCCTTACGCATACAGTCAACCTCATTTTAGCCAGAAGGATCATTTTATAAAGGGAAATGATCTAAACTGCTTTTTCTCCTAGCTAAGATTCTTGGTTATGAATTTGTACTGTTTCCCCTCTGTTGTAAACCTACTTTGGTTTAATTGTTTAATTTGCCCACCCTTCTCTGATAGATTTTATAT
The DNA here is from genome assembly GCA_028533065.1 of Trachops cirrhosus. Lineage (NCBI taxonomy): Eukaryota > Metazoa > Chordata > Mammalia > Chiroptera > Phyllostomidae > Trachops > Trachops cirrhosus. Next base: position 105,731,360 of record CM052541.1, read on the forward strand.
AGATTATTAAGAATGAGATGCTTAGCTTGTTTTCTTCATCATTAGAGCACTTGACCCAAGAGAAAGGAGAGCAAAATGCTCCATCTGTCAAGGCTGGAGCCAGGATGAAAACCCTCAGACCCGTATTCATTATTAGCGAGTTCTGTACTCTGTACCTCGTTCTGCCTCGCAAAGCATGCAGCCATCCTGTCCTGATCATCCCAGACATTCCTGGGCGCCCACTCTGCCTGTGACGCTCTGCTAGGCACCCAGGAGCATGTAAGTGTTTCACCATGTGAACCCGCCCTCTGGGAACTGGGCCCTACTCTGTTTCACCGGGAAGCATGATGAGGTTGCTGACACAGTCATTTTAGGAGATTGTTTCTCTACGCCAAATTGCCCTGTCTCATTAACGACAGGCTCAATTTCCATCAGGTTCCTTGATGGAACTTGCAAGATGTCCAAGAGGGAGCTTCCTTCCAGCCCAGAATTGGAATTCCCTACAGATATGTGTTGGCACTCACTGACTCAGGAACATAATGAAGCTACGTGTGAGGAAAAGCAAACACAAATGTAATGGTGATCAGGAGAGCAGCCACAACTGCCTGAGCCATTTCTTCAATGGCCAAATTAGCTCGTTAAGTAATTTCCACTACCCCCTTTTCCACAAAGGATTTAAGGAGACAACTGTCTAGTTCAGAGGTCTATGGTTTCTGACCTGCAATCAGGGACTGAGTTTGAGTCCCAGCTCTGATTACTGGAGCTCTGCCTCTTCCCAGCCTTAGGACCCAGGTGTCATTAAACCACAGGTCCTACGTACTTCACAGGGCTGGAGTGAAAATGAAATGAGACGACAGTATTTATGAAAGGACTTTGTTAATGAATAAAGCACTATGCACATGTCAGTTATTATTTCAGAAACCGAAGTTGAGATATAAAAATCTTAATCTGGGAGGAATTTTTCTGCAGAGCTAGTTGGCAGATCATTTCTTTTTCTCATTTCTTCTTTGTTTGCACCTCAGAGAATTAGCAACCAGATAGGAAGGAAATGCCATTATTAGAATGTAGTCCATCTGGGTGTGGTTTTCAAGATGATGGTTTGCATACCTGTAACTGTCTAGGCCCTGAAGATAAAAATACACACAACTGATATATCTATATATGGCGTTTTGGTTTACCAGGGTGTCTTCAGTTTTTACCTTGAGGCTGCTTTGACTCTAAATAGCTGGTTAAGAACAGTGCTCAGCACAATGGTCTCTAGAGAGTCTAGACATCAGAGGACCAAGGCTGACCTTTGCCACCACTAGCTGCATTGTCCTCCCTGAGGGACATTACCCTGCATCTGATAGGAACAGGCAAGTGGCTCATTAGGCTGTTTTCTTTTTCTTCTCCTTTTCCTTCCTCCTCCTCATCCTCTTCCTCCTCCTCCTCCTTCTTGTTTGATCCACCTTAGAAATTTCTTGTTTGAAATTAAAATATGTGCATGTGCATACACACATATATTTTTTCTTTTTTGAATCACTGATCTTTTTTTTGTTTGCTCAGTCACAAGTTGTTGGTATTGACCAATAGATTGCTCGCCAATTGGTTGTTTAGCAAAGCTCTTTAAAAGAGAGTTTATCTGACAACACTGAAATAGAGGACAGGTAGTCAGTGACCAGAGGGGAGAGGGGAGGGAATTTCAGGGGAGAAGGGAAGGGTTTACAGGAACAAATATAGAGGACACATGGACAAAACTAGGGGGGTTGGAAATGGGAGGGAGGAAGGGAGGGATGGATGGGTGGGTGGGCTGGAATGGGAATAAAGGATAGAAACTGTACTGAATAAACTAAAATTAAAAAAAATCAGTAATAAAAAATAAAAGAGAGTTTATCAAAGAGTGGACTGTTAACGGTCCACCTTTATGAGAATGACTTGGAATATTTATTGATACTGCAAACCCCCACCTCTGAGACCTATCAAATAAGACTCTCTAAAGGTATGTTCCCGGAACCTGCATCTTCCACAAGTTTCCCAGAAGGACATCAAGCACACTCAAAAGTTTGAGAACTCTTCTGTCCACAGGTTTTGGTGGTCTCTGTTGCCATTTCTGTCAGGTTGAAAGTTTCTGGGCTAGCACTCTTGATTTCATTTAGAGCAGCTGGATCAGCTCTTATTAGCTCTATATCCATCTTGAGCTTTGATAGAACCTTAAGCAATTTTGATTTTATTCTTCTTGGCCTGAAGGTCATTCTTCTTTCTAGACAGAACAAAAGAAAAATCAGGAGTTGGAGAGCTCTGATTTCATTATCTCATCCTTCAAATATACAGCATTGAAACCAGCCCCTCTCTCTGACTGTAGAGTGAGTTCATGCCTACCATAAAAAGCCCCTTTTGATTCTTGCATTGTCACTGGCCTCACTCACTCACTGTGGATCAGGGAGAACAACTGTTCTGGTTTATTGAGAGCTCACTCAGTTTTAGCCTTGAAAGTGCCATGTTCTGGGAGTCCCTTCAGTCCTAAGCAAACTGGAATGGCTGGTCACCTTACCAGGGCATTGATTGGCCTCCTTGACACTCCTCTTCCAGTTAAGCCACACTCACTTGTATACTCATGTTTGATTTTTTTTCTTTTATTTTTTTATTTTAATTGTTGTTCAAGACAGTTTTCTGCCTTTTACTCCCATCCCAGCCCACCCCCCAATGTTTGATTTAATGTTCATATTTTGCCCCTATCTCTTAAATATGCTTCTGAGAGCCCCTGTGCAACAATACTGGTTTATTTCAGCTGCATTACCTTTTTTTTTAAACCAGGTGGAGAAGTCGCTTGACTTCTGTTGAATGAAGGGATTCCTGGGACTTCCTACTTAAGCACCACGGGTGTGGAATGAGAGCAGCTCCAGGATTTAGCTGTGCTTTTCTGCATTGAGTGATATATCAGCTGGCTGGCTTTCCTTATCTATTAAGTAGGGTCATCCTCTTAGTGTCCTAGAATACTTTGTGCCATTCTCTAAGTCAAAACTAGGGTCTATATGGTTTAGGGTTCACCCATGAATAGGAAGAAAATCTACAGTCAAGCCAACTACTACTTAAAGTGGAGCTTAACAGGCCATTGAGCACTCACAAGGATACCCAATAGCTCCAAGCTGATCCCATGCTTTCTGCTAATTTCTACCTCCCTGTACCTATTGCTTCCACACTCTGATGTGGAGATGCTACTGTTATTTTGGGAAGGTGCTGAAACCACAAGAAGACTGTATTGTATTGAGCTAAGGGAGGGGATTATTTGAGATTGGTATTTGTCTTAGTCAGAATGCACACAGCTGCAACAGACTTAGGACATTACACCATCTCCTCTGTGATTGTTTAGCTTTAAAAAGATAATAACATTCTCAAAAATTACATTGAGCCAGACCAACTTTTAATTTTCTTTAAAGTGACACCAGGTCCCCTACTATTAAAAAGAGGTACAGGAATCACTGCCATGGGCTACAAATAAATTAAAAATCCAAATGAACCTTAGGCCTACTTGAAGCATTTTCTTCTTTCCTTTCACTTGCAGATCGACAGATAATTTTCCATCTCAGCAATAACTGCCTCCCCACTTCTTTTTAAGATCCTCCCAATCCCCATGAGACACGTTCCCTTCCTGAACCATGAGGCTGTGGAATAAAGCCATCAAATTCTAACATTTGCCAGACTCTCTGCTCTTAGCATCACCCATCATCTGCATCTGGGTGATGTCACCCATGCCCTCCAGCCCACGGCAACTTTTCAGGAGCAGGTTTGTGAATTTAACATCGCTGCCTAACTCCCTGACTTTTCTTACTCAGCCTCCCTTTCCAAGAAATAGTTCTTTTCTCTTGGATTCCAGTTTTAAGACCCATCCCTCTAAGATGAGGGAACGCCTAAGAGAACCAGTCTGTAATGTCTCCTAACTTCTCTTCATTTATGCACCAAACAAAGTACTATCTTACTTTGGAAGTGAGGCCTTTTCTTTTTCCTCCAGATACAAGGACACCTTTGAACTCCACCTGGAAATGTTTAAGAAAACTTATTCCACGGTGATTGGAATAAGTCCTAGGATTAACCTATCGTGGTGGAAACAAAGAGAAAAAGGCGCTGCTTTTCAAACTTATAATCATGCCATTTCCTAGAAGGAAGGCAGACCACCTATCGTGTAGGGAGCTGTTCTTTTTTAAGAAAACACTTTAATGAGCCTTTAATTATATATCATGTTTTATTTATGTGGATCCATTTGAGTTCAAGAAGTGCCTAAAATGGCTTTGCATAATTTTTATGGAAACTTCAGGGATCCTTTCGGTGAGCCTAAGGGCTCACCATCGGGAAAAGGGAGGTAGTGGCAGGCAGAGGCTTGGAGACCAATGTGATGGAAGAGGAACTCTCACTTCTGAAGGGTCTGGAGCCATGCGGCAGTCATCCAAGCTCTCGTAAAGGGTTTTGATAACCAACTTTATTAATATTAGTATCTGATGTTGGATTTTAACTTTTTTTTCTACCCTCTGTTGTAATCCCACTATGTTATCCCAAACCTTCAAAGTCTGTTCAACACAAGACAAGTGTTGGTTCTTCCTTGGGGAATAAAAGGAGGATCTCTGCACTTGGGGGCAGTGGTGTGTGTGAGAAGCACACAGACTAAAGTTGGAGATGATTGGAGGAAACCAGGAATGAGAGTCTAAGGCTGATGGGTGTAGGCAAGCTCCAAAAGACTGTAAATAACTTACAGAAATCCTGAGAAATATTGGAGAGTCACTGGATTCCTCATAGTTATAGAGGACAGAGGCTTGAGTTCCTTTGTATGAATACTACACAGAAGATAACACCCAAAATTGTCGACCTTGGGTCACTTGGGTTGTATTACTTATGAGAGCCCTTCTTTCCTGATAGCAGACAATCTGAAATCTTCAAGGAAGATATCAAGTCTCTCAACAGGCTTTCATAAACAGTATTGTTTGAATCCCTGTCCTCTGAGAATTTAATTTGCATAATAATTTTCTCATGTTTTGCTACTTTCCTGTGAAACAATCACAGATATGTAGCAGTGTTCAGAGACAATTCCACTTTTGGACCTACATCAAACGCTTCTATCATCATGTCTGCAAAGTGGTCTGAAACTTCCAAGACAGGGCAGCAGAAGAGGAGAGTGTGTCAGCATGTGTAAAGCTGACTGTAGGAACAGCCCTCAAGGGGCATTCTGAGTGTATATCATAATGTCAAGGCCTGAACTTGGGTGGAATGTGTGTCGATGAAAACATCCTAGGCTGTCAATATGGTGGGTAGGGCTCGGCAGTAAGAGAATCTGGATAGGGACAATACTCTGTGTGTGGAGGGTGGGTGCCTTGAGCATCCAGGAACCTTCGTTTGTTAGAAGCAGGACTCGAGCCAATGGGGAAGAGGATGGTGTCTCGGCTTCTGAATCTAGGGAAAGAGGCCTGGCCAAAACTGTGTGTTTGTTGGAATGATTTGTTCAAGGTTATTTAACTTTAACATTTGACCAGCTGCTTATTGTTGCCACCAGCTCCCGAGGGAGAGGGGTAAAGGGAACATGCTTTATTCTGAACTCAGACTTTGGCCCCATATTCTTATCCGCTGTCATCCACGAGGCACTGGACTGGGTTATATGGGAACTGAAAGGACCCCATTTTCTCCTCTAATCTAAGACCTAAAATCATGTCTCTTTGTCTTCTTCCCCCTGGTGCTATGTACAATTTTACTCTCACCACTCTGATAGTAAGGATGCACACACAAAGAAGAACCAAGAGAGAGAGAACATTGGCCCCATTCATGCCTGTTTCATCCCCTCCCATTTTCAGCTTCACTGCCTGAAACCGAGATCCTACTCTGTTCTGAGACTCCTTGATTTCATTACTCTTCCTGTTGGAAGTGGCAGAGGGGTGATGGGATTAGAGAAGCCACTTGGGGAAGAAGCACAGCCTTAAGCCACTTCTAAAGGTGAGAAGGGGCCCCTAATACTGTGTTAGGGTAGAGACTCACCTCAGTGGGCTGGTTCAAAGGAGGGTGTCTGTACTTGAGGAAATAATGGGATATGGAGGAACTGTGACTGAGAGGATGAGGTGAATGCTAGAGGTTCAGTCAACACAGAATATTAGCCTCATCATTCCCATGAGTTGTCAATTGGTAAGACAAATTCCAAGCAAATTCTAAACTTGCCCTTTGATTGGTATGGGGCTCCTAATTTGCTGCCTGTTTCTGTTAAGACTTTCTTGGGGCCAGAATGGGTTTTGGGGTGGTAATGGAAAGTGTTCAAGTCCTGCAGGACGTGAGGCTGAGGTAGGAGGGAGAGAGAAAGTGGTCACTGGTATGATGCTGCAAGCTCAGTCTTTCTCCCTTAGCGAGACAGGCACACATCAGTTTTCTTTAGCTTTCCTGCTCAGGCAGGATTGGGAACACAGACATTAACCTGTCATGATTCTGCAATGATGTCACTTATACAGCTGGGAGAGGATCATGTTCTCATACAGGAGCAGGCAATCCTCAGATGAACTGCTCATGGCTGACACAACCACGCCTTTGGCTAGGTATCACCCAGTTATTCCAATACATTGTTTGAACATATTGGCTTCTTGGCTAGATTTATTGCATTTAATATATTTCCAATATGTAACAGTCAGCCTGACACTGGCTCAAACAGCTAGAAGGGATGTCACAAGCAGTTGGGTGGATGCCATATCCAATCAGAATGGATGCCGTGGCCAATCAAAATGGAAGCTAACCATAAGCAATTGACAATGCCACACAGTGCAGACCAGCTGAGGAGCAGCTGAGCTCCAGTCAGTGCTTCGGATAATTAATTTCAATAGGAGCCTTTTCCTAGTGAGAATTTGGAAAGTATGGTAGGCTTGTTGAGTTTGTGGTTCTTTAAATCCTTGCATGAGCTGCCTTGAGGCGAGGCTGGTCTTAGTACTTTGCATGGCATGATGCGATGAAACATCTTCCTGAGGGTAAGGCAGCAGCCAGAGTTTGGCCCCGGGCCACCACTCTTCTGCTGAGAACTTTCAGGCAAATGCATGCGGAGGGTGGAGGCAGAAAAATACATGCCAAAATTTAACTTGGATTCCCTTGAGATGGCTTAGAGGCTGATATGCACACTCATGCACATGTGCTGACTCTCACACGTATGCACTCACAAGGCGCTCTGTGCTGGTTAGAGCTGTTGGGGTTCAGGGGAGCTGGGCCCAGGCAGAGCCAGCAGCTGGCAAAGGCATTGTTCATTGTACTGTGAGTGACATGAAATCCACCGTTTGACAGCCAGCCCACATAGCTGTGGTGATTCGAGAGACTCAATTTAGATCACGCATTCCACTGTTGTGCATGGATTAATATGACTTTGAAAGGGCTTTTCTTTCTTTCTTTCTTTCTTTCAAATTTAATATGAGAGTATATGAGGAAGAACATGGTAGCAATTAGCTGCTGCCATGAATTTTATGAGCAGTTTGCTAGAAACCACATTAATGACTCCACGGGTAGTACTGAGATCAGTTTTTCTATGTTATTTTTTCCCTCTCTTCCCCTTTCCCTCTTAAAAGGCCAGTCTGAAGCTCCAGGATGGTATCAGGCGGGTGGCCCTAGTGGTCCAGGTTCTCTTTCCCAAGACAGGTGGCCCAGTGCATCCCTACCTTGAATCCTGTCCTGAGCCTGCCGGGTGGGTCCAGCCTTGTTCCAGAGCCTGGAGCAGCTGTAAGCATGGAACATGGTCTGGCCTCGGTTCTGACATGTGGAGAGAAATCTTTGCAAGTACTCTCCACAATGAAGTTGCTCCCAAGGAGAAAAATAAACCCTGCATATTTATCAGTTTTAGCAGGGGGAGCCTGAATAAAATGGGAGCATTCACTAGGAAAAAAATGAAAGTGAATAATCTTTATAAATTCTCAGGAAACATGGAGATGGTTTAAAAATATTGTACCTGAAGCCAAGAGGAGGGGTTGGTATTGGGTCAAGTGACAATACAGGAGGCCAACTCTTCACAGATTCTTGGGAACATGTGATGAAGCCAGGTGAGGTCTGTGTTCAAAAAAGATCTCAATGTTTGGATCTGGAATCTTGAAAGAAACAAAAATACCTTTGTCACCAAGTCACAGAGCTTGATGAAATCATGACAGGAGGGCCTGTAAATATAAAACAAATTAGAAGCTCAGCCACAACAGTGAATCAATTGGCATAGAGGTAAATTAAAAAACAACAACAACAACAAAAAAACCCCAAAACCCAAACTAGAAGAAAACAACAACTAAAAAAACAAGCAAGAAATGCCTCAGTCCACTTGAGGATGAACAACTATGAGGATGGTGAGTGCACAGTTTTACTTCTGATTCTTCTCTCCAACATGAAGCATTAGAAGCATTTTACTTCTCCTCTGGGAGAAGGAGGGTGGAGATGGCAAACAGTCTCCTTCTGTGATGAGGGCAGGTTGTCTGTGGGTGAGAGAGAGAATCCCACCTGCCCCTTGAGAATAAGCCCTGTACATCTTTTTGATTCTGTGAACTGGAAAGTGTAGCTTAATGTCCAGGAAGCTTTTAAGCTTTTGACTCAAACAAAGATTTCGGCTGACTCTAAATAAAGGGTCAAGGATCAATGATTAAATAATACCTCATTACCATATTTTCATTACTAAAATATTCATGTTTGTTAATGTTGCTTAATCCCAATGTTTTTAAGCAGCAGCATGTTTGGGACTGATGAGAATTAGAAAATGCATGATGATAACCCTATGGGGACTCGAATCTTTAAGTCACTTGAATGCTGGGCACATCTGGTTCTTGGCGGTTTGTCTGGATGATGGAAGCAATGCCATTAGATATCACCCGATAGAACCGTGATTAAGTGGCCTGTGCCCTGACATTTCCTGATGAAAAACTATATGCTCAGAGGTGAATATTTCAATAATTGAGAACCAAACTGCTAGTAAACTTGGCTCATTGAAAACATTCCATTCTTAAAGATTTTTTGATTTGGGTTCAGCTTTTTTACAATGCACCATCTTATAAAACTTTTGATGCCTCCACTAAATATTGTCAGGTTTGAAAGAAGCTGAAACTAACATGTGTGTAAGAGGTGAAACAACATCATTGGTTTAAAATGTAGTCAGTGTGATTTAAATGTAAATGTAATTTAAAATGTAATCAGTGGGGAAATAACCCTCTGCCTTCTCTCAAATAAAGCGAAATAAAACACAAGGTTGGTGTTAATAAAAAGAATAACTTACGCTGGGTGTGTGAGTTCTCATTTTATATTGTCTTTTAAACTGTCTGTATTTGTATAAACTCTTCTTGATATTTTTTATAATGAAAAAGTTTAAAATACTAACTTGTCAGAACTGTGAGCTAGACTTTCCTCCTACACACGTGCGTGAGCGCACACACAGAGAAACACGCACACACATCTAGTCAGTATTTGTCAAATCCTGATAAAATTTCTAGTTTGGGCCTCAACAATTAGAGTGACACAGAAAGTCATGAAAATAAGAGTTAGAAGTCAGCAAGGATGAGGGAAAGCTGAAGGCACTGGCATCATTTGACCTGGAGAAGACAAGAACCCGGTTGATTTAATAATGGTCTCCCAGTTTATGGAGGGTTATTATGCAGAAGATGGTGTCCAGCTGTTTTTCATTTCTAGTGAAGACAGAAAAAAACCAAGAGGCTGAAATTGCATCAGGGGAGATTAGGGTTAGAGACGAAGAAACGGGGCCTGGGTGAAGGGCTGTGAGATGTTGGAATGAACACCAAGCAAGATTATGAAATCCTCGTCTTTGGGATTCTTAAATTAATGTGATCTGCATGAATCGACGTGGTGGACTGGTTTAGTTATCTGCCTGCAAGCAGGCGAGGGGTGGGGGTGGCTGAGGGAGCACTTCTGTGGGCCAAGTGGCCCTGGTGCGCCATGACTCTCTCTGTGCTGAGAGTATTGGCTGTGGCGGGAGCCCAGGGTACCGAGCCAGAAGCCTGCTGCCTTGTGGCAAAGCTGCTCGCCTGTGTGCTGGGGTAAGCTGACACTCCACGTTCCTCTCTTCTCAAATGGCTCCGAAGCCATTCAGGACCCTCCGGACTGCCAACTGCCACCTTGAAATAGGAAAAGTGTTTTAAACAAATCCTCCAGGACACTCAGGCTGAGGGCGCATTTGCAGTGCTCAGGATACATGGTCACCAGACACCTCATAGGTGTAACGGAAATAGCACAGCAGGAAACTCCATGGAAAAGACATGTGGGGAATGGACAAATTTGGTTATTACATGCTATCTCCTCCCTTTCTCTTTTTAAAAACACTTTTTTGGACACAGAAGCTAAATTTCCTTGATGACCAGATTTTTCTCTCTCTCTCAATTTCTCTCTCATTTTTCTTTTTCTCTTGAATTCTTTCAAGCTTTGTTTTTTTTTACTTAAAAACAAAATAAAGTATGACAATTAAGCCTTATGGATGCTGAGCGGCAAACCCAGAGTATTTGAAGAAGGCAATTAAATATTTTTGTTAAAAAAATAAAAGCCTGGAGCTTTGCTTTCCTTATAAAAAGATACTCTTACTTGTGTCTGTTTTAAATATACTTCTTAAGGTGATGAAACATCTCAAGGAACAGAGCTGTATGTGAAGAGATTTGTGTGAAAAGGAGGATTTAAAAAACTTTTTTTTCATCTTCCCAAAGCAGCCCAACCTCGTACTTCAAAGGAGCTGAACAGAACTTGTACCTAAGGGAGGCTTTGCCTCCCCCAGTGGGCTCGGTTTCCGCACCACGGTTTTTCTGGAAATGTCCTCTTTCCATATGCTACCTCTGAGTCACGCCTCATTGCGAGCGATGATTATGACCTCCTCTGGACGTTTGCATGCTGCTGAGAATCAGGAGGATATTTTGAGCCCTGGAATTCGGACTCTGCCACATGTTTGGATTAACAACCAGTTAAACCTTGCTGAAGCGATATATTTCTATGCAGTTAGTTTTTATACCAAACAAGGTTTGTAGTAATTGGATGCCCTACTTGAGCAAAACTGTTTACCAGAAAATAAATCACTCCTGGCACTAAGGAAACACAAGCCCAGGGATTCGCCAGCACAGCATCATCCGTTCGTTTCTCATAAACCTAGCCCCAAACATGTGCATTCTCATCCACGATGACTTATGCTTTGAATTGTGGTCTTTTTATTTCCATGCCCATTACAATGCTTACCTAAACATTTCCCTCTGTTTAGCTGCGGTGCTTCTGCTAATGACTTCTGCTTGGCTTCTGGGAAGCATTTGCCAGCTTTAAAGCAAGCACAGTGGAAGAGAGGAAGAGAGAAAGATTGGACAGAAATGAAGGAGGGAGAACAGAAGAAAAGAGGCATACTTTTTATCATAACTGGACATAGAATTATGGGGAATAAAAACTTCAAGTAACTTCAGGGTTAGCTAAGTTAGCCCCTGCGATTTGTAGATGAGGAGTATGGCTCCTGGTACAGTAAGAGGCAGAAAACTGGGATGTAAACTCGAGTCCTCCGACCCCTGTTGACCTTTGCCCTCCAGTGGTCTTCTTTGTCTCTGGAGATCTTGGATAACTAAAGAAAAGGTTAACAAAACAAGATATGTCAGGCTAGCTTCTCTCAGGAAGACAAAATGGACCTGAGCTGAAGTTGCAGGTTCTTCCATCATGGTGACCAAGAGAGACTGCGAGATCCAGGGAACGGGACCACACGATGCTGATATGTGGTGGTGCGTCCTGTGAATGTCCCTGCCCGGTTTCTGGCAGTCACTTAACGCCGGTCAAAGCCGTGCTGGAAAAAGCTATCAGTAATGCAAATGTCAGGACAGGACAGGGAAATGATCAAAACATCTGAGGTTTTCAGACTTGGAGAATTTTGTTGAAGTTCTTACAGAAAATGGAAGAATAGCTTCCTCTTGAGTAATGATTTATTTATGCTACTGACCCCAAGTCAGAGCTGGTAGCTCTAATCATTTGCAATGAATCGAATTGGTTTTCTACCAATGGGAAGGCCTGATGCAAGTCTTCTGCTCATAAACCATAAATGCCATGAAAGAGAAAAAGCACTCCCAAAACAATCCCAAAGATTTAGAATTGGCCTCCCTCATTGCTTCAATCTGCCTGTGGCATGTTGGAATATTTCTGAAGCATTTGCAGCTAATGTTATTTTTGGCAATAAGGGCAAGCACGTGGTTTTGAGAATCCAAAAATAGGTTGATGAGTGTGAGAAGATTTAGTCATTAATGAAGATTTAGTCATTAATAACATATTTTGTTCTTCCAGGTAGACTTTTTCCTTCAGTGTAGCTGAGTACTGTCATTCGTCAGAGAGACTAGGGACAGGACCGCAGCTCAGGGGATTTCCCCGGGCTCACTCATTTCAGTGATGAAGCCGCTCACATGGAACCACATCGCACTTGGATTCTAGTGTTGAAACCACATTTCGAAGCCTGATTTGCATAGGCTAGAAATGTCTTGAGAGCTGGAATAAAGTTTTTGAACCAACCACATTATCTAGCTTATTTTTTTTCAAATACTAGGTAATAAATACACTTTGGGTGAAGAAATCCATGCATAAATGAAGGTCAAAAGGAATCATTTCAGTGTTAAATATGGTTTTGATTTTCCTAGTCATACAGACATTCAGCAATGATGGTTGGGTCCTTGCAGCGTGAGAGGCTCACAGTGAAACACGCAGATGCATGTAATGGCAGGTGGGTGGATTTTGCCCTCAAGGAGCTTACACACTATGTAGAAAAAAGCCATGATACTCAGCCTTTCCTCTTGGCAACATCATATATCAAATCAGCTGTAGGGTCACCATCACCCCAGTGGTTCCCCACCAGTCATTTAGAGGCCAGGATTCCTTTGTTTTTTTCCTTGGAGCCTTAACCCCACCCTCTTCTCTCCACCTTTGTACCCACTTCCTTTATCACAGTACCTGGTGGGAGCACCAGGGTTGATGGGTGTGATTCTTCATCTCTTGATAGTTACTGAATATTATTAGGGGAAAACTATGTGGAATTACAGTTTCTATGGGTCAGAAGCAGTCAGCTATGAACAATTTTGTATGATTCAAATTTCAGCACATTTGTACAAAGTGGATAATCCACAAGCTTTGAAAACGTTTTAGATTTTTCCAAGAAGTTCATTTTCTACGACTCTCCCTCAGCCAGACAGGCCCAGTGTCAAAGGCTGGTGGTTTTTGCTGACGGTGCTTCTGGAAGGTGAGAGCGGAGGTTTTGTTAGTTCCAGATGACGTACCCTGAACTGGAGGGATCCTTTTGGTATGAAAAATATTTTTAAAACTCCTGTTTGTTTGCTGAAACAATCTGATTTGGATAAAAGTACATCATAAAAATTTCAAAGTAAATACAACCATGTGAAAAGGCCTAACAGCTCAAGACGCTGTGAGTTGGTCAGGCTCTGTTTTTACTGTAATCTCTCTGGTTTAAACTCACGTTTCCTAGTGCTGGCTTGAAAACCTACTGACTGATTTCATCTGGATCGAAAAATGTCCAGTTTTTTCTCAGGTAATACATGATTACATTGATATTAAAACAAAAAAAAAGAAGAAAAAGAAGAAGAAGAGGAAGAAGAGAAGAAAGAGGAGGAAGGGGAGGAGGGAAAAGGAAAAAAGGAAAAAAGAAGAAAAAAAATTAAACATTTACCACCACAATATAGAGAGAGCTTCTTTGAATATTTTGGTGAAGATGTAATACTTTGACAATGCAAGTATTTTGGAGAGTTTGAAGGGAAACTATTAAACACTCAATTTATAGGGGATTAATTTATATCAAATGCTTTCAGAACTGGAAGTGGAGTAAATGTTTTAGACCAGTCCTCACACAGGGCGGTTTTACCCGCAGGGGACATTTGGTGATGTCTAGAGACATGTTTGGATGTCACAGCTTACAGAAGTTCCTGACATCTGAAGGGTAGGGGCCAGGGGCCCTGCAATGCACAGGACCACCCCACAACAACGAACGATCAGCCCCGAATGCCAGCAGTTTCAGCAGGACCAGAAAACCTACTGTAGACCAGCCCCTTTATTTTTGGAGTGAGGGGTCCAGAGGTGGGAGATGATTTGCACAACGTCACTCAGCCAGCTGGTGGCAGGAGAGGGACGAGAACACTCGCGTCTGCCTCCAGTCCAGGGCTCTCTTCGCTGCACTGGAATAAAGGCTTTTCTCCCAATATCTTGTGGAGGCCAGCAGTGTGAATTGAGAAAATATACATTTTGACAGCCAAAGGGGGATTCAGGAAAATGTGAGGGGATAATGTTAAACAGAAGTCTGGGAGGAAGGGTAGATGCAGTCGGTAGGAGGTGAAGCCAGCAAACAGAGGGGGGAAGTAACCAGACAGCATGTGGGTGCTGGTGACCAGTTCTAGAAGAGGTAAAAAGGAGCAGTGGGGATATATCTTCCCAAGATATTGTTTGCTGAGTCATGTTATATGAAAATCTTTAGGGTGGCCAACTCGTCCCAGTTTGCCTGGGACTGTCCTGGGCTTAGAGCTGAAATTCCCACGTTCCAGGAGGCCCCTCCGTTCTGAGTGAGCCAGGACAGGCAGTCACCCATTTCCCATTTCCTCACATAAACAAACCTGATGAAAGATACTCTGCCCAACTGAAAACTCATTTAGTGAAATGGAGAAATTTGGTGAAGAGTAGAGAAGACCCCTCTGAACATTTTTGTCACTTCCTGTGAATATATAATTTGTTCAAAATTAAAAAAAAAGTTTTCTGAATGTGATCTGAATGAATAACCAGGTTTCTCTTAACTGAGACTTCAGGATGCTATCTTGGGGCGATGGGGCAGGCAGAGTAGAGAGTTTTTTATAAAGGTATCACATGGTGCCACACTAGTGTGGGCAGCAATTTCATGGGGTACACGAAAAGGGCAGTGAGGGTACCACTTGGTCACAGGGCAAAGTGGTGTGTATGGCATTTAGGCATGGCCATAGCTACCCCTGAAGTCATCCAGGTCTTCTTGTGGTGGCAAATAGTGCAGTTTTTGGAATAAGGAAAGGAGAGTGGTTTATATCGCAGAAAAATTATAGAAGAAGCCTCCACAGAGGGAGTTCATTCATTCACTCACTCCTTCATTCATAATGGTGCCACACACTCTACTAATTAATAGGGGAAAATGTTAAATGGGAGCTCTTATCTTCCCTTGAGGGGTTTTTGGTTTGGGTGCTGAAATAAAGACATTGAGGAAAATTCCCCCATTTTAACTTTAACAATGTGAAATATACTTCTTTTATAAGAAGAAGGAAAACTAGCTGCGTGGCTTCTGTGTTCAGGTTGTTGTAGGTGCAGCACAGACCGCTCAGTGTCTGTGTCTTCAGGTAAAACAGCTGGACTTTACGGAGGCACCTGTGTTTTCCAGTGCATGGCAATCTTCAAAAACACATTGCCATTTAATGGAATTTCCAATTTTTTAAAAGGAACATCCACCAATTGGAACACATCGTGTAAAAAGTGTTCCTGATGGGCCAGGGAGCATGAACATGGGTGAAAGTTTCTGACTGGAAGTCTTCTCAGTGATTCCAAACTCCTTAGGTTTGTAGGTTAAAGCCTGGAGAAATTTTGTCTTATTTTCCACTGGGTGTCAAGGCCATATGCCTCT
Source organism: Trachops cirrhosus (assembly GCA_028533065.1). NCBI lineage: Eukaryota > Metazoa > Chordata > Mammalia > Chiroptera > Phyllostomidae > Trachops > Trachops cirrhosus. The sequence continues at coordinate 105,746,934 of CM052541.1, forward strand.
TCCATATTGACAGGGCAGGTACTGTCCTATAGGGTTTGATTTCTGACTGGCTCCTTACTCTTAGAGGTGTCCCAATCTATTTGCCGAGGCCTGTCACTGCTTTCTAAGGGAACACACGATCTTTTCTTTTACTATTATAGATCATCCTTCCTGAGATCAGGAACTCTTGAGATGAATTATCTTTTAGCTACAAATAAATGCTACTTTATGTTTTACCAAGAAAAGTAGAGCAGGCAGTGGCCAGAGCAAGTTGGTCAGGAGGAAAACAGATAGTCACGGGGGAACGGAGTAAGGGAAACACAAGTACATGAAAACAGGGGCTGGAAGTAGTGGAGACTAACTTTGTCCTCTTCTTTTTGGCAATTGACCACGGTCAGGAACTCAGGGCGGCCATCTTGTTTTCAGATGAGTCCCTCCCTGGAGTTCTGTCTGTAGTCTTTAGCAAAGAAGACAAAGCTGTAAGAATCTCTAAGGGGATATTTTTAAAAATACCTACCCCCATGTCCAACTTCTAGTGACTCTGGAACAGTTGTTCCTGGATAGGACTCAGGTGCCGGTATATCCTTGAAGCTCTCCATGTGAGAGCAGCAGTTGAGAACCACTCTTTAGCATAACCCTGAACTTTTGCAGAGGGGGAAATCAAGTCTCAGAGACATTAGGCACCTGACAAATGTCCACACAGCCAGACCCAGAGGTGAATCTAGCACCCAGGTCTTCTTCTCCCTGTGTAGTAAATTTTCCAATAATGCATTTTGAAATTCCCATGTACACACCAAGCATGCTGCAGATGCTATAGAGGGGCCACTTCTTCTCCTAATGGACTTCTTTAAAACAAAAAACAAAAAACAAAAAATGAAAAACACCTAACATGGCACCTGGCACATAGCAGCACTTAATAAATATCTGCTGAATGAAGGAGCATGGTACGGGTTTAATTTTCTCCCCTACCTCACCAGAAACATTAAAATAACATGTTCTAAGGTGCTAAAGCGAAATGGAAGGACTATCATATTCAGTCCCTTTCTTAGGGTTTGTTACCTTTGTTTGACTCAACTTACGAGCCTATGATTGAGTAGATTACAGAATTCAAGGGGATTTCCATTAAAGTAGTGAAGTAGCAGTTGGCTTTTCAGCTTCAAATTCTTTCCCTTGTTAGAGAAAGTGAAACATTATCTTGAGTAGGGTTGGCTATTTAAGCCCCACTGAATGGTTTTTCAATAGAAGTGATTGAAAAAACCCATTTTAAAATTTTTTTGTGAGGAATTTGTTCCATTCTGTCTTGTGTTTCTTTATAAACAGTTTTTTTTAAAGAAAAATTATCCTTTGTGACATAAAAGTGTGGTGAATGCCTCCCAACCATATTTCCACACAGACCACAAGTCTTTGCCAATTTTTTGAATGCAGAGCCCCCACTGGTGATGGCTCAGAACTGAAATCCGATCTGATGCTACTAAACTCCTGGACTGAGATGGCTCTTAAAATCATCTTTGGCAGTTTAGACAGAAATTAACCCAGTGCCTCTGGTCTCTCTCCTTTACTAGGGATTGTTGGTGATGAAGACGAAGTTGGTGATGGCCAACTTCATATTGGACTGTAAGCTTTTGAGGGCAGGGATTGGGTTTGTTTTTCCTTATTTTGCTATCTTTCACACTTAAGTGGTCTAAACCATACGTTCTCAACAGAAGTCACAATGCCCTCAAGGCTGGCAAGTGGTTCCTGGGGGAGGGGCAAGGGAAAGGACCTCAGAAATGGTTTTTGGCCCTTCAAAGGGCCACACTACATAAATACACATACAGTGTATCTGTGGTATGAAATTTTCATGGGGAGATTGGGTGAAAAATGTCTTAAAAGTCTCCTCAAGAGAGTCATACTGAAAAAAAGTTTGAGAAATACCACTCTAAACACATTTATCGACTGAAGCAATGGAATATTCCAGGATAATTGATGAGAGATGGTGCTTCTTAAAATTCTTTGGGAACAAGAAAAATATCATGTAGTTCTTTATTTTCACTAGTTGTGCAATTTTGAGGAACTTATGCAACTTCTTTAAGTCTCAGTTTATATGTGTATAAAATGGAGGTAATAATAACTACTTTGTTCATTTTTAGAAGAATCAGATATAAGATAGGAGAAGTGGCTAGCTCAGTCCCTGGCATATAGTAGGAGCTCAATAAATATTAACTGTCAGGAATATCATTGTTGTTTGTGTTATCATTATTCTCCACAGTACCTAGTACAGTGCTGATCATGTAGACCGACTGTTTAATCCACAGCAATAAGGCTGTTCAATGTCCTGTACTGTTCTTCCTTGGTCTGACTGATTCTGGGTACATGGAGCCTGTTGAGAGAGAAACAAGAAGACCCCATAGAAATGCCATATCCAAGCACCGTGGCTGGAGCCAGGTAGAGATGAAAACTTTCCCACTGAGTTTCCTAAACTGGCCTGAGGTGTAGCCCCCATACCTTAGCTCAGACTACGTGAGGAGTGTGATAAAGCAGGGCTCTGAATAGTGGCTTTCATAAAGTGGCTCAGATAAAAATCTTACCATTCAATTTCTTTATTTACAACTTAGAAATTCTAGATCAGTTGACATTGGCCCAATACTTTAAACCAACTGATGGGAAGAAAAATCTGTCATTGATTTACTGCACTTCTTTTTTCCCCCCTCTTTCCTCTGAGCACTGCCTGAAACTTTTCCAAAACAAGTATTGGGGGCCTCAGGGAACTGATGGGGGGTAGAAGGGTAGGAAGCTAGGCATTCACGTCTCATCGCTGGCTTCTAGGGTAGTGTCCCTTCCCTAAACATTCACTTTCTGGGAGACTGTTATTCTTTCCCACCCCAAGGGAAGCCCTGGTCCAACAGAGGTTCCTGTAAACAGTACTCAGCAAACTTGGGTTTTGTTCTGCCTGGTATCCCTCCACAGCCCCTCCCAACAACTATACACACCTCTTACCTTTGTGATCCTGTCTCTAGAAGGGAGTGTCTAGAGGTGGAACATTCCAATCAAGTAGATAAAGTCACAGGAAGAAAAGCTTTAATCCAGCCACATAGGGAGCCCCACATCCTGTTAAGGTTAAATCTGATAGAGGGAATAAGAAAAGAAATGATAATTAAATGAGTCAAGACTGAGTGTCAGATACAGTGCTAGGTACTTAAGGTGTATTATCTTACTTATTTTGCATAATGATCCTGGATAGTGGAACTTATTATCCTGAATAAATTAGGCTCAGAGAGCTTAAGCAACTTGCCCAATAGCATATGGTTGGTGAATGGTGGATCAGAGGAACTCATTTCCCTGTACTTCATCATCTCTCTTTTGAAGATGTTTCTCAGGCTCCCTAGCCTCGCTGGGGACTTACAGATCACAACAGAAATGCTGATGGGAGGACACTGGCTGGAGATGGAGTCCTACGTGCTGTGCTGTGGTCTCCTCCCACACTGCGTGTCCTTTAAAAGTCTGGTCACTCCCACCCTATCTTATTTGATAAGTCCTAGCAGGACCAACAAGATTCAAGGGGAGGGGACATGAACTCCACCTCTCTTTGGGGAGTGTGAGGACGAAAGTGTGGTCAAGTTTAATCCACCTCACCAGGTCTCCAGAACAACTTGTTCCCGAAGGGATCTGGAGGATTGATTTTTTAATACTGTATTTCATTTTCATGTTGTATTTTGTGCTTTCAAAAACACCTCAAGACATATTATTTCATTTGATTTTCTTTTCTAAACACAACAGCTAGAGATTCTTTTGTGACTCAAGTCGGATTATGTCGCTCCTACGAGGGAGCCCTCAGGAGGCTCCCCTTTCACTCAGAGTCGAAGTCAAAGGCCTTACAAGGCCCACCTTGCTTCTCTGGGACTTTCTCCCAGTTGCTGTACTCCAGCCCCACCGCCCTCCTGGCCTTGCAGGTCTGTGAAGATGCCGGCTCACCCTCGCTCAGAGCCTTGCCACCAGCTGGAATGCTCTCCCCGCAAACGTTTCCTGGTCTCTAGTCTTTATCCGCTCTGGGTCTAAGTCCGAACAGTACCCTCTGAGAGATGCCCTGCCTGATCATACCCAGCTCTCCCCATTCTCCTTTCCTGCGTTACTTTTCACCAATGTACTTATCACCATTAAAAATTCTGTATTTTGTTCACTTATTTATCTGTTTCCCCCAGGGAAGGTCCAGGGAGAGAGGGAGACTTTTGCTTATGAGTGTCCCTACCCACACCCCAGGAATACAACAGTACCTGATGTTTAGCGATGCTCCATAAATATTTAGAATGAAATGTTTGAATACAGGCATGACTTCTCATAGCAATGGTATTTATTAGTCAAGGTAAGTATTGTGTTTGCAGCTTTACAGATGAAGAAACAAATACCCAGGAGGTTCTGTGACTGGTCTGAGGTCATGCCGTGAGTGGTAGCTTTAGGACACAGGGGTCATGACCTGCAGGCTAAGGTCTGTTGAGCAACAACTTGCCCAGTTCCCATGTAACTATTTGCAGGCAGAGATGTGAATGGCTCTGGTATGGGTTCAGAACAAGCCCAATATGCAGACATTCAAGCTTTCACCGCAGTGAGAAGAGAGTGCCACGCTACTGTCATTTTCTGGGCAGAGAAATATGCATTTCTGCCTGCTGGGTTCAGAGCAGTAGTAATTACGAGAGTCTGGAGGGAAGTGAGAAAAAGCATCAGGGACATTTAACAACCTTCAGTGACCTGCAAATTAGTATTTACAGTAACACAGAGCATTTCCTCTGTGGAGGCAAAGACATAGAAGACATTATAGGTTTTTTTTTAAACATGCCTGAATCCTCATAGTGCTCTGCGGAAGCAGACAGGGAACAGAAAGAGTGACTGGGCAGGTCAGACAGATTTGCTTTTAAGAGATGAAAGGGATGAACACTCACTGTTCTTTACTAAGTTCCTCCCAGAAACTCTATGAAGATGATATTAGATGATCCGAGAATCACATAGGAGACTCTTGAGAGGCTGGGTTGGGCCTTAGTCATCGTGCCCTCCTGCCGGTTCCGCGCCCCGCTTTTCAATGGTGGACCTGGAGAGGTGTGCTGGAATTGACTGCTAGGGCTGGGAGAGACTTTGATTTTTGCCTCTCCCAACTTTATCTCTAGGACATAGACCATTCTGGCCTGTGAATGCCCAAGCTGTAACACCTGCACTGACAGGGAGTTCATTACCTACCAGAGTAGCCCTTTTTAAAAAGATTTTATTTATTTATTTTTAGAGAAGGGAAGGGAGGGAGAAAGAGACAGAGAGAAACTTCAATGTGTAGTTGCCTCTTGAGGTTCCCCACTGGGGGCCTGACCCGCAACCCAGGCATGTGCTCTGACTGGGAATCGAATTGGCGACCCTTTGGTTTGCAGGCCAGCACTCAGTCTACTGAGCCACACCAGCCAGGGCAAGCAGCCCTTTTTTTCTCATCGTTTGGCTTGGATTGAGCCACTGTCTGCCTCCTGCAAGTTGCACCTTCAGTTCTCATTCTGTGCTCTCGAGTGACAGGGAATAAATCTGCTATGTTAGTATCAGATAAGAATGCGTACGTACAGCAAACAAGTTCTCATTGTTTCACTGACTCTAAAAGGCAGAAGTTGGCAGCTAGAAGTTCGTGTGTGTGTGTGTGTGTGTGTGTGTTACGGGGTGAGGACTGTGTTTCTTATGTGATGGTACAGAACATGACGTTAAAGTCAAGCTGCCTGGGCTCTTGGTTCTGTCACACAGCTGTGTAACTTGGGTGTGACACTTTGCATCTCTGTGCCTCAGTTGCTCCATCTGTAAAATTGAAATAGTAATAGTGACATCCTCATGGGGTTGCTGTGAGAATTAAATGAGCTGATGTAGGTAGACACATTAGCATAGTGCCCACCTAGCACATAGCTGGTACTTGATCCTGTGAGCTCTTCTGTGCTATTTACCCAGAGTCCTTTGGGAGGAAGCGTTGCCTCTCCCTGGTTATAAGAGGCAGAAGATACCTGGGGACTTGTGGAATTGTCCTTAGTGCCTTGCCCTTCAATGTGTATCTGCTTCTTTCCTTCTTTCTTCTCCATCTGTTCCCAGGTGTCTCCCTAGTGGTCTTAGTCCCAATGCCCTGAGACTGTACTCTCAGCTGATTAGTGAGGAAAGGGTATTTGGGGGTGGGGGTAGGGTAAAAGCGTTCTTAGTAGCCTCTCCCATCACATGCCCACAAACTCACCTACTTGGTGCACTGGTTGGATGTGTCAGTGGAATCACATCTTTCTGCCAAATGTTTTGAACTTGACATTCTCTACCTCCCTAAGTCATGACAAGGCCTTTGATATAGATAGCCAAGGCTGCACATTAGAGCCAATTGCCAAATTCATTTAGTTAGAATTAGTGATAAATCACATAAAATGATAAGAAGAAAACATGACTGACAATGATGTGATTGTTCTAAATGTTGGATGGGTTAAAAAAGAAATATAAAACAAGGAAGCTGACATTTTTGTGGCAGGTTGTGTCAAGCGATTAGCATGCACTTTCCCCACAGCCTTTGGGTGATGGTCAGTGCCCCTGTGTTTAGAAATGAATAGTCAGCTGCCCAGAGTCCACTGCGATGAATCAAGGATTCCAACTCTAGTCCTTCTGTCTGTGAAAGGAGAAGGCGTGGGGAGGTGGGGGGTTTGGAGACAGTGGTTAGGAGACCTGGTTTCCATTCACAGGGCTGACTTCTGTATCTTCACGTATAAAATGGGAATGAGAATATCTACCTTGCATTTCTCCCAGGGTTTGTAATGTTACTTTTGTATTGTTTTATTTATGTATAGTATTAATTTATGTATTTCTTTATATGCAGATAAGCAAAAACATTCCCCTTCCCTAAGAAGTATCAAGGGCTATTGGAGAGCAAGTCTCTCCCACAAGCTGAGATATTCCCTGTATGTCCGTTTCTTGAATTTGTCCAAGTTAAACTTCATCCATTCTCCTCCTGCTGTGACAGGGATTTTTGTACCTTTATACTGTTTCTCCTCTTCTGTGGAGTTTTTTTGTACATCATATTAGTATCTTCAATAATTTTGTGGCTACTTTCATAGTTTTAAATAATAGATTTATACCCTTGTTTTGTGATTCACCAACTTTTAGGTGGTATCTATTTACTTGAGACTAGAATGGAAGCGCCACAGAGGTGACACTGTCTGTCCCTTTGACTCCTGATGCCTCTGGGGAGCGGTCCTGACCCAGGGCAGGCTCGTCCTTCTGCCTTGTTACCAGGTGACTAGAAGACTAACCCCAGAGAGAGCGTGTCTGCACTTCCCCTCCTCCCTTCTCTGAGCTTATAAACCTTTCCAAGGTTTGTAAGATGTATATTTTAGATCTTCCAAGTTTGGTCTGTAGGTTATTTTGAAAAACTGAATAGTAATATACAGGAGGTACAATATTGTGATTATGAAAATCTTATATACTGCAGAACCAGGTAGTATCAAATCTGCACATCACTTAACAGGGGACCTGGGGGAATGTTCCAGAAAGCAAGACCCAAAGGAGTTTCATTTCTTTCACACAGGCAAATGCCAATGCAGCCAGTTGCTGTCTGCGGGGGAGAGCTGGTGACTGTAAAATTCAGAAAGGCCTTTAATTAATGACCCCGCAGCCCGCCCCTGTTCTTTGTAGCTGAGGCCCAGATTTGGGACTCTTTCCAGGGCTCTCTGCTGGGAGGGGCGCCTCCACCTCCAGGCTGGTTCTCTTCCTGTGTGTGTTTTTGGGGTGTAGATTTTTTTTGCTCAGCTTTATTCGTCAATGATCTCCCATCTTTGTGTTCTAGGTGTTTGTGAAACGTTCTGGGTTGCTGCTGGGAGCCTTTTGTGTTTGTTATCGGGGTGTTTCCATTTATACGCTGTTATTTCCATGGGATTTGGGAGGGTGGAGAGGTAAAGTAGGCTCAGTCCACCATTTTGAACTTAAGGGTTTATTTTGAAAAGTTTGAAATGAACAAATATGCCTTTGATGAACAAATATGAGCCTCATGCTTCAGACAAGGGTGGTGATTATTGGTGGGGTTTTGATGGGGTCAGACAACCTGCACTTGTATCCTGAAAAACAATTCCATTTCTGTCCTGACAGATACCTGAATATTCTCACTTGAACTAACTTGACAGGTTCATGGTCAATGAGATGAGAATTGGGAAGAAAGTGGAGGGATGAGTTATTGGGATGAGGGAAAGAATAGAAGAGGCATTTCATAATTTATTTTTAAATATCAATACTTGTTATCTGGGGACTCATTTTGTAGGCAAAGAATCAAGACTCTTTGAGATAAAATAGTTGGGTTGATAATAAACAGAAGGAAGTTTGAAATCTAGTGTTATTTCTTATATGTTCTGCGAAGGGGGTACAATAATATCTGCCTGGCACAGAGTAGTGAGAATTAAGCAAAGTAACGCATGAAAAACGTCCAGCACAGTGTGGGTGTGTGGGGACTCCTGACCCTATCCCTAGAGACCAGAAGATGGGACCCGCACAGAAGAAAGATCAAAGGACTGCTGAACTCACTGCAGTCAGTTTCACATCCTTTATTCTGTCTTTGTGTCTGTTTTTGTCTATTTCTCTCCCTGTCTCTTTTTTTCTCCTGCCCCAAACCTCAACGCTAGTAAAATCTTTAAGCACACTTTGAAAAAAAAAATGCACAGTGTCAGCCACAGGAATGCACTACCCTTTCCCGGCGGCCGTCCGCAGCTCTCTCCCAGGACCCCAGATGGAGAATCCCAGGGGGCCTGAGAGCCCTGCGGGGGTGTTTCCTGGATGCTGTTTCTGCGCCCTCAGCCATTTCCCTTTCCACAAAACGATCCCTTGGTCCAAGATCAACGCCATCCTTTCATGGCCAGGGGCTGTGGCAGCATCTACCGAGGTCTTCATCACTGGACTTCTGTAAGTTCGGGCTGGGAAATTACTGTGTCGGGCTCCTATGGAGTGATCAGGACTTGACAGAAGAGGATTTTAAAAGTACTTTGTTTTTCCTACAGCACCATCTTCAGCCACACTTAGTCAAATTGTTCTTCACTGCCTTGGGGTCAGTGACAGTTCCCAGGTCCACATGACCTCCAGGAAAGCTGGTATATTCCTAGCCCCTCAAAGCCCCTGGGTGGCCCTGTTCTGTGCCCACTATCCTCTTGTCCTAGGCATTTTTTCCAGGAGTAAGGCAGATGCCACTGTGAGCTTTCCAAAGTCCCCAAAATCAAGTCCTCTTTCTCACTGAGAGATTGGAAGCTCCACACTCATTGGCTGTGTGACTTTGAGCAGGTCACCTAACCTCTTTGCACCCTGAGCTCCAAAGTGGAGGTACCAACCTCAGAGTGTTGGAATGGGAATTCAGTGAGTTTATTTATACATGAAAAGCCCTTAGGACAGTGGTTCTCAACTTTGGTGCACTCAGAATCACCCAGAGGGCATGTTTCAGTATCCAGGAGCCCCGCTGACACTGAATTTATGGACCAAAAAATGAGACAGGATACAGGAGCATAAGAGCCAGATAACGCCTGCCTTGTCTCTCTCCCCAAGTATTTGGGCTCTGCATGGCAACAGGTGTTATGAGAAGTATTGACACAAATAATTGGACCTCATCTTAAATGATCTCAGTTAAGGAGCAAAGTGCCACACACACCAAACAATAAGAAAATGTCATAGGCACTTAGGGTCAGACATGGAGCCACTACACACTGTGTAGAAGGTGACCTGTGGGTCCCAGTGCTGCAAGGGGTGCATCCCACTGCCCAGTGTTCAGAGCTTGCTTCTGGTTTTGGAGAAGATGCTCTGCTGGCTGAGCCTCAGCTAACTCATCAAGAAGAGACGGGACAGACTCCTCCCAGGGGCCCTGTGATGATATGAAGCGCCATAGAGGGCAGAGGAGACTGGCTTATGAGAGGAGACCAATGGACAATGTGGAGAGTCCTCCAGACCTGGAGCGATGGAAGGGATGAAGGAGATGAGAAAGGAGGATGTTTTGGATGTGGCTGAGGGCATAAGGCAAAGCAGAGAAGCAAGAAGGAGTGTGATCTTGGGAGGTGAGAAGGCAGGAGGGCTGAGGTAGGATGACTGCTGGCAGGACGGGGAGCTCTGGGGTCTGTGCTTCCGACAAAAGGAATCCCTCCCCACCCCACCCCTTCTCACAGCCTCTGACACTCAAGTCCACATAAAAAAAGAAAAGGCAAAGAGCCAGGTCATAGTTTCTTCTCATTTCCCTTTGAAGAGATAAATCATTTTGATAAAGAAAATCAGCCTAGGCATAAAGGAACATTCCTTAATGTTCTCAGATCATTTCTTAGTGTCTCAGGTCACTTTATGTGTAAGAACATTACAGGGCCCTAGGTGCTCGTATCTAACTTACTCTGACATCTCAGATATTAGAAAAACAGCCTCAAAACAAACTGCTCTTTTATCTTATTTAGTTCAAATGCTCCTTTTTCTCTAAAGCATAGATGTTTTAGGAGTGGCCTTGTTCTGGACACCTATCTGGTGTCTTATGTATCCTTAGGATGAACAATCAGAGGAACCAGAAGCTCCTTGCAGGAGTCTCACTGTAAAAAGCTATCAGTGTGCCCAAGTCATGGAAAAGAAAGGAGACTGGACAGTGTGCAGAGAGAGGAGGAGACACTTCCCCACATGCGGATGGGGCAGCCCTCGGTACTTGAGTGGAGGTAACTTTGACATTTTCTGGTCACTGCCCACATACCATTCCCCACCTACACCATCTACATTCCTCACTGCCATAGGAAACCTCTAATGAAATGCATACCTGATTATTCTATCTGCTTTTCACTGCTGGCTTATAAACCTCCCGTGTGCCCCCCAGACTACAAGACTGAGTCAAGTGTGGCAGAAGGAGGCTTTTCACAATGCGGCTCCAATTTAACTTTCCAACTGTGTTGCCTTTCATGTCTTCCCTCTTCACATACAGGACCGTGCTGGTTTCCCAAATTGGTGTCCTACCTAGAAAACTGCTATTCACCCTTCAGGACCCAGTCAGTGCCTCCCCTCTCCTCAGGTCTAATAAGAGGAGGGCTGTTGTGTTGTAGCACACAGTTCCTCAGCCTCCAGCTTAGCGGGAGGAACAGAATACAGCAAAGCTTCTTGCTTGGCCCCACCTGGGTCTGTGGACTATTCTCCACTCATCAGCCTTCCTTCAGATACCCTCTGCTCCGGTTTTCCTGCGAGTCCCCAGAAGATGTCATCTGACTGCTCCTGTGTGCAGCTCTCATGTCCCTCATGGCCTTTGTCTGTGCCTTGTCTACTGTACAGGAGCAGGCCACCAGGTCCCCAAAGTTGCTGCCAGCATGCTCTGATGTAACCGAGGCACAGGGGTGTCTCTTGCTGCTGCCCGCGGGAGGCTGTGCTTTCTGTCCTGCGGTCGTGTGTGCGCCTGTCTGCCTCTCGGCTCTGTGCTGCAGTTCAACTCCCAAGTGGGGACAATGAGAGAATAATAATAGGAACAGGCTATGAATAGCTCACACTCACCACGCCTTTCCTGTGCACCAGGAATGGGGCTCAACCCTTTGGTGGATTCTCAATTTTAATCCTCACATTTATCCTGGAGGCAAGTATTGATAGTATTCCCATTTTACAAATGAGAAACACAACACTCAGGGAGATTAAGCAGCATGAATATGTTCTCACAGCTGGTAAAGGGTGGCTGTGGGTTTAAACTTGGTCAGTTTGGCTCCAGAGTCCAGAACCTTGACCTTTAGGTGGTGCCAGCTCCTGACCCTGCAATACGCACCAGCTCCCGTGAGTTCTTACTTACTCAGTGACTACCAGTCCCCTTGGCAGCCAATCAGCTAGAACTCCATTTTATCCCACAGCAATGACTGGCACATAGTAGAAGCTCAATAAATATTTCATGAGTAAAGGAATACCTAAATAAGGAGATTCACATTCTAATCTGACCCTCTTACCTCTAATGGGGTCTGGGGAAGGTCTCCAAATCCTCCCTCTACTGTCAAAATCAGATCAATAATTTCTTAGATGAGGTTTTCATAAACCAGGCTGAGATGCTAATGTCCATGAAAGGGAACTCGAATCTCCCCAGGACTTAATGGCAACAACACAGTCCTCACTGCATTTTGGCCCCACCTGCTCACACAGATTCAGTCCTATGCAGTCATTTTAGGAGCCCTGGGAGGATGTGTCAGGTGCGTCGGTGGTGGTCACCATGTGGCATCTCCCCCGCCGCTGTCCCTGCACCCCCTCACCCCTGCAGGAATGCTGTCATCCACGTTCGGGTCTATCTCCTCTGAGAGTGGTCAGCTGTCAAGGTGGCAAGCCATGCTGTGTGCTGTTCAGATGGGAAAGGGCCACTGCCCTGCTCTGTGTCACACACTTTAGTCACCTGGCTCTTGACATGAGTCACGAGTGCCCTGTGACTTAGCAAATCCTTTAGACATCCTCTCCTCCAGTTCCACACCGCAGCACCTGCCTGCACAGTGCCCAGACACACGTTTGGTACTGGCTGGTGCTGGGTGTGTGTGTGACTCTGTGCCATCCCCTCCCCCTTCTTGCTTCCCACTCTACACACCAAGCTGCTCCTTACTTTCCTTCCTCCACAATGCTAATCAACCCATGAATATAGATGTTTGCTGGTCTCCGTTCCTCACACTCGTCTCCACTCATCAGACAAATCCAGCCACATATGGATTCATTTTAAGGGTGATCTGGGACATCCTCCATATTCCCTGGCCTCAGATCTCAGAAGATCAGCTCCTCAGCCCAATACCAGGTGAGCCAGCCTACTGGGGGGACTGAGCTTTATCAACAGGTCTGGCCTTTCCAGATTTAGGGCCTGGATTTACTGTGAAGCTGATGAGGCTTAAGTTGCAGAATCTCCCTCCCCCATCTCTCCCACTTGCATGGGAGAGGCCCTAGTGCTCATACGTCTTTGTAAAATTTGCAAAAGTAAGTTATTTTAGTACATTCAGTTAGGACACAGGTCTTTTCTCCTCCACCTTGCCTCCAACACCTCGCTTCCTATAAGGTGACATTAGAGGGGCCATGGGTGTCTGGGGGAACTGGATAAAAGGCAATGGCATTCAGCTTTTTTGGGGTGTATATTAGTGTGGCTTGTCCTCATTCCCATGTGTGGTTAGGTTACAGCAAACCCTCCTGGTGTAGGAATGGTAGGGATATTCCAGCTACCCACTGGGTAGACTCGCCCCACATCACAACAGGAAGGTGCAGTGTCGACATCATCTCTCGCACTTGGACTGTGTCTTGAGGCACTGATGGCAGGGGAGTGGTGGAGGAGACGCAAGATGTGACTGTGTGGAGCCAGAAGCTACGCTGTGAAACCTTCTGTCTGTCATTAGGCATCTAAAGTTATAAGTGGAAATGAGGGCATCTGACCAATGCTTAAAGAGAACTATTACCCACAAATAACAAAAAACGTACTACAAAATACCAAAAACATACTGAATTGCCTTCCCCCCATATAGAAAATAATACTTAAACATCATTACCTAAAGAAGTGATAAATCAAAAAGAATATACAGGCAAAAATGTATATACAGAAAAAAATCCCAATAGTATAAAGGTGTTTCAGAAAGCTAATTGATAAAAGTATAAGTATTTTTTAATTTTTTGATGTTTGTGGTATTTGATGGCTTCCTTTTTTAACTTTTGTAATTTCTTTTCTCATTCTAAGTAAAAACTCACACTGCTACATAATTTGTAACAAAATTTATTGTTGGTAACATACCTTTGTATTTTTGTTTCTTAAAAGCTAATTGTTCTAGGCCCTGGCCAGGTGGCTCAGTTGGTTGGAGCATCCTCCTACGCACCGAAAGGTTGCGGGTTTGATCCCCTGTCAGGGAGCATATGGGAGGCGACAAATCGATGTTTCTCTCTCACATCCTTTCTCTCTCCCTTTCTCTTTCTCTAAAGTCAATAAATATATCCTCAGGTGAGGATTCAAACAAAAACCTTGTTATTCTAGCTTCAGGGCCCTATAACCGGGATCTGCCCTGAGCATGGAGTTAAAGCGTATTTGGACCTTTGCCTCCTTGTCTGCAACATCTGAAGTGCTGAGTGAGGCTGGGAGAGAAGCTATTGCCCCCGTTTCCCTCCCCCGCTCCACTTCCTGTCATATTCAGCCATGGCAGCCTGTGCAAGGCTCCAACTTCCAGCACCCCGTTGTCTCTAGGTATCTTTCTAGACTTTCTTCTCCTCTGATATGCTCACTCTCCACTAGTTCTCTTAGATGTGATGCCTCAGACCTTGCAGCCCAGTCCAGTCTCAGCCAAGACTCTGAAACCAGTTTCCACTCACCTAAGGCTATGCGATCTCTCCTCCTACCCAGCCTGACTCCTGCAGCCCCATCCATAGGGAGCTGTTGGATCTTTCTCTCTGTTACTCTCCATTCTCTCTGCAGAGGGTCTGGAGATCTGCTCAATCCAGATAAACATCCATGACTGAACAAATATCTGGTTCAACATTCTCATTTAACTCAGTTCTGAACACAGAAACCCAGAAACATCACCCATTGTTTAAGTCTACAGGGAGAGGGTTTACGAGGATGAGGGAAAGGTGTCTCTGATACCCTTTGAGTTGGTGATATTTGCACTCAGGCTCTTGACACAGACAAAAAAGCATGAGAACATGACGGATTTCTAGGTCATTTGCCACCTTCAAACCTACAAGGTGAAGAGATCATTCCATTTGCAGTTAGAAGATATGGTTTACGTATTGGCTCTGCTACTCATGGATTTTACTTAGAAAAGCAAGTCACTTTTCTCTTGGCCTTCATTTCTCATTTATAAAACAAGGTGGTTGGATTGTATGATCACCACAGTCTCCCAGGCTATAAATTATCATGCTCTACAAATCACTGTGCTTACAAAATTCTAATTAAACAGAGCTTAACTACTCATAATCTTTACAGAACAAGAATTTGTCTTGCCTCAGAAATCATAAGGAAACAGGTTCACATTAGGGAAAATGGGCAGGGCGAAAATATCCCAAGTTTTGTTACAATCTTGTATACCAACTATAGCTATAACTATGGTTTTCCATGGTCATTATACATTTAATAATCTTAAAAAGGCTTAATTACTTTTATTAGACTTCAGTGACTAAGGTAGGAAGTCAACTAAAAAAATTTAGAAAGAGTAGCACCTAAAAAGTTGATTTGTTATTTTTGTTGTCGTTTTGATTGAAAAAAAAGTTGACTCTCAAGATGCTTGGTCCTCTCCACCACTCACCATGGCCACCAGTCCGTGTAGTGTTAGCACTGGATGTGCACAGACTCTCCTCCTTCCTCGCCCCTCCCTCCCTTTTCTGCCGTGGTTAACAATAGCCCTACCCTGCACTTTGTCAAACTAAATGACCAAAGGAAAGGAGGAAATCCAGAATATCAAAAGATACCAAGGATACCTGGAACGGGCTGAGGACAAGGGCTTTGGAGAGAAACATATATGACTTCAAATACTGCCTCCATTCAAATGAATGGATCAAAAAACTATGGTACAATTACACAATGGAATTGTATGCAGCAGAAAGAAAGGAGGAGCTCCTACCCTTTGCGACAGCATGGATTGAACTGGAAAGCATTATGCTAAGTGAAATAAGTGGTAAAAGACAAATACCATATGATCTCACCTTTAACAGGAACTTAACTAACAAAACAAACAAACAAGCAAAATATAACCAAAGACACTGAAATAGAGAACAGGCTG